>LPNX010633218.1:25739-101946 GCA_001517045.1 Pseudotsuga menziesii
TCTTTTCAAAGGGATATTGAAAGGTCGAATCCGTGTGATCTCAAGGCATATGGAAGGCCAGGAGTCATATGAGTCGGATCCAAGTCAAGGAAAACTACAAAAGGATTTGTATTATTCACACATCCCGATGTATGTGATTATAGGGGTCAGATCCGCGTATGTACGCGGTTATCAGGGAAAAAGCCGCGTATATCAATTTTATTATGTTTTTAGGGATGATCAAGAACACATCAAAAGACAAAAAGTGGTCCATAGGGGCTAATGAGTCTGCAGCGGGATAGGGGAAGGCCATACAATGTGTGATTCACCTAGTGTGGTGAAATCCGCTATAACACTGCTTTACACAAGGATTAGAGTTTGGGGTTCTTACATTACCCATCATTTGATTTGTTTTTGTTTTCAATTTTTTAGAATCTAATTGAAAAACATATCACACACACTCAAAAGTAAAGATACCTATGACAAACTAAACATACCTATGAAAAATTAAACTGAACTTTCAGACAAGTAACATTTCCAGATGACACACCTACTCTAAGGAAATATAATCAAAATTTGCAAAAAGTAAGGACACCTATGAGAAAATAAGCGCACTTTGCGAAACACACTTGCGAAAAATAAGCTTACAGAAAGTAAAACACACTTGCAAAAAGGAACAACAAGGTTTTGGGGCAGTCGACTAAAGTGGATGTGCCGAGCTATTACACTAAGGAAATTCCATAGTGAGGTCATATTTGCATCTTATCGTTTCCTCTCCCCCTTGTTGTGTAATGTAAAAACAACCTATCTGTTACGTAGAGAAATTCCTATGGCTTGGGGTACCACAACAGACAACTTAACTCCAAAAATCAATCCTTTCCTATATGCAAGAGAAACCAAACAACTAACACTAAAAGATCTCAATTCATACCTTATTCTGGATGGTTGGTGTAGATCCCGGTTGAGATTTCCAACTTCAGCTTGAATTGATAAATTGGTTCCTCAACATTCAACAAACAAGACAAGCATACTATATATAATTGTGTTAGCTCTACTCAACATATATAATCAATAACATGCAAGCATTTGAAATCATCCATGGATAAAATATTCATTCAAACACACATTATTGGATAGGAAAAGATATTTCTATTAATATAAAATCATTGATTACAATGAATACAACCTCTATCGACACGTCTGCGAATTGGAGAAAATGAGTCCCCCACTTGGGCCTCCACCACTTCAATCCTCCATCTCTCAATAGCAAGCTCGCAAGCAAAAGGAAAGCTTGGGAAGAACACAAAAGTGCTCCAAGGGACAAAGGGGATGCAAAATTCAAGCACAAGTTCCAGCAACAATGGACTATAGTTCTCTTGCTCTCAATTTCTCATATGCATTCAATGTATATATAGCTCATCAATGGGGTAATGAAAGGTTGAATCCGAGTGATCTCAAGGAATATGGAAGTCCAGGAGACAAGTCAGTCGGATCCACATCAAGGAAAACTCCAAAAGAATTTGGATTTTTGCACACATCTCGATGTACGCGGTTTTAGAGGTCAAACCCACGTATATACGCGATAAAGGGTTTAAAAGTTGCGTATGGCAATTTAAGCATGTTTGATCTAGGAAAAATCAAATGAACAAAAATGGTTCAATGGGGTCTAAGGAGTCTGCATAGGGACAAGGAAGGCCATAAAAGTGTGATTCACCATGTGTGGTAAAATCAACTATAACAGATGCCCCCTAATGTGTGAGGTCAGAGGGGTCATACGATGGCCGAAATACATTATAAGTCCATCCTAGAAATCAAGTGATGAAGAACCTAGTGGAAGAACCAGCCACCCAATCAGCATAGTATAATGATACAACTCTGCATATAACTGTAAATACATATACCAGTCCCAGATACATAAGAGTACAATGGCCATGAATAAGCATGATACAATATGACATATGTGGTCATCACCACGTACAATATACATAGATCAGAATCTCCATGATGAAGATATACAAAGGATCGTGATCTCCATGAAGACTGAAGATATATAATAGATCAAGATCTCCATAATGGCTGGAAATGTCTGACATATACTAGAATCAAGTCACAAGAGCTGAAATCTCATGAACACTAGCACGATCATGGAGGTAGCATATATGAGATGCCACTAACCTGGAAGGTCTTATACACAAACCGCTACGAGTACATGTCCTACTATGTGAATAGAGGTGTCGAGGTCAAACATAGTAGTATATCATTTGATTACCGATCATTGATGTATATCGTTAACAGACGTGAGATCACCCACCGATAATGATAATGAGAATCAAGGTACTAGAGTGCAAACTAACAAGTGTGAATAAATGTGTTGAGGTCAAACACTTGAGAGAATCTATCGATCAGGGGACATTGATGTATTCCCAAAAACTATCGATGGTGAGAGAACCTACCACTGATGATTGCAAGTCTCAAGGCACTCAAATATGACTCTAGATTCCTATCCTAGAATAGATGATCTGAAGTCGATGGGATTAAATCCACTGGAAGGAGGGCATTAAGGCATCCCCCATCATACAACATGAGGTACTCAGTAAAGCTGTATAATGTGGAAGGACTCGATCATAAGGTGCTCGAACCAGTAATTGTACCAGGAATGGCTAACATGCAAAGTCAAGATAACTAAAGAATGGCCGACTCAAGTTTCAACTTCCTTCAAACAAGATCATAACGATGAATGGTGACTGAATGTAGGAAACATATACTCGATATGCAAAACTAGGACATCTTTACGACACAAAAGGCATCGACATGGGCTCCATAGGGACTGGAAGCTTAACTAGTCGGTGGAGATAAACTCAAATAAATGAGTACAGCTCCTAAAGTCAAACTATTAACCAAACCAATGGATGTGATATACAGTGCTATGTTCAAAGGCGACACGACTTGACTGCTGCCAAAGATAACATCTTTCCTTGTCTGGATTTTTGGTTTTTTAATTTTTTTTTTACTTTTTCAAATATTTGAAAAGCTTGAAAAAGAATAAATGCTTTAAAGTTACAAACTAGGAGGAGACAAGTGTCAAATAGGAAAACAAACTAGTTCCAAGCAGTGGAACATACCTATGATCAATGCAAGGATACATGTGTAGGATAGCGACACTCGAGGGAAAGTCCCCTCCCAGTAAAAATAGAGAATCAAGCTACAAAGGATATATAAAATGGCTTTGCATGGCTAGACATGAGACAAGCTTGGGCTATATGGCTGATACTCAAAGTCAAGGAAGCTGGCATAAGGCTCAATGAGGCAGGAAAATCTCATGATAATGCAATTACAACTTGACATAAGGGAGTCTGGGGGAAATAAGCGAGCAAAATATCAAGAGGAGTATGAGGCTCTTGCGAAATGTCATGGAAATACTATACAATAGACTCCCACACCCTAAAGGACAAAGTGTCAGCATGGGCACCAAATGCAAATAAGGGGCTAGCTAGGGTACCCATGTAAGATCAAGCTCCACCATTCAAATCATGCCACTTCTGAAACAATAAGAAGGTTCCGTGACAAGATAGAATTCATACCTATGGTTATGATGAAATGGTCATAAGGTCATGAAAAATGAAAATGGTGGTGAGGCCTAACCTATATGCCAATTTAGACATGATACCTAAAATCGGCACAAATGAGTCAACACAATGGTCAAAACGGCGCTCAAAACGGTCTCTTACATCATATATTAGTCAAAAAATGGTCCAAACTATAGAAAAGGGGGTACAATTTTGAAAAATTTCTATAAATAGTAAAAAATTCAAAACATTATATAACATTTGAAATTTTTACCCAATTGAGCTTAGACCTTCAACAACAAATTCTGGGGGATCCAGCCGACGGAATCCACTACCATTTTTTCCAGGTAATTACCCATTCCCTACTCTTTCATTTTCATGCAAATTTTACAATTTTCCATGGTCAAATTAGGATTCTAGGCCATTCTAAAGTACGTGCCATGGCCCACATGGAAATCGAGGATTTTTCCATGTATAGGGCTGGATATATGCAGAAAAATCCCTCAACGTCGCGTACATATGTGGTTGTTTGGAAAACAGTCACGTATGAGGTCGCGTTCAAGGTTTCTTAAGTGTTCTAATGAATCAAACTTTAATTCAATGTGCAGGATGGTTCTAGAATGGAGAGAACGTGAGCACGGGGATGTAGAAGAAGCACTACGTGGTGATCCAATGGCACAACAAGCTCTTTGTGCATGCAGGATCTAAAAGTTTTGGTGTCTTGGTGGCTTAAGAGCCAAACCAGGACTGCTGCAGATGCTAGTAGACTACTGGGAGCCTGACTCAGAGTCATTCTAGATCAATGGGATGTCCCTCACCATAGAAGTGGAGGACATATACTTTATTACTGGACTTTCCTGACAGGGGGAAGTGGTGAACCTACGATCTCGTGGGCCCGGAGGTGGCCTCACCATCGATGAGTACATAGCTGTGTATTGTTATCCGGACACAGAGAAGGTCAGAAGTCAAATCCCAACTAACTCCATACAGGTGCTAGGCCTAAAGGCCATAATACTAACATTGGGCAGGATAGTAGGGATAAATTCACTCCACCAAGCCTCGATGCCTTTGATGTTCCATGCGGTGGAGTGCATGAGACCCATGGTGTGCGATTGGAGCATTGCACTACTAGGGAACATGAAACACCAGGTCAGTGAGTGCCAGATGGGTAGAGTAGGAAACTTTGGTTTCAGTAGCATACTGAGCACATTTTTCTTTGAGCGTGTTCCAAGATTGAGCCCTATAGTTGACGTTCCTCTTCACGGGGTTTGAGATCTGGCCCAGCAACATTGGGCAGATGCAATGCGCATACTGGGTGGAGGTAGGGTCTCCAACCCCTATCTAGCAGATTTCTTTCCATGGTGGTGATGGCAGATAGTTTCCATCGATGATTACCCCTATGCAAGGATAGATTTCCAAGGAGACCCCAACATGCCATTACCACCAGGATCGGCATACGGTGACATTGGTAATGAATCCCAACCCTCTTTTTAAGATTTTTGAGTTATTTAATTTTTTTTCTGTTTTTTGATATATGGAATCAAAAAGACATGTTTTTTGCATAACAACACATAGTGACATCCTATCATATGCATGCAGATGTAGGACCATGGTGGCCTGAAGGATTCCCTTGTCATAGATGGAGGGGAAGAGGAGATGACATTACGGGTGTGGATGCGGAGTGGATGCTCCAAAGAATTCATACCAAATTCGTGAGGCTGACACATAGGGTACCCATGATGCAAGTCGAGGACCTACCTGAGGCCATGCAGCATCAGGTGGTGGGTGTGCCACGAGCATGGGTGCGGTTATTTAGACGGCTAACTAGAGCCGTGGTGACATTCCACGATCAAACCCCCCTCCTCCTCCCCAGGCTTAGATACCTGGGAGTGATACATTTTGTACTACCGTGTATTTATATTTTGGTGGCTCGAGAGCCCCATTTTTGTATTATGACACTATACATTATCACATTTTGGATGTTTTTAATGAAATTTTTTTATGATGATTGGTTTAATTATTTACATGTGTAAAAATGTATGTTTGTGATGAGATTACTATATATGTAACAAATTCCAATCTAACACGTAGTTACAATATGAGTCAGCAACTTGATTATTAATTCTTGAAACATGTATGTATGTTATATTGTCAAATTGTCGTTCTAACAATCTCACATGTAAGAATCTCCATAATAATGTTGGATCTATAACATGATACAAGCCATTAAGTTGTGACACTAATAACTCTGAATCAAGACATACCTCAAGAGATAGAACACCATGTGAAATGGTGTCCCATAGAAGCTTGACAACGACACTATATTTAGCAACATTGTTTGAAGAGGGCTGTAGACATACACCTCCTGAAGACAATACCTGACCCGTAGGAGTATAAATCACCCAAGCAGTAGAGGCTGAGTGTTGAGTGTGATGGCTTGCACCATCCACGAATCCTATATATATGGAAGATGCCATTGACATCGGCCATAAGAAATGGAAGCTAATCAACAAACCCGATCACCATAAGAAAGACCTAACTATGCAAAAATGTTGTACAATAATATACAATAGTTGGCCCTAGATGAAAATCATGCATAGTAATTTTTAAGATAGAGCCCATTTCTAGGCTCCACCAAGGTCGTCCCCTTGTAATCTACTAGCTCATAAGAACCCTTCTCTAACACACATTTAACCACGTAAGAACCATGCCACATGGGGTTGAATTTTCCTTCCTTCAAGGGTTCTTTATCTTGATCCCACAAAAGGACCAAATCTCCTTCACTAAACCTCCTTGGACAGACAGATTTATCATACTAGACCTTAATGCAATGCTTATTCACTTCTAGAGCCACTAAAGCATCTCAACGCTGCTCATCAAGCTGCTCTAAATGGACCAAATGTTCCTCCAATGGAGAAGTGTCCGGTAAGATCTCTATGGATAGCTTCAAAGAAGGGATTTCATACTCAACTGACAATACAGAATCCACTCCATGTACAAGGTGATATGGAGAAAAACCAGTGGCAGTCTTAAGCACAGTCCTATGAGCCCACAAAGTAGGATATAACATAATATACCAATTGGTCTTGCTTTGTACAATGGTTCATTGGAGAATAGACTTGATTGATTTGTTCACTGCTTCAACTTGTCCACTCGCTTGAGGGTAATAAGAAGAAGAATGCTCCTGCTTATACCCTAACTTTAAGGCCAACTCTTCCATCATATGATTCTGAAAGTGCCTACCATGGTCAGTGTCAAGCTCTTTCGGAATACCGAACCAAGTAATAATCTGGTTGAATACGAAGTGTGCGGCTATCTCACTGTCGGATTTAACTGTAGGCATAGCCTCAGCCCGTTTCATGAAGTAGTCAATAGCCACGATAATATGATGATGCCCCCCAACTAAAGCTAGGTTTCAATCCATGAAATCAAATCCCCCACTTAGCGAAGGGACTGACAGTGATGATGGGATGTAACGAGGTAGGACGCGAGCACATATTACATGCAAAAACCTGGCAAGGGTGGCGCTTCTTGACCACATTAACACAATCTTTAAAGATCGACGGCTAGAAATAACCCGCTCTCAAGATTTTTTGGGTTGTAGAAAGCCCAGATAAATGACCACCACATTCCCCTCCATGACAATCATTCAACACAAGCTCATCCTCCTCATGAGTTAAACAACGATGTAAAATGGAATCTACTCCATGACAGTACAATGTGTTATCCACTATGAGGTAGTTCTTGGATATGTGATGTAATCATCATCATTCATCCCATGAGAGGTGAGTAGGGACCTTCAATGTTTGTAAATATATGATAATGTCTCTATACAATGGATCCAAAGTTGAGATCAAGAAGATGTGCTCATCGACAAACATATCTTCACAATCCTCTTCCTCCTCCTCACTCGGGAAATCAAATATAAGCTCTGCAAAAATCAATGATTTATTTGATTTTTCCGAAACAAACTTGAGATCGAATTCTTGCAGGAAGACAATCCACTTATTATAATTTCCCCCTATCATCCTTCTAGTGAGGACGAACTGAAATGGATTGACATGGGCAACCACCAAGGTCTGGCGAAGGAGAATATATTGTCTCAATCTTTGAACTGCATGAAAGGTAGCTAAGGCAAGCTTCTCCATGTGGGAATAATGGATCTCCGCATCCATAAGGTTCCAGCTCAGATGATATATGACATGCTCTTTGAGCTCCTCTTCCTCTTGAACCAAAACCATACCAATTGTCTCTATGGACGCGGCCACATAAAGTAGAAATTCACGGCTATAGTTGGGAGGAATAATCACCAGGGCTGATGCTAAGGCTCGCTTAAGCACATCATAGGACTCCTGGGCTTGCTCATCCCAACAAAAAGTAGTGTCCTTCTTCAAAAGATGCATAAGGTCTCTAGTCAAATTGGCAAAATTTACGACGAATCTCCGCAAGAATTTTGCCATGCCTTGAAAACATTGAAGATGTCTATTGTTTTTCACGGGAGACAATTGAAGTGTTGCCTCAACCTTTAAAGGGTCAACTCTTATACCCTCTTTGGAGACAATGAACCCTAATAAGCGACCAGACTTCACGCAAAAGATGCACTTGTGAGGATTTAACCTGACCAAATAATGGTGGCACCTTTCGGACACTAATCTCAAATGGTAGGAATGACGCATTCTCATACGAGAATGAGTAGCAAGGTCATCCAAAAAGACTTCAATAATCAATTTGAGATCATGGAAGATCAAGGTCATAGCCCGCTGAAAAGTGGCTCCGGCGTTTTTAAGGCCAAAGGGAATATTCCAATATGCAAAGGTACCTCAAGGAAAAATGAAGGTGGTCTTATGTTGGTCCTCGAGTTTGATCTATATCCGATTGTATCCATAAAATCTATCCACAAAGTAAAATACCTCGCTTCTCGCACACTCATCCAAAATTTTATCAATAAACAGTGTGGGGAAATTGTCCTTAGGACAGGCACGATTCAAGTCATGGAAATCAATTCATATGCAAATCATTCCCTACTTCTTATCAACCCAAACAGGGTTTGAAACCCACTCGGTCAAGGGAATGGGATAGATAAAACCAACATTCAAAAGTTTTTCTATCTTAGCCTTAATCTCGGGTGCTTTCCTAGGATTCACTGCACGCAAGTGTTGTCGAACAGGATTAGCATTGGGATAAGTTTTAATCTCATGTTCAACAATGTGAGGGTCAATACCTGGCATTTCATCGTATGACCAAGCAAAGATATCACAAAATTATTTAAACAACTTGGTGTACTCTTGAATCTCAGCATGGGAACATTCAGCCCCAATATAGAAATTCTTAATCTTGCCAGGATCATGAAAGATATTGATAGGAATGGTAGGAGATATATTTTCCATGTTTCCATCAGCCATCAGACCAGGAGAGCTTAACGAAACCATGGGACTACCAATTCTCTCACTAAGAATCTCCCTATAGTATTCACACTCCAAATGGTCAAGATCGGGAAGAAAATAAGATCTTTGATGCAACTCTTCTCAAGGTGGCTCAACCCCAGACATAGCCTCAATAATAGCCTCATCTAAAGGAAATACACTATCAAGACAGTCATGTGTGTGAGAAGACTGCACTGCCCATGCAGGCAGCACATAAGGGTCCTCCTCCTCCATCCGTGAAGAGGAAGGACTAGGCTCTGCAATAGATCCAAGATTATCTTGATAAGCTATCATAGTTGCAGGCAACGACATGTCCGTCTCGATGGGCTCACTAGAAGGACTTGGTAGAGGAAGAATCCAAGGCACATCCATCTCAATGGGCTCACTCTAAAGACTCGATGTAGGAAGAATCCAAGGATCCTCCATATGGTTTATGCGAAAAGACACCGATCTCACAGACGACGAAGCCTCACTGAAACTAGACCCTATCATAAGGATGGGTGTAGGACAACTAAAGCTTCCCATAAAAGATGGATACATACCAACACCCACACCCACACTCCCAGTTGCTGGATGAGAGTGTTGGATGATCCGGATAGAAGTTCCTAAAGATGCGGTAACAAGCATATTCTTGAATGACATTTGATCAATCGTAACTATCTTCCCATTAAACACAAAAGCATATAACTTGAAATAGAGAAGAAGCTATGGCTTTCATACTGTTCATCCAATTCCTACCCAGCAAAAAATTGTATTCAAGGGGCGCATCAACCACCTTGACCTCTATCACAATGGGGCTTCCCTCCCAAACAGAATTTAAGAGAGGGAAGAATCTCGTGTGGTTGAAATGATCTTCCATCGAAAGTAGTCAACATGGTACCAAATTTAGACAACTCGGGGGAACCCAAACCCTTCCAACATGCCAAAGACATCATGGAAGTAGCAGCGCCTTCGTCAATCATAGTGTGTTTGACGGTCATGTTAAGACATTCTACATGAATCAAGAGAGACACATAGTAAGGCAAGCAAGGCTAAAGTCCCGCGGTTTCAAATTTGATCACGGAGGAAGAATTATCATCATTCACACATAGAGAAAAAATCAAAGCCTTCCTTTGCGAAGGAAAAATCTGAACTACTTCAAGTGTAGACATCGCACAATGAGTGTGGCCCAAATCCTTGACAATAGAATAGTTCTGGGTAGCTCGGGCATTAGGATTGTACCCGGAACGCTTAAGGAATCCCTTACGAATGTGAGGTACAAATTTAGGTTTATCCATAGGTTTTTCAATATGTAAAGGACTCCCATGTGGATCAGGTTCCTTTCCAAGTTTGGGTTGTGACGAACCATAGTCCTTCGCAAGAGTCACAACCTTAGCAGCACACACCATATTGATGCAACCATGACCACTGCAAGCCTTCGGTGGATCTTGATCACCACTAGACTGATCATGGGTACTCGAGTTCATGTTTTGATTATGAGGTAAAGGGTTGGTCAGCACAATTGGGCCTTGTGCTATGAATCTTGAGGCTTCATCAATCTGAGGGCCCAAGTGAGTGAGGTGGTCATCCTTACACAACTTGCAAGGAAACTTAACCTTACATTTAGGTTTCTTGTCCCCCCCAGCATTTCGGGCATTCTTGTCATTAGAGTTGGCATTTTCATTCCTATTCCCACCCTTAAAATTGTTTTTACCCTTCTTTTTATTCTTTTCGGGTTGCTGGTTACCCTTCTAGTCCGACGATTGCACCGAAAGCACACTCGCTGTTTGGGTGGGTTGAGACGAAGCCGTGTCTTATCTTGAGGTAGATTGGTTGATAGATAATTGACTGACCTATTTCACAACAGAATTCGTAGGTTTTGAACTCGTACAACCAACAATGCCATTGGCATGTGGTCCAAGTTTAACCTTAGGGTCGAAACTAGAACGCGGAGCATTAGGAATGATCTCATATAACAAACTAAATTGAGCATAAATCCAGTCTAATTCCTGCACCCTAAAAATGGCTTGTTCCTTGTTCTGAACTCCAGATGTAGAAACATCCTTCGCTATATAAGGCAGTAACAATTTAAGGAACCATTCGAGGAGAAACTCCGGCGGTATGAAGGATTTAATTAATCTCTTTCATCTACGCCACTCTTGGATATGGTCCGAGATATGCGTGGCTTTATCTTGCCGAAATGTTGACAAGATTTCCGTACCAATGTCGTCACGCACTGGTAGATGGAAGTGGTTGAGAAAAGTCATATCTAGGTCATCGAACAATGCGAATGCCCCCCTAGGTTACTCTATATACCATTTCATGGTAGTCCCTGTAAGGGTGCGTTGAAATAGCCTTAAACGGATCTAATCTTCATGTAAGGAATTTGAAGAGCACCATAGGTGAAATGTAGTAACATGTTCACTTGGATCTTCTCTTAGTTTTCCCTCGAACTTGGGGATGTCTGAGGGAAGCTTATTAGGGACATATGGCCAAACCGAGTCATGAGATACGAGATTGTTCGTTAGTCTCAACAAGTCAGGAAGATTTAGCGTTGTGAGGAAAGGGAGCCTAGAATGAGCAGGTCGATGCCCCGCTCCCTGATAATTTTGCTTCACATAAGCCTGATTATCATAACCACCATGGACTTGATCATCGTTCCCTCCTCTTGGTTGACCCATTTAGGGTGGCATGGAAGTAATATGATGTGGTGTACCTTGACTATGTGGGGCTACAAAGCCATAATTCGGAGAGTAAGCGGGTTGTTGATACCCGTACCCGTAAGGTGAATAACCTTGTCCATACTGCATCCCATAAAAGGTCCATAAGACATCCCATGAGTTGTCCCATGAGACACTCTGTAAGTAGGAATATATGCTTCGAAAGTAGTAACATGACCTCTAGAAGTAGGAATACGACCTCCTGAAACAACAGGAGGTACTTGAGTGTGAGACACAACTGTGCAAGTAGCAACAGTATGGACATGACTTGTAGCAACGTTCCAGCCTGAAGGACCACGTGGATGAGGGGGAGGAATAGAATTTGAAGAAAAAGGGATAGAAGATGAAGGGACATGTGAAATTATGTACATGGTATTCCCTATAGTCATTCGTCTTGGCTCTAGTATCCTAATAGGATTACTAACACCAGGTCTAGGAGGAATATGTGATGTAGCTTCCACCTCCGGGATGGAAGGTACAATGTGACTCGTGCTCCCAAACCTATCCACATGGTAAGGAATAGGAGTGCCCCTAGGCATAGTGTTAAGCTCAAACTCTGACTCGACATGAAATGCCGGATCATGTGCAGGGATACCAGACATACCATAACTACCATAACTAGTGCTTGAGGGTTCATGATGAGTCTCGTCACCCGACATCTAATACCAGTGACCTGTGAATGAGGGATCATAACTAGACTGAGTAGGTCTATCCTATGAAGGATCAAACCCAGAATGTGCAGGCATATTAGGTGAAGGATCAAATGTAGGAGTAAACTCTCCGTCCTTCACTTGAAGTGGAGAAGACATATCAGGAATACCATCTTCATGATCTCCCATCGTGTGTGAATCAATGTGCGAAGTGGTCCGCCTAGACCGTATATTTCTCTCTCCCAAAGGAGGAGGAGATGTAGAAGGTGGAAGTCCTGCTAAATGACGAGAACAGCGAGGAGTCGCACCCGAATCCACAATGACTCAAAAAATGTAAAAGACTCTCTAATTACACAAACCCTAGGCAAGCTAACATGCAAAGAGCATACACCAATAAAATCTAAAGGCAAACACAAGCAATCAAGGGTAGGATAAGTGATCTCCCAAATGAAGCAGGTATGTCTTGCCTAGGAGAGGCTTGAGACTCACATACACAACAAGCGGAGGTTCATAGCCAATTATTGCAGTGTTGGCAAGCAACACCCTTTGAAGAATTTTTTTTGACACAAATAATTTGAATATTAATAATGTTCAAGCAATATTGATTCTTTTGTCTGGATAGGAAAAATTATCATTGATATCTTAGGAGTGCCCTAATAATCTTCGATCCTTAAGGCACTCCTGATAGAAACTTACTTGACTAATCAATTCAGATTGGTTAAACATTAGTAACAGCAAAATTTCAACTTTTATGATCTTAATTCTTCATTTCTGTCAATCATCAGAAGGATTATAATTACAGAATATTAGTAGCTCCTATTTTTCCACTCATCACTCATGTTTGATTAAAATCAAATGAATGTATTGGTTATTCATTGAAACTATGTAAGGCATGATGTGATAACTGTTATTTCTTATTCATGTGGAAATTTTGGTAAAGCTTCATCACTTCTGAATTATTTATTTTATCTTAGTTGTCAAAAGTTTTTAAGGTGAATTTAATGTGAATCTTCATGAACCCTACTATACTATATGCTCATCACTTATTTCAAATTCATGTTTTTGAAATAGGTTGGTATTATAGTTTGTGATGAAGGTCTAAAGTCACTTTCTAGCTTTTGACATTGGTTTGGTCACATTATTAAATTATTCTCTGATCAGTTTTGACCTTTTCCCTAAGATATTAATTATATGCTAAGGTGATTATATTTTTATGATTGAATTCGTTAAATGAAGAATTTAATTTTTGGAAATTATTGAGTCATGTGTTAAAAAAATGACGAATTAACCTCCATTATTACCACGTTATGAAATTACAATGAATGATAGAGTAATGGTGGAATTAAGGTTTTGGTATTCGTGTCATTTGACGGTTGCTATCTGTCAATCCTGAATCATGTAAAAATAACTTGCCATAACTCGCCTGTGTGACTATCCTATGGCTCATTATGTTTTGGTAAGTTGTCTTTGAAACCTCTTGTCTCTGCCAATTCACAATATGATGGACTTACACAAAGGTTTTTAGGGTTTTAATAAAATAGGGTATTTCGGAGTATTGTTGATAATGCCTATACTATTAATGAAATGATTGCATCTTGTAATTTGTGTTTCAAAAACCCTAGAGGTTTGTGTATCCGCTTCCATGGCTCCAGTGTCTAGGTTCGAACTTATTGGTGACGAATAACTGTATGCTGCTCCCGAGTGTCGAGAGATCGTGTCGAGGTATGGATGGTTGGAGTTCCTTTGGAAATTTTCTGGTTTTAATATGGTAGTTTCTAAGGCATTCGCAGATTCTTTTGATGGGGTTCGTGCACAGGTGGGAGACATTGAGATTAAGCTGTCTAAAAAGTTCATTTCTCAAGCTATTTGCTTGCCACAAACTGGTAAGAAGTGGTATAAAGGAAAACATATTAAGAATGACTAGTGGAAATGGTTTCTTAGCCCTGCTCATTGGAAAACTAAATTCAAATCCGGCTTCCCATCCCAGTTATTAATGAATAAGTGGAGGGATCTTCTGGAGCTAATCATCAGGTATGTAACTTGTGAGGGTAGGCTATCTCATACACAATTTTATCACCTTTGGCTGCTGTTGATATTTAAGGGTTACCCTGCCAATATGCCCTTTTTATTTTTGAACAGTTTGCATAAAATGCCATCCACTTATCAGTCTAATATTGGCGACAAAAATAGAAGTTTATTCCACCATGGGTTAATTAAGATTCTTTTTTCCAGTTAGTTGGAAGAACTAGGTTAGACCTGGGATTCTTTCCTTGTGAGAAATGGGTTTGGGGTTAATGAGGAATGGCCCAAACAGAGGCCTAGGGTTCAACATAGGTGGGTAAACAATGAAGAGGCTGAGATTGAAGCCGAGGACTCTAGTTCTCAAGATGATTTGAGGAATGAAGGGTTTCAGCCTGATCAAACCCTAAGTCTGGACAATGTGAAAATTGAGGTGGAAACTACTATTGAAACTCCTGCAAATAATTTTCAAGGTCAAGGAAGGAAACCCTCAACTCCTATAACCTGTCAAGACAATATTTCTTCTCATACATAGGTTAATACAAAGCAAGCAAAGGCTGAAAATCAGACTAGCAGTGCTATGAGCAAACTGGCTATATGAAGAACCACACATAGTATGACAGCCGCTCTGCTTGCCAGGAGGAATTTGAGCATTGGGGATGTCTCATTTATTGAGCTAAGTGATTCTTCAGACGTTATACCGAAGCCAACTCCCATAGGCCCATCTATGTTAGATCTGAAATACGTCTCTATCTCTGCAGACAAGGTGGTTGACAGTCAGCAAGTAAATTGTGAGGGCGGCCAAGAAATTGACAGAAAGCCTCATTTAACTGAAGAAGCCAAAGTAAACTTGAAAAGATATTAAAAAGACCAAACTGATCCAAATCCTTATGCCCACTTGATTTCTTCCCTGCAAACAGATTTAAAAGAAGCACAAGTTATTCAAACAATTGCCCTGGAAGAAATTAAAGCTTTAAAAGCTGAATTAATCACCTGGGTTGAGAAATGTGATTTGTTAAGAGGGAAAAAGTTGAAATGCAAAGAAATGATGAAAAGGCTTTTGTTAAAGAATCAAAGATTGAAAAGACAGAATAGGATTAACAAGACCATGGCTGTCAGGTTCAGGGCTAAATTGAATGAAGCTAGGAGAAGTGTACCCATTAGATTCTCATTTGAGTCGGCCTTAAAAACCTGATATTTTGTTTTTCCAGTGACTTCTAATTTTTGTCTTTTGTATCTTACATTATGCCTACAGAGGGTTTTGGATAGATTCTTATAGGTTAGTGATGTTTTGGGTTCATCAGTTTCGGTTCAGTTCATGGTCTAAATAATTAAATTAAGATATCTACAAAATTAAAATTCTACAGATATCTTGCTCATGCTTAATTGATCATCATTAAAATTTGCTAAAACAACTTTTTGTTAATATGTACAGGTGTCAAAGAAACCATTGGGATAAAACCAGATGTTGGCCTGGCTACTCAATGAAGAATGTTCGGGACTTACAACTGATTTGATGCTCAATAATTACTTCGTTCCTATTTCTAAGCTTCTGTTAGTATGTATTACCTAGTATGGTGTTACTATGATTGGGAGAGTTTAACGCTGGAACTTCTCCAATAAGTTAAAACTCTGGGCATATCTTTCTTTCTGGATGATTTTGTAACAACGTGCCTATGAAGTTGGTCATCTCTACACCTTATTTGGATATAATTAGAATCTTTCCTAAGAAATAGGATTTATAGTTAGTCGGTTGTAGTATTTTATTTTTCCTTTATAAGCAACTTCGGAACTGAAGCAAAGGGTTGGAATCCTGAAATTTGTGATGAACAAATATAATATAGCACTTAATATTATTCTGTTTTATTTGTGTTCCTTTAGAACTTTTTCTGAGGATTGCTATGTTTTACAGACATACTGAAGACATTAGCTAAGTCTATTAGTTATTATCATGATGTCTTAATATTGTTTTTCCTGTGTTGAATTTCCTTTTCATATGTATATATCTTTATATTATATGTGAAAACTTTTGTTAATGGATTCTGAACAAAGTACTTAGTGTTGAAGTATGAATAATTAATTGCCATATAGAAAAGTAAATGAATTTCTTCATGTTCCTTTTCTTCAGTTGATAATGATATGATTTCATGCAAAGTACTGATTGTGTAAGGTGAAATTATTCATTTCAGCGTTAGTACTTGGGTGTAATTTCTTTTATGCTTCAATACTATGTTAAAATTTATTCCAATTATGAGTTTTGTTTCATTTTCAAATTGATTTATTATAAAATATTATTTTATTGTAAGTTGATTTAGATCTATATCTGATGAGAATAGGCTTTCCTAACATTGCAGGATCATAGATCAAATTTTCAAATAAAACTTGTTATCTGATTATTAATTCCAGCTCCCATTTTTTTTTGGGATAGTCATATTGCATCTTAGGTCATTATAGATAGAGATTAGGAGCTACTATTATTTGTTGTTTTAATTTAAGATATTTATTAGCATTAGTTAGTCATTTTAATTGGATCTTTAGTTGATTCGAGTTCTATTTGATCAAATAGAACTTACCATATACATCCCAAGAGACTCTGTACCTTGAGAGCATATTTTACAGGCAGCAGGGCCTTTAACCTGTGAAAAACAGTTATACCAAACACATACAAGATTGCGGTAAGTCGAGTGTGTGGGTTTTTTTTCAGTACTCGGCCATAATACCCTATAGGTCACATTTCCCAGTCAACAAATGGCACTAGAAGGAGGGAATCAGCTGAAAGCTTAATGGCTGATTGATCGCATAGTACTCCTACCAGTGATCACCCAACTTCCTCCCTCATAAGTTTTGGAACATTGTCTACCCCGGTCTCTACACCACAACTTGAAGCTGTAAATACTCCATTCATAGATATAGTTAGGACTATCATTGAAAGGGACCCTAATGTCTCACCAGTTTCCCCTGAACAGATAAGTCAAAATTTAGAGGAATCACATAGAATCTTAACCAGAGCATACTCTCACCAAACAGGGATTCCCCCAATTAACTTTGGATTACCAAGCATAACTAATTTCCAAACATTGGCAGTGACTAAGTCAGTTGCTGATTTAGTTGGAGAAGAACCTCTTGAATCATTAATAGGGACTCCTGATTATCACCTTAGTAATCTATTAAGAGGAGTAGCTGGTCATAACACTTCTCGATGATTGTTATCTGTAGGTGGATCTGATCTACCTCCTTCACCTCTTGAATCACACCAGATAGTCCTCATGACCATAACAGCGAATCTTCATCAGACTTAGAACCCAATCCATACATGGGTGACCGTAATTAGGGTAACCCTAATGCCATTAGAACATGGTTACGACATGGTGCCATTGTTGTACCTAGACTACAACATAACTTACCCAAACACCCTGATAAACTGCTACCTAAGTTTGACCTAGATGATAAGGGCTTAGTTGATAATCACATTGACAAGTTTATCTTGGTTGTTCAGACTATGAATTTCCAGCATGAGGATGTGGTATGTTGACTATTCCCTTTAAATTTCGAAGGAAAGGCTGCAGTTTGGTATTTTTCCCTGACTCAAGGATCCATAACAAGCTGGAGTGATTTTAGTCAAGCATTCCTGAACAAGTTTGGTGAAGATAAAACTCCTACTGTGTTAGCACTAGAATTGGCTAGGATTAAGATGGAGAGAAAAGAAAGGATAAAGGATTTCAATCAGCATTTTCTTACTCTTCTGAACAAGATACCAGTGGCTTACCTAAATACCTGGGTATGTTTGTAAAACAAGCCGGTAAAATCACTTTAGTTGAAACCTTTGATGAAGCAATAAAGGTTGAGAAAAATTCATTGGCATTCAAGCCAGAAAATAATGGAAACGATGATAGTTCTCTTCGTAAATGCAACAAAACCACTTCTAGAATTAACATAGATAAAAAAGATTCCCTTGCTTTCGATGTAGAGAAATTACAACAAGCAATTAAGTCTCTTACAAATCAAGTGGTGATATTGAAAAGAAACAACATGGAGGGTACTTCAAATAGAGGAAATTTCAAGACCTCATACCTGTCGTTTACATATTCAAACGCTAGGCAAAATACTCTCTCTAACATACCAACTAATGAGGAATTTTTCAATACTATAAGGGTTGTTTATGCCTTATCGGATTCCTCAACCGATCAGGAGTCAGATGATGATCATGAATCTGATCAGCCTGAAACCAAAGAGGAAAGTTCTGAAGATCCTCTTTCGTTTAATTGCCATTTCTGGGTTAGTTCAGTCAAAGAAGGAGAGTCTAGTGACCATTCTGTCTTTGTAAACCAGCACACCCATAACACCAGAAGTAAAGGGCCTGTAGATCCGCAACTATCATCAGCACCTAAGAACAGTCCTCAAACTTCAAATCAACAGCCTGTCACTCAAGGTATAGACCTACAATATGACATCATAGAATATCTTAAGAAACAGAGGGCTAATATTATCATGTTTGATCTATTAAAAATTTATCCAATGCCCGGTGGTTCGATACTTTCTAATTTATCAAATCCATCAATCAATAAATCAAAGAATCAACCCTTTGTACCTTCAGTTAATAACCTTGATCCTACAACTAGTAAAATAGCAGTAGGCTATAACAGTAATGTCAAAATAGCTGCTGATAAAGATTCACTTATAGGTAAGAACTCCAAATCTATAACTCCACCTTTTCTGCTAACGTTTGAAATTTTCAACCGGAATGTTCATAACTATATGATAGATTTTGGAGCTTCGTCAAACGTCATGCCTTACTCGGTTTGCAAGAAGCTGAATGCCAAGCCCACTCCTTGTGAAATTCAAATCAGCCAATTACATCAATCTAAGGTAAACATTATAGGAGAATTAAAAGGAGTAATGATTAGGATGGCTACCAATCCACAGATCTTCCAGGTTATTGACGTAGTGGTGGAAGACATACCAGATGTCTATGGGCTATTTTTAAGTCATGACTGGTCTCAAGCCTTAAAAGGATATTTTTCAACTGATTGGTCATATTTATGGTTTCCTAAAAATGGGCATCCAAATCAAATCAAAATTGACAGAGAAAGGTACATGAAACACATGGTGACTGAAATAAATGCTCCTAATCAACCAGTTCTTTCCAGTGATTCTATTTTAGGAAACTATGGGTATGATTCTGATTTAGGGAGTTTTCCTGCACTTAAATATGCATTTATCAATTCTGTAAATAAATCACAAATTCTGCATTGTGATTTTCAGGAAGCTTCCCCTAGTATGGTAAATAATGTGAATATTGTAAATGATGTAAATAGTCTTGTTGATAAGCCTTGGCATCTATATTTTGATGGATCCCGATCAAATGAAGGTGCAGGAGTAGGTTGCAGGATCCTAGACCCTGCAGGAAACAAATTCATGTTGTCTTGTAGAGTTGAATTTATTTGTACAAACAACACGGCTGAATATGAAGCCCTTATACAAGGACTCAAGAAGGCATTAGACTTAAAAGTTTTCTGAAATAATTGTTAGGAAGGTCTGTAATTCCATTCACTGTCTATATAATCACCTACAAAGTTATCAAAGGGAGGTACGGAATCTGATTTCAGCACTTGATTCTTTTACTATTGAATCCATTCCTCGTTTTCAGAATCAAGAAGCTGATTTGTTAGCAAACCTAGCTTCACGATTTATTCCTGCTGAAAATTCCCCCCTAATGCTTTTTATATCGAATTATTATTTAGACCGTCCATTCCAGATAATATTACTAATTGGCAGGTATTTAATGATGATTCACATATTATTTCTTTTTTAACGGGGGAAGATGCTTTTAAGGAATCAACGATCGATGAAATTACACATGATGAGGATCTACATAATTTTTCGGTAATTCGCCCTCCTCGTCCCGTTGATAAGTATTTTGAATAGGTAAATTCAATCCCTATGTCAGTTCTTAGGCTCAAAATTTTTTATGATTTGCATGATAAATTCAAGGGAGTTCCTAATTGGAAGACAAACAGGTCGAACATGAGTTATGAAACCATTAATTTAGGCACAGAATCGAATCTTGAAAATATCAACTTAGGATCAGATTGCACTTCAAATGAAAAATTGGCCTTCCTGAAGTTGTTTAGTGAATTCAAAAATTTGTTTGCATGGTATTATGATGATCTGAAAACTTTTGACACCCAGATCATACAACATGTGATCCCCATGAAGCCTCAGTCAAAACCATGGGCCAGCAGAAATTAAGGAAAATGCACCCTTCCCTAGAACCAGCAGTAAAGAAAGAATTGAATAAACTACTTACTGCTAGGATCATATTTCTTGTATTCCATATGCAATGGGTGGCTAACCTTGTTCCCATTAGGAATAAAAATGGAGATATTCGTCTATGTGTGGATTTTTGAAACCTAAACTGGTCATCTGAAAAGGACAACTACCCTGTTTCGCCCATGGAGCAAATCCTTCAAAAGGTGTCAGGTGCTCAGATGTTGTCTTTATTAGATGGTTTCTCTGGGTACAACCAATTTCTTGTTTCCCCTGCATATTAGTTGAAAACCACTTTTAGGACACTCTGGGGAACCTATGCCTACAAGAAGATGCCTTTTGGTTTGATAAACGCTGGGGCTACAATCCAAAGAGTGATGGATGCTGCTTTCAAAGGTTTGATAAACCATTCTGTCGTTGTCTATTTGGATGACGTTACTGTATTTTCAAAAAACAGGCCTGATCACATCTCACACTTACGAAAAGTGCTTGAACGCTGCAAGAAATTTGGTATTTCCCTGAACCCCAGAAATTCAATATTTGTAGTAACTGAGGGGATTTTGCTAGGGTTTGTAGTGTCAAAAGAAGGGATCGTGATTGATCCAGAGAGAATAGAATCCATTTCTAAAATTCCTTTTCCCACTACCAAGAAATCCATGCAATCCTTCTTGGGAAAGATAAATTTCGTAAGGAGATTTGTTCCAAGTTTTTCTGAAATTGTTCGTCCACTCCAGAATAATATTAAAAAAAGATAGTCGTTTTTCATGGGGGGGTAGAGAAAAGTAGTCATTTATCATGATTAGAGATGCCATAGCTGAGGCACCCACACTTGTGAGTCCAGACTTTAGGAAAGACTTTATTCTCTATACTTTTGCATATGATATATCTTATGCAACTGTTCTTACTCAGAAGAATCAGTAGGAGAATGAAGTACCTATATCCTTCATGAGCTCAAATTTAAAGGGAGCTAAACTAAACTATCACGAAGTGGACAAACAGGATTTTGTTGTGTTCAAAGCAATAAAACATTTCCGCCCTTATCTTCTTAAGTCCAAAACCAAGGTAATTGTTCCATTTAGTGCTGTAAGAAATTTATTGGTACAAACGGACCTTGGAGAAAAAAGAGCACATTGGATGGCTGCTCTTCGGGAATATGATCTAGAGATTAAACCCTCTCAGGTCATACGAGGTTTGGGATTGTGTAAGTTGGCTGCTGAATCAGCACATCTCCCTGTTGACCAAAGTGACACACCTTTAGATGATGTTTTATTGTAGAAAGAAATCAGTTTTATCCCAGATCCTGTTAGCTCATGGTATACTGACATTTGCATCTACCTTGAAACTGGCACTGCCCCAAATCATTTAGATCCAAAAAAGAAAAGAGTAGTGAGAATAAAATCAGCACCCTGTCAATTGGTAAATAATGTACTTTTCAGGAAGAATGTAGATGGAGTTCTACTTCGTTGTCTAGAGAAAGAAGAATCTGATTTAGTTTTAACACAACTACATGATGGACCCACAGGTGGCCACTTTGGTGGTGATACTACTGCTCATAAAATTCTAAGGGCGTGCTATTTTTGGCCAACTCTGTTTAAAGATGCTCATGCTCTCGTTAGAAGATGTCAGGATTATCAGACCGCAACTGGCAGAGTTAAAAAAACAGCTTTTCCGTTGCAACCTATGATGGTAGACATGCCTTTTCAACAATGGGGAATTGATATCATTGGACCAATAAATCCATCCTCCTCCCTTCAGCATAAGTATATTATAACTGCTACCGATTATTTTACTTGATGTTCTGAAGCTGAACCCCTGCGAGTGATTAATACGAATCAGGTATTACATTTCCTTGAAGCTAATATAATCATCAGATTTGGAGTGCCTGAAACTGTTGTATTTGATAATGCATCTTATTTTTCTTCTAAAGAATTGACGGAATTTGCTCTAGAAAAGTGAATTAGGATTAGATATTCAGCAAACTACTATCCACAAGGTAATGACCTTGTTGAATCCACAAATAAAAATTTGCTGAAAATTTTGAAAAGATCCATTGCTGAAAATCATAGGAACTGGCATAATGCCCTGCATCAAGCTCTGTGGGCTGATAAGGTCACTTCAAAATCATCTATTGGTAATTCTCCCTTCTTTTTGGTATATGAAGTAGATGTTATTCTTCCTCCAAGCCTGTTTTTACCTTCCTTAAAGATTGCACAAGCTGTACAAGAGACTAAATGTTCAGCCATAGAAGAAAGAATTAATCTACTACTGAAATTGGAAGAAGAAAGTGAAAATCCTAGGAAACGCTTTGTGAAACAACAACAAATTATTAAGGCATGGTTAGATCGTGGCTCGTCCTCGAATCGAGAATTGCAAGTAGATGATCTGGTTTTGAGATGGGACAAAGCACATGAGGATAAAGGGGAACATACCAAATTTCAGCGTCTTTGGTTAGGTCCGTATGTTATAGCAGAAAAGCTTGGTCCAAATACCTTCCATTTAAAGACTTTACAAGGACAGCTCGATACCCTTCCAGTAAATGGGCATGCCCTTAAAAAGTACTTTCAATAAAGACACATCATCAAATCTTTCCATTGTATATTTCCATCTATGTAGATTTCTGTACATAAGATTGCAGTTTATGTTGATTTCTGGTTGGAATTTTCAATCTTACATTTATTAATTATTTTCGTTATTATCATCATCATAATGCTTATTTGAAATTCTAGGTGATAGTTTATGAAAATAATCCAACTCTTTAGATCATTTGCTGTACATAAGTCTGTGTTCTGCCTCTGTGAATATTCATTTTTTTTTTTTAAAAGCATTTCCTCTATTCGATCACAAGATTCAACATGAAGCATTTTGCATGAACTTAGAACCTGATGATTGAAATGCATATCAGACTGTAGTCATTTATGGTGACAGGGAGTATCGGATCTCTAATAAGTGATTTGTTTCCAGATTTGTGGCAATTTAAGCCTCCTAAAATTTGTTGTTAGCAGTCCTTGATTGTTGTCTTTGAGTGTCTTCTTACAGATCAAGTACTTTGGGTAATTTATTTACTGATTTCAATAGATGTCTGCTAAAATCAAAAACTTGTTGAAGATATCTGGTTATCTCTAAGCACTCTTGAGTAGTCTGTGGTTTGCTTTCCCCCATTTTTGAAATACATTTGGACATTCAACTAGGACAATACTCTTAAAATTAGGTGAATATGAAAAGTAGGGATAATTTTAGGGACGAATTTTAGCCCAGTGAGCTATTTTTCCATGTTTTTCTCCCAAAAAACATTCTCCATTTTGCATTTTTAGAAGCCCTGTTTTGCCCAATTTTGATGGGGTAAACATTTTTCACCCTAAAAATCACCAAATTATTATATAAACGATATAAAATCCTTGGAAATCAAAATATTTTTTGCAAAATATCTCCAATCATTTTATACTTGGTGTTTTAAGAATTGGTAATATTCGCCAACATTTATACACTTTTAAATAAGTATGGTTTCTTAAAATCATCCCTGATGAAAAGTATTATCAGAAGACAGGAGGTCTCATCACGAGCCGGCCTGCTTATGATCATAAATTCTATTGGAATGACGTTGTCAAAATTTGGTTACCAAGCCAATGACAGTGACTCTCAGTTTAATAATTGAGAGATAGGAAGTCTCATCACAAGCTGGCCTGATCAGTTTCTGGTAGGGTTGGTGAATAAAACTATCTATTTGGTCACCAAGCTAAGATAGTGTTTCTGATTAATTATTTTCATGTTTGTCTCTGTGAATATGATTTGTATATATACTAACAAAGAAAAGAAAAGAAAAAAGAGAAAAAGAAAAGTAGTATTGTCTGATGTGTTTCTTTAATGAGGGAGAAAACCAACTGATATTCTTGAGAAGCCATATCTATACGGGTATTGGTTAACTTGTTTTTTACCATACGGATCTCCATTGGAATTAAGTCATCTTACTTTTGCCTGAGTTTGATTAGGATCAAAACACTCAGATGACATTCATTGGGTTGTTATAGAAATATGTTGAGGTCCAATCACATGTTCACACTATTTTGAATTTGAATCACTTAGGCAGAAATTCGATATTTAATGGCATTATTTGTGATTATCTGAAGTTTGCATGGTGTTTTCGTATAGAGATAACTGGTTTGGTCCTAGCATGTCGCCAACTGTTGGCAGGAAACACCCTTTGGAGCATTTTTTTTGACACAAATAATTTGAAGATTAGTAATGTTCAAGCAATATTGATTCTTTTGTCTGGATAGGAAAACTCATCATTGATATCTTAGGAGTGCCCTAAGAATCTTTGATTCTTAAGGTACTCCTGACAGAAACTTACTTAACTAATCAATTCGGATTGGTTGAACATTAGTAACAGCAAAATTTCAACTTTTATGATCTTGATTCTTCATTTCTATCAATCATCAGAAGGATTATAATTACAGAAGATTAGTAGCTCCTATTTTTCCACTCATCACTCATGTTTGATTAAAATCAAATGAATGTATTGGTTATTCATTCAAACTATGTAAGGCATGATGTGATAACTGTTATTTCTGATTCATGTGGAAAATTTGGTAAAGCTTCATCACTTCTAAATTATTTATTTTATCTTGGTTGTCAAAAGTTTTTAAGGTGAATTTAATGTGAATCTTCATGAACTCTACTATACTATATGATCTTCACTTATTTCAGATTCATGTTTTTGAAATAGGTTGGTATTATAGTTTGTGATGAAGGTCTAAAGTCACTTTCCAGCTTTTGACATTGGTTTGGTCACATTATTAAATTATTCTCTGATCAGTTTTGACCTTTGCCCTAAGATATTAATTATATGCTAAGGTGATTATATTTTTATGATTGAATTCGTTAAATGAACAATTAAGGTTTTGGAAATTATTAAGTCATGTGTTAAAAAAATGATAAATTAATCTCCATTATTACCACGTTATGAGATTACAATGAATGATAGAGTAATGGTGGAATTAAGGTTTTGGTAGTCATGTCATTCAACGGTTGCTCTCTGTCAATCCTGAATCATGCAAACATCACTTGCTATAACTCGCCTGTGTGACTATCCTACGGCTCATTATGTTTTGGTAAGTTGTCTTTGAAACCTCTTATCTCTGCCAATTCATGATATGATGGACTTACAGGAAGGTTTTCAGGGTTTTAATAAAATAGGGTATTTCAGAGTATTGCTGATAATGCCTATACTATTAATGAAACGATTGCATCTTGTAATCTGTGTTTCAAAAACCCTAGAGGTTTTTGTATCCACTGCCATGGCTCTAGTGTCTAGGTTCGAACTTATTGGTGACGAATATCTGTGTGACTATCCTACGGCTCATTATGTTTTGGTAAGTTGTCTTTGAAACCTCTTATCTCTGCCAATTCATGATATGATGGACTTACAGGAAGGTTTTCAGGGTTTTAATAAAATAGGGTATTTCAGAGTATTGCTGATAATGCCTATACTATTAATGAAACGATTGCATCTTGTAATCTGTGTTTCAAAAACCCTAGAGGTTTTTGTATCCACTGCCATGGCTCTAGTGTCTAGGTTCGAACTTATTGGTGACGAATATCTGTATGCTACTCCCGAGTGTTGAGAGATCGTGTCGAGGTATGGATGCTACTCCTCTTAACGCTGGAACTTCTCGAGTAAGTTAAAACTCTAGGCATATATTTATTTCTGGATGATTTTGTAACAACGTGCCTATGAAGCTGGTCATCTTTACACCTTATTTGGATATGATTAGAATATTTCCTAAGAAATAGGATTTCTAGTTATTCGGTTGTAGTCTTTTATTTTTCCGTTATAAGCAACTTCCGAACTGAAGCAAAGGGTTGGAATCCTGAAATTTGTGATGAACAAATATAATACAACACTTAATATTATTCTATTTTATTTGTGTTCCTTTAGAACTTTTTCTGAGGATTGCTATGTTTTACAGACATACTAAAGACATTAGCTAAGTCTATCAGTTATTATCATGCTATCTTAATATTTTTTTCCTGTGTTGAATTTCCTTTTCATATGTATATATCTTTATATTATATGTGAAATTTTTTGTTAATGGATTCTGAACAAAGTACTTAGTGTTGAAGTATGAATAATTAATTCTCATATAGAAAAGTAAATGAATTTCTTCATGTTCCTTTTTTTCAGTTGATAATGATATGATTTCATACAAAGTACTGACTGTGTAAGGTGAGCTTATTCATTTCAGCATTAGTACTTAGGTGTAATTTCTTTTATGCTTCAATACTATGTTAAACTTTATTCTCATTATGAATTTTGTTTCATTTTCAAATTGATTTATGATAAAATATTATTTTATTGTAAGTTGATTTAGATCTGTATCTGTTGAGAATAGGATTTCCTAACATCGTAGGATCATAGATCAAATTTTCAAATAAAACTTGTTATCTGATTATTAATTCCGCTCCCATTTTTTTTGGATAGTCATATTGCATCTTAGGTCATTATAGATAGAGATTAGGAGTTACTATTATTTTTTGTTTTAGTTTAAGATATTTATTAGCATTAGTTAGTCATTTTAATTAGATCTTTAGTTGATTCAAGTTATATTTGATCAAATAGAACTTACCATATACATCCCAAGAGACTCTCTACCTCGAGAGCATATTTTACAGGCAGCAGGGCCTTTAACCTGTGAAAAATAGTTATACCAAACGCATACAAGATTGTGGTAAGTCGAGTGTGTGGGCTGTTTTTCAGTAGTTGGCCATAATACCCTATAGGTAACATTTCCCGGTCTACATGTGGCCCTCAGCTTCAAACGCGTAAAGCGACTATGCTATCCGACCCCAACCTGCCCGGGACACCTGCAGAATAACCTCTGCAAAGTACCCCCTTGATATCCTAGGTAGGGAAACTAAGGTCACCTCAATATAATCAATGCTCAGGTAAACACTCGCAGGCAGGATTGACTGTATCAGTAGAGTAGCAAAGCCCAAAACTCTCGAAAGAGCCCCTAGATACGAATACAATCCTGGAAATATCTTCGGTGCTACTCAGTTATGACTAGGGGTCATCCCAATCAATAACCGGTCACACTGCCTGATGCTTAACTCTCTTTTGAGAGGAGGATCCTGAGAAACACTAATTATACCAAGGAATTTCACACTCTCACCTGGACAGGCACATACATGTTGTTGTTTAGTGGTCTTGAAGAATTTACTCACAATGAACTATTCCAAGACCCTAAAACCTAATCTTGTTGGTGTACTCTATCAAAGAAAATAGTGTAATCCATTTTAATTAAGCATTGATTTTATTTGGCTTTATTACTCAAAAGAGGTAGATGGTCGTGCAACCAATGGTGTTATGACGCAACATGAAGCAAAATGCACACCTAACAATCAATGCAAATGCATTGTGTCGAATGAAAAACAGGGCATACTACTACGTGAAATGCAAATTTTTTCTTCAAATGATAAATGCAATCATTCCTATATGAAATCCTAACTAATATTCTAAGGAAATCTAGTGCAAGTACCATGCGAAATGCAAAGTGCAATGCATAATGATGCAAAGAAGCAAATATTTTTAGATTTTTTGAATAAAAATGAGATACTAAAGCAAAAGAATGATTCTACTACCCCCAGACTCGGCAAGCACAATCAAACAACACTCACACAAAGTACTAAGGTAAAAGAAATCTAATGCACTAATCCCAAAACAAAAAACAAAAAATGCAATGACAAGAACATTCTTAAAAAAGAAATTTACCCTAAAAAAGGTGTCTCTAGTCAGAAATAGAGGTGTATACAGACTCTAGCAGTATCAAAGGAGACTCAGCAATCATCAAAATCCACCCAACAACAATCAATCTTCCTCTAGAAGGCAAAACTAAGGGTATACGCAACTATTCACAGTCAAAACCGCGTATGTACACAAATATAGCAGTCAAAGCCGCGTATATACGCGACTGTGAGTTAAAAACTTGCATACAGGAAGAGAAATGTATAAAAATAAAGGCAAGCAGATGAACTGAGACAAAATTCACACCAATTCAGACACTACCAGGAAAACATGCCCCCATACCCGACATAGAAATAGATAAATAAGAGCAATTCAAGAACATTGAATGTCGATAAAAAACCCCCAAAGAACAACTAAAGGAACTTCCCAGTGGAGTCGACAATTCTGTTACAGAGAGAAATTCCTATGGCTTGGGGTACCACAATAGACAACTTAACTCCAAAAATCAATCATTTTCTATATGCAAGAGAAATCAAACAACTAACACTAAAGGATCTCGATTCGTACCTTATTCCAGACAATGGGTGTAGATCCCCATTGAGCTTTCCAACTTCATCTTGAATTGATACATTGCTTCCTCAACATTCAACAAACAAGACAAGTAGACTATTTATAATTGTGTTATCTCTACTCTAACATATATAATCAATAACATATAAGCATTTGAAATCATCCAGGGATAAAATATTCATTCAAACACACATTATTGGACAGGAAAATATATTTCTATTAATATAAAATCAGAGATTACAATGAATACAACCTATGTCGACATGTTTGCGAATCGGAGAAACCGAGTCCTCCACTTGGGCCTCCACCACTTCAATCCTCCATCTCTTGATAGCAAGCTCACAAGCAAAAAGAAAGCTTGGTAAGAACACAAAAGTGCTCCGAGGGACAAAGGGGATGCAGACTCAAGCACAAGTTCCGACAACAATGGACTATAGTTCTCTTGCTCTCAATTTCTCACATGCCTTCAATGTATCCAAAGGGTTCCTTATATAGCTCATCAATGGGGTAATGAAAGGTCGAATCCGAGCGATCTCAAGGCATATAGAAGGCCACGAGATAAGAGAGTCGGATCCACATCAATGAAAACTCCAAAACAATTTGGATTTTTGCACACATCCCGATGTACGCGGTTTTAGAGGTCAAACCCACGTATATACGCGATAAAGGGTTTAAAAGTTGTGTATGGCAATTTAAGCATGTTTTTAGGGATGATCTAGGAAACATCAAAGGAACAAAAATGGTCCATGGAGTCTAAGGAGTCTGCATAGGGACAAGGAAGGCCATAGAAGTGTGATTCACCATGTGTGGTAAAATCACCTATAACACTACATACCTACACTTCAACCATTTTAGCACCTCCCTAACAACGACGCCAAAATATTGGTAAAATTATATGTTAATTAATTTTCTATATTAAATTGTCAACCTTGCGCTTATAAGCTTAAGGTACAAGCACTATATGTGCAGGGTCAAACGTTAACCTAATCTATCCTAACCTATCCTAATGCTAATAAACAAACTCTATTTGAGAAAATGAGCTGCAAACTACCCAGTAAATCTTTTATTATATTTCAACATAGAAAGTGTGCTAAATAAATTTTAATCTAAGAATTAATAATGCAAACATTTTTAATTTCAAATTTCAAACTAATTTTAAATTACAAATTATATCAAATGACAATTTATAAAATTTATTCTAATTTATAAAGTACCTAGTTTATAATCTAATTGAAAATCAAAATAGCTTTGCAAATAAAATACTTACATAACATCTATCTCAACCAAATTACATAACATCTATCTATTCATAAACCCTATTCATAAGAAAGGTATCTATGCTAATTAAAACTGCACCATCAAAAATAAAATCTATCATATAATCCATATTTATGATTCTTCAAAAGTTTAATGCAACTATTTGAAAAGAATTTTCAAATGAAACCTAAATTATAAAACAAAACCCTTAAATTATAAACTAAATTACAAACCAACTAAAAACTAAATTACAACTCACAAACACATTTTCCAAACTAATTTACAAGATTCAAAAGAAAAAAGAAAAAAAACTACAAACTAAACATTTTAAAACATTATAAAATATTATAAATTATATATTAAAAAAAACTTAATTTGGTTAACCAAACTAATCTAAATCACTAAACTAATATAATTTAATTGAACGAAATGACAACTAACATAATCTCAAACCAAAGAAATTAAAAAATACAAACTAAAACATATAGGTCCATACTAAATATTGAGAAAGCATTTATAAAACCTTTTAACATGTGCATTCCTTTGGATTATGAACAGAGTGGAGCTTCAATTCAAAATATCAACGGTATAAACTTAACATGGGCTTTGAATATTGAATGTATAAATCACGAATCGAGTTAGTATTTTTTTTAAATTTGTAAATGGTGAGGAATTCAATCCACATGAAAAGAGCATTTCTGAAATAATTTTATGGTTATGCAACCTGCATTCAAACTAATATTGAATTTACAACAATCCGTTACATTATGATTTAATATATTTAATATTGAATATTGGATGGATTATATTTAATATTTAGTACATAACAAACAAAAATGGCGTGGAACTATGGTCCGTAAATGTATTTAATATTTAATTTCTTTATGTTTGAATGGCACATAGTCACAAATTAAATTAATTTATGAGATGCCATGACATATTATAACATGGTAATATAACTTAGAGCATTTTTCCGACTATATTCCATTATATATATGGTTTCTATTTTTAATTGAAATAATAGTCATGTTATCGCATGCATTTTAACATATTTATATATTGAATCTTATATGTTTTATGGATGACATATTTTATGAGATGATTTTCATAGTTACAAACTATTAGTTAATGAACATTATATATGGATAACAATTAATGGATTAATATACATAGATTATAAGTAATGGATTAAACAATAGTGATTGTTTATGTTGGTATTTGATTAACGTAGTTAAAATATTTGTAATCAGTTCTATGTTTTAAATGATTTAAAATTACAATCAATTAGTGAATCAAAGCTTCAACTTTAATTCATGATTTTGATTTGCCATATGCAGATATATAGGATAAAAAAGAGACAAAGGTGAATCTATTCGTCAAAAGGGGTATGCCAAACCAATAAACCAATAAGAAACATGTGATCAAACTTAGTGCAGAACTCGGGGTCAGATAAAGGGTCGGATGGAGTACCAAAATTCTTATCATTTGCACAATATTGCATTTGATACATAAAAAATAAGAGGTTAGGCTTATTTTACATTTAATGGTTTAAATTGATAAAATAAAGCAAAAGATAACCTATTTGAAGGTTAATGTACTAAATGACGATAAATGGGATGGGAAATTACTGGAAATAAAATAATAAAAAATGGACAATTTCCGAAGCCCATCAATAGCATGTCAAAATGATTTTTCTGATTCAATAATTGAGTGTCTGAGGTCTATTAGCATGTTTTAGATCCCATAGGGTCCTTCCATAAGAAATTTGTAAAGTTTTGGCTGTGTTTGTAACAAAGCCAAGAAAGATTAGTTTACTACTTTTTCCTAGTTTAAAAATTAGACAAAGTATTAAAGGAGGAGATATGTGAACAGTTTGTGAAAAGTCTTCAACCACACAATATTAAGAAGTCACATATATCAGTTTTTAAATCCTATCATAACCTAATATCACTTCCCTTGAGCTTCCCCACTTGTGTCATAACCATGGAGTTAGTGTGAAATCCATTGTCAATGAGGGTGTTGAAAAATAACATTTTCAATGTCAAAGCTTTGAAGCCTCTTTGAAATATTTTGGATAGTGTACCTAGTTTCTCAAAAAAGGTATATTACAGTGGTATTAGAGCATGGTCCTTGCACCTATGCATTAATACCATCCATTGAAGAAAAATTTGTAGCCATTTCTTACTATCATGATGACTCCTCTGAAGATGATTATGAGCAATATGAAAAAGAATGTGAATGGTATGAGGAAGAGTTTCCAATTTGCAGCACTTTTTACAATTTCATAAGGGATGAGGGCTATTATTATGACCATGTGTATTGTGAATATGTATGTGCCAAAATATTAGGATTTAAATGGGTATCACATAATAATATGTGAGAAAAACATAAGCACATGCAACCATTAAAGATAAGCACACAATGTTTACGTGGAAAACAAAAAACGGGGAGAAAGCACCATAATAGATTTATTATCTCCCTTGACATAAAACATCCAAACCGAGACAAGTGATCTATCCACCACTCACCTCTAGACCACTTTACAATGGAGCCTCCTCAAGCCTTATAAAGGATTATTTACATGTAATACCATGCGAAAGTACCGTGAGCCACCAAAGACCTTGGAAAATTACCATTGGCCATCAAATATCATGGTCCCAAAAAAATTTGGTAGACCCAAACCACCTTTGTACTCATTCTCGAGTGAAGATTAACCTTAACAATCTCCCCTTTAAACTTGGCTTGTAGTAATCACCAACCCCTTTCAATTTTTTAACGATGAATCTCACATACACCCCCTATCACCTAGGTCTATCTCTTGACTTAACTAGTAAGTCACTATGGGTATGCATGCCTTACCATGCCTTACAGCCATATGTCAATTTACATGCAAAATTCTCATTAAATGTTTTCATGTGTCTTCATGGTGACTACACCATCACCATCCATTAATTCAACCTCTCTCTTTTCCATGCCCTCTTTCTTCCATGCTCTTTTTGTACCTGCATCCAACCTTATCATTGACGTCCATATAAAGAAGAATCCATCTACCGAATTACATGGGTCCTCATCCGCTGTAACCGCCAATTCTCTAGTAATTCTCTTCACATACATCGTTCATAAATCTTGGTTCCATAACTGAGATTAAACCATCTCACATTCCTCACACAGTCGAAGACTCAACCTCTTCAATCCACATGGCAAGATAGAATACAAGTACACCTTCCACACTTGTACCTACCCAGTGGTTCATTCCACATTTGATGCAACATCCCTTCTCTATGCATAAGAGGGATACCTTCTGCTTCTAATGCTCGAGGAAATTACATTCTAACTAGGAACCCAAAATTATTTCTAGGGTGTCATGTACCACCGAACATGAACCCTAGAATTAATTCGAAAAAATAGGCACAACACAAGCACAAATATATGCCAAACCATGGCTCTGATACCAGTTCTCAGGATTTAAAGGAGCATCACATAATAATAATATGAGAGAAAAACATAAGCACAAGCAACCATTAAATATAAACACACAATGTTTGCGTGGAAAACCCAAAACTGGAAAAAACACCACAATAGATCTATTATCTTGCTTGACCTAAACCGACCAATTCAAGCCAAGTGAGCTGGCCACCAATCACATCTAGGAATTTTTAATTACAATGGAGCCTCATCAAGACTTATAAAGGCTTTTTTACATGTAATACCATGGGACAATACCATGAGCCACCAAATACCTTGGAAAATACTATTGGCCACCAAATACCATGGGCCCAAAAACATGTTCTAAACCTAAGCAACATTTGACTCATTTCCTAGTCAAGGTTAAACCTAACACTAACCACCAGGAGCTACTCCTATGAATGCAACAGAAATATTGAGAGAAACATGTAAAATATTTACCCAACAATATCAAGCATATCTTACGTTGATGAGAGAGGCACATAATACCATTCTTTTTAAAAACTTTGTTGATTGGGTGTTTGGATATAGGCCTAATAGTGCAGATGTGAACTCATTAAGGAACAATCAACAATACACAAGTTTGGAGGAGCATGAAAAGATAAAACAACATCCTACTTGTTAAAAGAGCAGTGAAACATCATTCTCTATAGATGAGGAAATTATAAACAAGTTTGTGGACCACATGGTGAGGGTGTGGAAGGACCTAAAAAATATGAAAAGAGAAAAGATACACCATTAAAGGAAGAAGCAAAGACTCATGAAGTGGAGCATCAATTACCTCAAGGTGATTACAGATAAAAATAGGAAGAGATAAATGAATACAAGAACACAATTCTTACTGATGGGGGGTGCACAAATCAAAGAGCATATATTGATGGATGCTTGAACTATGAAGGAGCACCTATTGATGGGTTCTCACACCTGTATGTTGGTGACATAAATATCAATTTTGAAAATGTTGCTACAAGACAAATTTCTCATGAGCATGAAGATGAATACCTTGTGGAAAATAATGAAGAACCAAGATCGAATTCCCCATCACCACTTGACCTTCAAGAAGTTGATCAAATCAAGAATAAAGAAGAAGAGGAGGTTCGCTCCCATGAACCATCATTCATTGGAGCGACCTTGAATATGACTGAAATAAATATCTATGAGGCCCTTAGCGCACTCCATGACACTTAAGCATTGGTGTCAAATTCATGTTGGAAATTTTCTTCATTGGAGGAGCCATCCTTCCTTGAAGACATGGAGAAAATTCAAAGAGAAATGTGCAACATCCAAGGTAATTTCATGTCTTTGATTTTTTATAGAAACAATTTGGTTGATATTAATGAATGGTTACATGAATCATACTTGAATAATAATCAGGATATTCATAACCTCAAAATTCAAAATAAGCAACTTCTTGAGAGGTTGCAAGATACTTGTTCTTCATCCTATGTTTCATATTGTCATATGGTATATTGCTTGGAGGATTCTCATGGCATGATGGATCATGAGAAACATGGAAAATTGCATGTTCTTGATGTGTTTGAATATGAGCATGACCAAAGCTAATCACTTTGCATGGTGGAAGAGGAACCCAAAGTTGCCTCTTGATAATGGTTACACACTTTTGGAAGAAGTGCATGATTGCACTACCTCGGAATCAACATATGAGGAAAGTTTCACACTTTTGAGGGACATGCATAATATGACCCCTATGGAGCCTTCACATGATGAAAATTTTACACTTTCTGATCATTTGGGTGAGTTGGTTCTTTCTCCTACATCCTACACTTCCATATTTTGTAGCATTCATCCTAATGAAGTATCGGTGAAAGGTTTATTTTTTATGGTGCCACATGAGGAGTGTGAAATTACTATCTCTCCTTTTGATGATGACATGACTAGAGAACCATCTTCTTTACATTTTCATCCACATCCTTTGTTACATTATGATGATATGCATCTACATGGATGCACCAATGATGTTCACTTGAGTCTCTCAAAGACTTGTGATTTTCCTTTATCCATTCTTAGGCCATTTAATGTTCTAGGAAATTCATTGAACACTTCAGATGACGAGGTATATGATTGAAGCACATTATTATTGGAAGCAACATCCTTTGTTATTTCTTGACGATATACATATTCATGGGTGTATTGATGAGAATTCTTTGAGCCACTTGAAGTCTTCATGTTTTTTTGGTTCCTTATTTGGTTTAGGTTTTGTTGAAGGTTCTTCATTCAATTATTGGATAAAAAAACACATGGATGGTTATTTTTATGCATCTTACATTCTTTTGTAGAAGCATTTTAGGACATGGGATCATCACCTATGTCATTAGAGCATATTTGATATAATACATGATGCGTGTGTGTGTGGGACACATCATAATATACTTACCTAGATGTACTAGCCATTTCATGATTCTTTGATAAGGTACCTTATTGATGTACATTTGTATGATGTTTTTATGTACTTTCATGATCTATATTTATTACTCATGATGTTTGGAAGGGTGCAATACAAGCAATGGGATCTTCGTATTGCTTGGTTTCAATTTTGGAGGTAGTATGCATGAGAGATTGAGTTACCACTTGAGAAAGTGATTGTAATGAGAGTAGTGCAGCAGAAGGCATGGTGGTTCCATCTTTGAAACTTTATTGGAATCTTGAAAACTCAAAGTTTGGAAACTTAGTTTCAACTTCAAAGAATTATACAGTGAGCAAAAAGGTTGAAAATTCAGAAAAGGTTTCCAAATACGAAGGAGGTAAATATTATTTGTGCAAATTTTACTTTTATGGATTTGATTAATCCTTTTGGTGTTAGTGGTGATGTCATGGGATATATGAAAAGATCCACATATATTTAGTTTTGGAAACATACAATGTAGTACATGAGTGCCACTACTCAAATTGCAACTAAGGTTGGAAGCAAAGTTTTGGAGGAAATAAGGTTCTTCAAAACCCATGATTGAAATTTATTAAGGATAAGAAATCTTGGGTGGAGAGGAATTCCATGTCCCCAGTTAAATAATTTTAAAATAAACAGTTAAGTTGGCCTATCCAATTCCTAAGGGTTATGCGGAAAAATCAAACTATTGATATTTAACCCCAAGGCCTATAGTTTCACATGTAAATTCGAACTCATAATTGTAGAAGGTGGAAATGGCTTAGTAAATAATGGAATAAAGATTAAATTCTCCAAAGTGAAGTGGCAATGTGTCCTAGTTGGCCATGGGGGTGCATAAGAGGATGTGTGGGGTCCACATAACGAAATATTCTTCATTTACACATGGCATCATCATCCAATTTGAATTTGGAGGAAGGAGTTACTTCAAGGGTGGTGGATGAAGAGTCATGTTAAATTTAGGCAATGACAATATTCTATGACAACTATGACAGTTATGACAACTCTATGAAACCTTATGACACTTATGATAGATTCTCTTACAACTATGACATATTGTATGACATATAGGACATGTAAGTAGGGATAATTTTAGGGGCGAATTTTAGCCCAGTGGGTTATTTTTCCTTGCTTTCCTCCCAAAATACATTTGCCATTTTGCATTTTTTGAAGCCCTGTTTCGCCCAATTTTGATGGGGTAAAATTTTTTCACCCTAAAAATAGCCAAATTATTATATAAACGATATAAAATCCTTGGAAATTAAAATATGTTTTGAAAAATATCGCCAATCATTTTATAATTGGTGGTTTAAGAATTGGTAATATTCGCCAACATTTATACACTTTTGAATAAGTAGGGTTCCTTAAAATAATCGGTGTAAGAAATAAAAATAGACCCCAGAGGATGTATTAGGTGTGTGTGGGGCACAGTGAAGCTTCATTAAAAGTTCCAAGTCAAATTTCATTAAGGGAGAACAAGCAAAGTCAAGATAAATGTCACTTGGGTTATTGCAATGACCTAGATTAACACTAATTCAAGTTAATGAACCAATGGGAAGGTAATTCGAGATTATTGAAGGAAAATGAGGCCAAGGAGGTTATTAAAATAGGATTGAGGTCAAATGTAGCTTACTTTGATTATTTTTTAAATTTTCCTTTGGCATTTTGGAGAGCTTTTGTTTGTCCATTGCACGGTGGGTGTTTACTTTCCATGCTTGAATCAATTTCGAGGTTGTTGGATTCATTTCAAAGTTAGTTGATGGATATTCCATTAATACCTATAAATAGATATTATTTATGTTTTTTTGTTTCCTTTTGAAGTTCCATACAGCTCGCGTTTTCATCTATCTCCTATTCTCTCATTCCTTCTTCTTCATTCCACCATACTCTCATGTGAAGGCACACTTGTTGGAGTGGTGCTTGTGCTTTGATAAATATATTTCATTTCCAAGATCGGGTATATGATGTATAGTTATGTACTCTTGTTTCCATACTCTCTTTAATTCTTAAGATAAGAAATCCATGTGTGAAAGGATTGCATTTGTTGGGCCCTGGAATTGTCCATTTTTCCATCACTTATCGACATATCTTTCATCCATTTTCTTACCATTATTTCCCATTTATCATTCCATTTTCCATCCATTTGTTGTAGCTGCATGTAAAACAACATGCTACTTCCATTGATGTTTTAAATGGTTAATAATGATTATTTTCCTTTATCTTTGATGAATTGAAGACTATGATGCATAATTTTACTAATGATGGTTTATGGAGTGATTTGTCACGTACAGGATGCTCATAGCCAGCTGTTTCAGCCTTAACCGAAAATACATGTCACATAAGAACACCTTTATTCGCATCTTGATTTGTGGGCAAATGGAAATGAAACTCAAAAATCTGAGACATGGGTTTTGTGCGTAAGAACCTCATTTACTAGACATTCAAAGAAATCGCCAAACAAAGCCATGGTTTGCGATATGCAAGTGGTTCTTCAAGAGGGTATTTTCTAGATTTGGTGTTGCGGCCGGTTCCAAAGTTGCCAGCAGTTACGGCCGTGTTTCAGCTGTTACAGATCACAAGCTAGGGGTTTAGTTCTTCATTTCCATGAGATAATTTTATGTATAAATATGTAATCAATCTCATTGAGAAGGGGATGATAGGAGATGCAGGATAGGAGAGAACATAATGTTATGATGTAGGATTTGATCCAAATCTATTGTAATCCTTCCATTATGATAATACATGCTGGCAATTTCTTAATTCTAGAGTTGTAGACGTTTATTGTGGATATCTAGCTCTGCTCAGTGGAGGAAGGGCCCTCTTTCCTGAGTAGATGCCAGTAGTATTGATTGTAAGTGTTTTATTTTGTAGATCTGTTATTTCTTAATTCATGATTTCATGCATTAGATTTATCATAGTTGTTTTATTATTTAGTTCATGTTTTTATCCATTTGATTTATCATAGTGTTCTTCTATTATTCGTTTTGATAAATCGTTGGCCAACACAATACTTATTTTAGATTTATGCAATCAGATCTTTTTTCATAGGAATAGATCTTGTTTAAAGTGTGTTTGATTTATAGTTTGATTTAAGAATAGGTTCAAGGTTTGATTTACTTTCAAAAAGGTGTGATCTAGTTTACAAAGAGTTTCGATTGCATACCAATAGATAACAATGTCAAGTAGAAATTGTGCTTGCATAGATCTTGCAAGATAGATTTGAAATAAAAGACTTCCTTGGGTTGATAATTTATGTTTAGCACTTTGCATGCTAAGTTTTAATTAACTGGCATATAGTTGGCACGACATTTTGGCATTGTTGCCGAGGAAGTTATTAATTGTGCAAAAGTACATCTGACATTGTTTTGTAGATGCATTGTTAAAGTACGACATGTAGGTTGCATTATTACATTTCATTTTATTGAATTTATTTTGAGTGTGAATTTTCTGTCTTTACATTTAATTTTATTTCATTTTCAATCTTTGCAGCATAAATCTTATCATTCCCCTTTGTGGTGTTGTAAGCACCACCCATTCTACTAACAAGTTGACAGGAACATTCGAAGGAGGAGCCTCAAGATAGCACATAAAAAATATAATGAAGAGATGGCAGGTGAGAAAGATGCAGAAGTTGTTACATTCGAATTTTCCATCAAATATTCGAGAGGAGTGGCACCAATGAAAAGAATTCCCCCACATGTTCTACCAAATTTTCATGGTTTGGAAAACGAAGACCCTGATGTATTTTTATTTCAATTTGAAGTACTTTGTAGAGGATATGGTTATTGTGCTAATGATCAAAAGTTGAATGTGTTTCCCCTTATTCTAAAAGGAACAACCCTCCGATGGTTCATGAGCCTCGGTGGGAAGTGTATACAAACTTGGGAAGACATGAAACATGTATTCTTAAAAAGGTACCAAGATTATTGCAGGATCAATGAAGACATATTCGAAATGAAACAAGGAGAAGAAGAGAGTATGGAGGAATACATGGAACTCTTTCAATATAACCTCCAAAGATCCAAACAAAGGAAACTAGGGAAGAAAATCTTAAAAGGGAATCCAAGCTGAATACCTAGAAATATTAAATCTGATGGGAACATGTAATGTATTTCAATTAGCATATGATGATATTTGTGAGTTATGTAGAAGGTATTCAAGAGGAAACTTCAAGACTGGTAAGAATTCTAAGGAACTTTTATCTTTATTTTTGAAATCTGCTACAAAAACAAGAGTTTTACGAGCTGAAATTAGCAATTTATTTGAAATTTCTAAAGCTGATTCACAATTGGGTGTTTTGCAGGATAAGAAAAAGTAGGAGAAAATAAGAGAAGCAAGGGATTTACCTTTGGATAGTCTTGAAAGTTGTGGTATATGTGACTTGAATCACTCCACATATCATTGTCCCTCCTTACCAAGGATGAAAGAAACATATCAAAGAGATCTGGGAGTTGCAGCCAACTCGTTGCAACAGTCATGTCAACCATAGCCTACATGTATGGTTCAAAATTATATCCCTCCATTTCCTTACTCTCATACTCAATCATTGAATATTGTTCCACCATGGCAACTGTTGCAACCTCAATTTAACTCTTACCTACCTTACCCACAAGGCTGGAATGGCCTATCTTATGATCATATGGCCACTCTCCCTCATGCTGCAACACAATTTGGTCCTTCAATATCAACCTCACAAATAAATCATCTACATTAGCCACATCTATCTTCTCATCAAACTCCTTGGTACCCAACACAATTTCTTGTCCAATCCACCCTCCACCCTAACCATAATAAAGCAGTATAGTATGCTTATAGTGCTGAACTGTAAAATGTTCCTATATTTCCCTCTTATTCTACCTCACCTACACCGCTGCAAAAAGGTTGTGCGTTGTTGCAGCAAATCCATATGAGTTCTAAACATGTTTTAAATCCAAGTTTTGTAGATGGAGTTTCTTCTAGTCCTCATAAGCAAGCAGACAAGATCAACAAGACACACGTAATATTTGATGGAGAACAACCATTGGAACCAAAAGCATCATTCACATCATTAGATCCGAAACTCTTATGCATTGAGGAAGATTAGTTTAATAAGGATCTTCATGGTGTAACATCCATGAGAAATCAAGGGAACAAATACTATATTGAAGCTTGGTTTCAATCTATCATCGGTCTGCAGCATCATTCCATGCTTCACCAATTCTTGGCACCATCATTTCAAGGGAAGTTGATCTCTCATATCCTAGCATTCATAAAGTTATATTTTTCTGTTGGGAGTATGAGCATACTTGAGTCACTTCTTTGAAAATGGCTCCATTGGAAATATGCATACACTTGAAATTTTTTTATATTTTCAAGTAGAATAGGGTAGGGTAGAATAACATAACAAAACCATGCTTTTGTTTTTTTAAAGTTTTTTATTTTTGAATAAGTATGCTCTCTTCCTGCATCTTGTTGCGATCTGGAAGATCAAAAAGTAGAAAGGAATGGGTATGTCTGCACATGCACATGCTTTATTTCAACATTATGTCAATTTTTTTTAGAGTTGCAGCTGTGGCTGCAACAGACCATGTAAGTCAATCTAGGTGCTCAATGTTTGAAATTTTTGGTATGGATTTGTGTTATATTTAAATTTACATCATTAAAAACATTCACACTTATTTCGATCACTTTTTGGGTTCAAATTTCATTTATTAAATTTTTGGTGACATTTTGGCTTGAAAATTTTACTAGAAAAAAGTCGGGACAGTCCATTTTTGGGAGACCAAATGGAATTATTTTTAAAACTTGTTTATATCTCAAGTAGCCCTTTGAATATAGTTTCCAAAAAAATTTAATTTTTACGATTGGGTGTCAAACGAAACTTTTATGGCCAAAATACTAACAAGGTGTCAAGCTTGCAGCTTAGGAATAGAGCTGGGATAGTAAATTTTTGGATGTCTTATTGGAGATATATTGCAAACCCGTTTCATTGGTATATTACCCTATGAATGTATTTTTTAAATCAATTTTAATCACTCCATTCCAATATCGTATGCAAATTTTATGACCAAAATATCGACTGCCTATCACAAATCTGCATTCCTAAAACTTTATTTTTTAGATTGTTCATTGGCTTATTTGACCCATCAATTCTTGTTGGATTCAAAACCTATTTCTAATGGAGATACCTACATGAATATACTTTCATATCCAATTGGAATCACATCAATACATTATCAAATGAAAAAGTTAAGCCTAAACCCGTGACTGTTGGTCTAGTCCAGAATTTGAAAAAACACCTTGTCATGCAGGTTGTTACTGAGTTATTTGGAACATCATTACATAGAATTTTAAAAACATATTTCTAATGGAAATATACCTATGAATTTACTTTCATTTGGCTTTTAAATCACTCAAATTGGACAAGGAATGAAGAAGCTATGATCAGAATACCATTGGTGAGTTTGGGTGGACATTGCCCCCGTGCAGGTATAAAATGGATTTTACTTTGTTCATTCTTCTTTGGATTTTTATTTTTTTTATAAGTAAATGCTTGTTGTTTTTTTCGTAAATGTTGGGTGAAGAGAAACCAATCATCTCTCTTCTTCCATCATCTCATGTTTTATTGCAGGCAAGTGCTAGGCTTTTGCAGGTCATTGGAAGAAGAAGGTCAATGCATGCACGAGTGACTCTTGAAGACTTTTTATCAATTTGCAAATGGATTGAGAACAAAAAAAAAATGGATAGATTGATGTGCAAATCATACCAATGTTCAATAAGTTAAGTCCCATTACTACATCCCAAGAATCATTTTTAGACACCTGTCATACCAATTGTTGCCGAAAAAAACCCCTCAAGAAGCCAATTGCTCTATGGTAGATTCATTCACCCTCCTCATGTCAAAACCCTAAAAATCCATTCATGTCAAAGTCCCATTTTCCCCTGCTTATGTAGTCACCATAACCGTTTTATTTCCCATCACTACTACATCATGACTTCACATATACTTTCCACTTATGAGTTTCATGTTGGTTCTATTTTTCACTATGATTCTTCACAATCATTTATTTTGTACTTGTATTGGATGTTGTGGAATTCGTTAAGGTCCACCTTCCAATGGTCTTGTCCTATCGAATTCGACATATCATCTAGGATCGATATTAGAGTTTTTTTAGTGCCCTGCTATCTGCATGAATCAATGGTGGATTTCCTTGTTGTTAATCATGGGGATTCATCAATGTCTCTTGATTGACAAATCTTGCAGGTGACTTGACTCCAGCACATCCATTCATACCTCTCAAGATGCACTAAGGTACTTTAGAGCTCACTGTCATCAAAGGTGAGTTTCTTCACATTGGTTAATGGCATACATTAATGGCTGGTAATCCAATGATTTCTTTCTATGCTCAACTTCAGCACATTCATTCGCATGGTAAGTATTGTGCCTCGGTTTTGTAGCAGCTAAAGATTATGTGATCTAATGGTTTCAACAATGATTTGCAGCATCATTTGTTCAGTAGTTTTACAATTCCTTTCCATTTTCAGTTCAGTAGTTGATTTTCAGAATAAGAGAAAGGGATTTTTGCTTCTATGGTAGAATTTTTCCTCATCAATTGTCTCAGCAGTTAGTCTTACATGCAACCAGCACAACATCATGGATCAAATTCAGTCTCATCTAGTTTCAACTCTCATATACGTATGTCTCAGCATCATATCGTCCTATATAGCTCCAGCATACACCAGTCCATTCATGTCAGCCAAGGCTTCCATGGAGGTAACACTTGAGTTAAAATAGAATAAGTTTTTTATTTATTAAAGATTTAGGGAAATGTCATGAAGAACCACTAAGCATTAGCCATTTCCATTGTCTATATAACATTTTATGTCCATCCATTTCCATCATTTCCCACTCAACTCTAACACTTCATCATTCAAGCACATCCACTTCAAATTCCTACCCAACATCTCACCAACCCAACTGACCAAGCATGAAAATAATCAAAGGATACCTTATTATTGCCACACAAGAACTAGCAGTAAGAAAACAAGTATTGTTGCTGCCACACAAGAACCTACAACAGAGGATGCATTTCAAAGGTATGTGTTTCTTGGTTCACCTAATATATAAATCGGTTCAAACGCATGGATGTTGTGGCTGAAGAAGAATATATGGGGTTTAGTTGCAAGTTACATGAATGGCTCTTCTATCAAAAACCACATATCATCATTCCCAGTATGTACAAGATAGAAGGAAAGTTTGATAGAAACAATAATATCAAGTCTTATTACTGTAAATGTGAGGAATGGAAATCACAACATGGTATACTTGGTTACTTCTACCTCTACTAGATGCATACTTTTTCAGCAATCATTTTTTTATGGACTGTATATGAGATTTCGAAGGTAGATTATAACCAACATTCCTGTAGCAGTGCATACCAGCGTTATCTTGTACATTCAAGGCAGGGGAATGATAACATTTATGATTGGTTCTAATCTTTTATGGGCACTCCTTTCAAACAGCCACTCTATACTCAGGCTTTAGCATGCTATTGCAGTCTTAGAGGGAAGTCTATGGCAGTATTTGAACAATGTTTGGTATTCATTTGGTCTATTTTCACTAAGTCTGAACCAGTAAGGATGAACAACAATATAAAGGTATAATTTTATTGGTATAAGTAGGACATTTCAGATGATGATCTACAACACTTTTGGATTGCAAGGAGTGTGAAATAAATAAATAAAAATGAGCTTCAACATTTATTAAGTAAGCATTCCATGGGCATATTTCAAAATCAGTAATTACAGCAGTACTCCAACACATCTTTAACAATATTGTGTTGTAGGTAGAATATGAGATAATTTTATGACATTCTTTTCTCCACATGAAGATTGGAGGGCTACAAAACTCATTGGAATTTCTATATTTTGTCTTGGGGCAGCCACATCTTTGCTACTTCATCTTAATTACATGGTAAAATTGGCATTTTGATACCATGAACTGATTTGAATTAGGTCTGGTGCTATCACAAAGTTATATGCATGAGTTTTGTTGAGTTATTGAGAGCCATATAAATTTGATATCTGCATTTATGTAGCAACATTCTAAATAGATCTATGCTATATTCTTCTCCATGGAGCAATGGGCTAACTGTTACAAGTGAAATGTTTGTGAAAATTTGAGAATCATCGAATGCTGCATATGTTAATTTTGGGGGAGATGGCTACTTTCCAACTAAGATAACAACTCCTACTTTCCATGAAGACATAAAAAATTATTCAGTTTGGGGGAAGAGCTACTATGCTTGCTGGTTTTCCATTCACATTCATATTTCTCATGCATATTGTTCCTCACATAAAATGCCGAATTTTAATTGAGCATATCTCACAAACCATGAATTTTATCCTCGTGAAATTTGGACATGGAATGCATAACATTATGAAGAACAACCGTGACAATTTCCAACTCAATTCAATGCACGGTTTTTGAGAAAATGACCATCATCACCTACATCCATTTCACATTTTTATCGCAATCCATGATGTGGGTTTGTCTAATTTTTGGTGTGGATATGCATTATAATGGTAGTTACTTTATTACAAAATTTCATCCCAACCCACTTTGTATTTTTTGAAATATTGATTCTGGAAGTTCAGCTGCAACACATTTTTTATTCATGTTCAAAAGTGCAGAATTTGATGTGGGCATATCTTTCAATTGGTAAGTTAGATTCTCATGATTTTTGGATAAGAAGTGCATAATACCAACATGAACAAACGTGGCAAGTTTCAGCGCAATCTAGTGCATGCTTTTTGAGAAAATGGCCATAATCACGTATAGCCAGTTTGCATTTTTCTTGAAATCCGTGATGTGGGTTTGTCTAATTTTTGGCGTGGAGATGCACTAGAATATTAGCTACTTGATTGAAAAATTTTAGCCCAACCCAGTTCGTCCTTTACAAGAAACTGACCTTAGAATATTTTTGTTTAAAAGGCTGCAACACCGTAAAATATTGTCATTTCCCGTTTTCTGTCAGCTGCAAATCCGTTTTCCGTCAGCTGTGAGTTCATTTTCTGTTCCATCAACTACGAGTCTGTTTCCCATTTCTCGTTTCGTCAGCTGCGAGTCTGTTTTCCGTTTCGTCAGCTGCGAGTCCGTTTTTCGTTTCCCGTTCCGTCAGCTGCGAGTCCGTTTTCCATCAGCTGCAAGCTGCAAGTCCATTTTCCATCAGCTGCGAGTCCGCTAAATTTGCCGCTAAATTTAGCGCTATTCTTCCAAAATCTTCGCTAAAACCTTTGCCAATTTATCTGCTAAAATAAGCTATGACTCCACCAATTTCACCGCTAAATTTACCGTTATTCCTCCAAAATCTTCGTTAAAACCTTCACCAAATTCTCTGCTAAAATAAGATATGACTCCACCAAATTTCTACTAAAGAGCTGCGAATCCGCCAAATTTTCTGCTAAATCCTCCACTAAGTGACTCTACCAATTTCTGTTAAACTCTCCATTTCTTCTAGCTGTAGCTGTGCGAATGGTAAAATGAAGGAACAAGTGAATGAGTTTTTCTAGTTGGATGCTACACAGGTATTGGGTTGCATGAGGACATGCAACAAGTTCAATTTGGGGGAGATTTTGGGCCCTGTAATTGTCCATTTTTCCATCACTTATCGACATATCTTTCATCCATTTTCTTACCATTATTTCCCATTTATCATTCCATTTTCCATCCATTTGTTGTAGCTGCGCGTAAAACAACATGCTACTTCCATTAATGTTTTAAGTGGTTAATAATGATTATTTTCCTTTATCTTTGATGAATTGAAGACTATTATGCATAAGTTTACTAATGATGGTTTATGGAGTGATTTGTCACATATAGGACGCTCATAGCCAGTTGCTACAGCCTTAACCAAAAATACATGCCACATAAGAACACCTTGATTCACGTCTTGATTTGTGGGCAGATGGAAACGAATCTAAAAAATATGAGACGTGGATTTTGTGCGTAACATCCTCATTTACTTAACTCAAGATGAAATCGCCAAACAAAGCCACGGTTTGTGATATGCAGGTGGTTCTTCAAGAGGGTATTTTCTAGATTTGGTGTTGCGGCTGGTTCCAAAGTTGCCAGCAGTTACGGCCATGTTTCAGCTATTACAGATCACAAGCTGGAGGTTCAGTTCTTCATTTCCTTAAGATAATTTTATGTATAAATATGTAATCAATCTCATTGAGAAGGGGATGATAGGAGATGCAGGATAGGAGAGAACACAATGTTATGATGTAGGATTTGATCCAGATCTATTGTAATCCTTCCATTATGATAATACATGCTGGCAATTTCTTAATTCTGGAGTTGTAGATGTTTATTGTGGAGATCTAGCTCTGCTCTGTGGAGGAAGGGCCCTCTTCTCTAAGCAGATGCTAGTATTATTGATTGTAAGTGTTTTATTTTGTAGATCTGTTATTTGTTAATTCATGCTTTCATGCATTAGATTTACCATAGTTGTTTTATTATTTAGTTCATGTTTTATTCATTTGATTTATCATAGTGTTCTTCTGTTAATTTGTTTTGATAGATCGTTGGCCAAAACAATACTTATTTTAGATTTATGCAATCAGATCTTGTTTCATGGGAATAGATCTTGTTTAAAGTGTGTTCGATTTACAGTTTGATTTATGAATAGGTTCGAGGTTTGATTTACTTTCAAAAAGGTGTGATCTAGTTTACAAGGAGTTTCAATTGTATACCAATAGATAACAATGTCAGGTAGAAATTGTGCTTGCATAGATCTTGCACGATAGCTTTGAAATAAAAGACTTCCTCGGCTTGATAATTTATGTTTAGCACTCTACATGTTAATTTTTAATTAACTGGCATATAGTGGGCACGACAGCATTGCCATGCTCTTGAATAACTAGTTTTCATGAATTTGGCTTCAAGCTTGAAAGAGTTTTATATTAGATATGTATGAGGAATTTTCTATGACTTTGATTCTGTTGGGGGGTAAATGTTTATGATGTATATTTCCATTATATGTCATGTTACTATCTCAACCATTTATTATGTTTTCCATGTGCCAAACATAAACTAGTAATGTAATTTCCCCATAAGCAATTTCCATGAAAGTTACCATACAAATGGCATGCCTCATAATCAATTTCAAGAGATTAATAACCATGAATAACAACATCCATTGATGCATTATATGAATCCCCATACTTTATTATAAAGTTTGGGAGTTGTGTACTGCATTTGGAGAGTCAAACGTGTCATCTACCCTTGGGGGTTTTAACATCAATTTTCCTAATGTTTTTGTCCTTCTTTCCATGGGGTCACAATAAAGTTGATGAAGAATTTGGAACGTTTATGAGAATTCATAATATGAATCAGGATGTCCCATTTTGCATAATGAGTATATTGCTACATCCAATTTTTTTTCTATCAATGAATTGGACTAATGGTATACTAATGAAGACTCAAGTTGTTTAAGTCTATTTGTAGTTTCCAAATGCAGATTCAAAGGGGAGGTTGCAAGCAACTTTGAGGCACAACATATAATGGTGGCTCCCTGGATGATGTATGTGTTGTTTGCTATTGTCCATTTCCAATATGTTGATAGATGAAAAAGCATAATTATTATGGTATGTAAAATTTGTTGTTTTCACTATGAAGTTCCTTGGCCCTAAAAGGAAATAAAAACAACTTGATATTTGAAAATACTTTTTCCTTTTTTCTATTTAATAATATGGATGTTTCCACATTGACCATTTACATCGCACATTAGTGGATAAGGGAATGTTGTGGGTTTTTGCAAGGATGGTGTGAAAAGTGGGGATAGGCATTAGGATGATTAGGCATGAATTGGTTGATTTGTTATTCATAAGTTGACAACTAGGTTCATGGAGGAAACCTCCACACTTCCATCACACTTGCAATAATATCACGATAGATGTGTCATCTACATTTACAATGAAAAATAATGAAGCGTCACAATTGCAACCCTTCAATTGTTGATGGAAATGTTGAGATTTATGTTGAATTTTGTGCAACTTTGTTGAGCTTTGAAATTTAATTATTTATTGTGGAAATACTGAAATTTGAATCAATAGAACATTCAATCACATAAAACATTAAACCATGAAACAACATATACCCTGGGAAAATCCTTGAAATAATGAGGATGGAAAACGCTACAAATATTCTAAGTATAATTATGATTGATAAAGAGAATGTATTTTACAACAACAGAATGATTTCAGAAGATAAGAGATGATAAACACCCTTGGTGTCGATACATAGCGATACATAGCAATATAGAAGAAATATCAATTGGATGAAATTTCCAATTAGTTCATTAAATTAAATAACATATCAAACCATTTCCATGCAATGAATAGAAAATCAATGCATGGGGAATTTAGCTTCCCATGCAAACTATTGTGAATTTCCTTCATGGAAGTTTGCTATGCACCTCAATTTCTTCAATCTTGCACAATCAATGTGCTATGCCTTTATTATTTGACATTAACTCATGCTTAATTGACTTATGAGTGAACTCTCCTCTTAACTAATGTAGGATTAGTTAGTTAACAAGCCATATTTGGTGTCATCATGCAATAGGAGTAACTCAAGTCTCATAACTTAAGTGTCGTCTTTATTTTAACTAAAGTGTCATCATGAAAATCACTTCAGTTAACTAATTCATTTTAATTAACACTTTACTTAAATCTCAAGCCACTCAGTGTGTCCTTAGGGGAAAGTCTCGAGTCAAGGCTGTCACCTTGTTCTTGACTCCTCCAAGTTAGTCTCAACTCCTAATGAAGCCAAGGGGGGTATACCCTATTAAGTTACTAAGGCTAATTACTTTAGTGTGATGGTATTATATTGAATAAGTTGCTTAGGAGTTTGAATATTAACAATTGAGAACCACAGATAACAAGATGAAAAATAAACACAAGTAAGCACAATGATGACACACAGAATATATATATAGAAAGAAGTAAACAAATAACCAGTGCCTTAAAATGGAATTGCAAAATGATTAAATGTGCTTGCATGTGCTTGGAGTGAATTTTTTGCAATTGTCTCTTGGTACGTGTTAAGTTAATATGAAAAATGAGTGGATTAAATTAGGTGAAGGGGGACTCCAGATATACTCGAGGGGTACTTGGAGTATGTCCAAAAATAAAACCTTCATGGCTACCTGCAAGGAATGTGTGGGCTGAATGGAGCCTTTGAGACTGTGTTCATAATACACCCACTAGGGTGTAATAGAGATCGGTGCCTCGAGGTCACTATCTAGGAGTTCCCACTTCCTTTGGGTATTTTGCTACCGCTTATGGTTTGTTCGAGGCGTTGGATTTTCAGCTGATGGTAGTTAATTGGGGAAAGTGAAACCTAATTAATCTAGTCACTCATGTTGATTTTGGTGTAGCTTGACTGATCGGAAGAAACACATCCAAAACGCAAAGCATACACACCGAAAATTTTTAGAAAATTTTAATCGAGGTGTTTTTATTAGAAAAAAAACCATCCAGGGACCTCTTTCAGTCCAAGTGGACCTCAATTCGGGAATCAAGGAGGGGTTTGATTTTAAATTGATTGCTTGTAGAATTTAACAGTGAACAATGAAGCAGCAAAAACAAAACAAACCACAGGTTTTCTAATTAAATCTACCACGATCCTCTTTCACCTTTCTGTTCAATCGAGATTCGTGGGGTAAGTATTCAAGTTACTTTGACTTTATAATATGAAATATATGATGAAAGTAATCAAAGTAAACTATTTTGCATAAATTTAACTAATCTAGAGAAAAAAATAGAAAAAATGCAAAAAAGGAAAAAAGGACATGAATCCCCGAGGGGGGATGGGGAATGGGCTCGAAAGAGCCTATTCAAAATTATTTTTTTATTACCAGAAATCACAATATCATAAAACTAATATAATTCCTCTTGTTTCTTATACAGAATGAACCCAAGAGCTTACAAAGTGCAAAAACTTAAAGATTTCGGGAAAAGGGGAGACCCCTGGGGGGTTTCGGATGGCCCAAAAGTGACTTCTTGGACAACACCTCCTCATATTTTATGTTATACCTGATAAAAACCAGCAATCTTATTAAACTGAAATATGCCCAAAACCAATTTTAAATTACCTTTGGGTTAGCCCACTTTTAACCGAAAAGAGCTAAGTTAAAACCACTTAATAAAAAGGTGAAAATGGAACCAAGTAAAGCAAGCTTTCCTTGGGATCTTGGCTTGCCTTTTGGGAAATAAAATATGATGTGCACTAATTGCTTTATTTATATTTTATAACAAAAAACAGAAATCTATTGCATGAAAGCTACAAAATTTCTTTAAAATGTCATGCAAAAAGGATGATTTCTTTATGTCAGATCTATGATGCTTATGGAAAACTTTTGAAAAACAGAGATCTAGATTTTTGAATACTTATGTATGAGATCTAATGATATATTTTGCATATGATAAATTAGAAGCTCATGCATAAACAAGGTCACCAATAAAATTTAATTTTTTAAAGAAAAGAGAAGAAGAGCAGAGAAGGTTGGTTCGTTGCTTGAATGGAACAAGCTAAAAGGAGACCCTTTTGTGGAGCACTGAGGGATAGAGTCTTGATATTATTAGATAAGGAATTTCATCATTCTTGATCCATACCTTCAACCGATTAGGAACCTGCAAATAAATAACAGAAGCCTGCACAACACCTCGTGAGATCTGGATATAGATGTATGAAACAACAAAAATGAAAGGTCATGCAAAAATAATCTTGTTTAAGCATATAAATTGAATTCTTGAGCATACATAATATGAATAAACAAGAGAAAGTAATCTTACTTGCCTATTTTAGACCCTTACTTGATTCAACCGAATCCTTGAAGCCAGGATACAAAGCAGCACAAAAATTGGAAAAAAATTGCAGTTACCACATTAGCAGCATGACACTGGGAATCCACACAAACACATGCACTACACGGTATAGACTCCAAATATTCTTTATTCACAATGAAAATATAGCAGTATTACAATGGAAACAACTCTTAAATCCAACTCTAACTAGTTTGGAAAGGAGGATATTGTGCTTTATTTATAGCAAAAACTGAAAACCTAGCCCAAAGGAGGTACAATTCCCAATGGGAGAGCGATTGCAGCTACATGAGGATTCAAGCCAAGCTTGATTTGAGTCTATCTAAGTCTGATTTGAGTCTGACTGAGTGTAACTAGAAATCAGAGAGCTAATTGGAGTAACACATCAACTGGTTAACTGGAACATCAACCAAATCACATACAGATGAGCCCACAAATGTGGAGGAGAGAGAGAGGGCACAAATCCCAAGAATGCATGCTGTGGTGCACTCCCTCTTCATCCTAGATCAACTCCTTCTGTCAAGGAATGGTCAGATCTAGTCAATACAAAGCCGATGAGACTGATTTCAGTCAAATCGGAGCAAAATACACTAATTTAGGAATTTGGATTTGCTCCATTATTTAATTAATTTTTAATTAAATTAATTAATATTTGATTTTTTCGGATTTTTGACCGAAGTGATGGACAAATCACTCAAAACTTAGGAAAAGTGGGTTTATGGGTTTACCGGGTGCTCTGAGTTAGAAAATGAGCACCCCCATGACTGAAACTGATTTATGAACCCACTTTTATTACAAAACCAATTTTTCCATTTACACTATCAAAAAATATCCTAAGTTTTGGAAAAATTAAAACTTTAAAAAAACTTTAAAAAAATTAAAAAAATAAAACCTAGGGGGACTTAGACTAGTTCATATGAATCTCCCATAATGCCTAGCATGTTTATACATTGACACATAGACTCTAATAACCTCAATAGGCCTAAATGCCAAGCTGACCACCCCAACTTTTGAGGTATTGAGTGAAAAACTCAGAAATTATCAGTCGTTTATTCAACAACCAATAATAACAAAGGGAAAAAACACTTTGGGCTGATCGGATTAACAAATGAATTCCAAGAGATCGAGTCTTTTACAGACACCATCATGCTAGAACATTTATTACAACTCTCCTACGGGATATGAACATGTGATATAGTACAACAAGCACTTCCTAGAAGCAATTCTGAAGTCTGAACAAATCATCTTTGTCTCATTCACCAGGATCACTTGATAAAAAACCACTAAGTACAACTTAGGTGGTAACATCTGGCTCCATCTAGCGACACATGCTCTGACTAATCTTCTGATCAAAGAAGAGGATGTGAGAACTCTGGAATCTCTAGGTCTTGCATAGCAATTAAAGCTTGTCAGTAATATGTATATAAAAGAAACCAACTATAAAAGTATATTAATATACAAAATTAGTCTATGATATACAAAAAAGAAATATTTTACAAGAAATATATGAAAGAAAATTTTCAAGGTTAGTACCATGGTACAAAACATATATAATACAACAATATGATACATGAAATCTAAAAATACATGCAGGGCAAGGTTTAGAAATTGGCCCTGAAACCACCGATGCCAATAAAGGCATAAAACCGTCTCTGCAAAGAACATCTTGAGGAGAAATCCATTCACTGGTAAGATTAACCTTTCTCCTTCTAGGTCATTTAGATAGAAAGAATTTTTTCCTGCTACTGCATCAATGATATATGGCCCTAACCATAAGATGCTGAACTTTTTGTGTTTCCCAGTTTTCTCCCACTGTTTGTCCTAATGCAAGACTATGTCACCTACTTGAAAGGATCCAGGCCGGGTAGATCTATCAAATGTTCTCTTAACTTGATATAAATCCAATGATACTTTGGCCAAGGGAATTTATTCTACTCTCATCTAACTCGATCAACTAGTTGATTTTGTTCTAAATGGCATCCTGATCTGAGCTAAAGGTCTGGAGAAGATGATACACTAGAAGCTTTAAGTGGACAGGTAAGGTGACATATAGGCCATAGACAAGTTCAAAAGGGCTCCTTCCGGTTGAAATTTTCTTTGTGATTCTATCGGCCCATAATGCAAACTTGATATTTCTATCCCAAGCCTTCTTATTATCACCCACAGTTTTCTTGATTATGGTCATTAAGTTTTTATTACTTGACTCAACTAGACCATTTAATTCGGGATAATAGTTGGATGAATGGTATAGTACAATGCCATACTTGAAACAAAAGGATGGCATCTCAGAAGAAACAAAATAGGGGACATTATCTGTGATGATTCTGGATGGCACACTGAATCTTGTGATAATCTTATCTTCTAATAAATCCATGACTACAGCATCGGTTGCCTTCTAGGTGGATATCGTCTCTACCCACTTGGTGAAATAATTAGTGGCGGTGAGTATCCAAGAATAACCATTGCTCGAGTTATCCTTGAACTTATCGATGAAATCAAGCCCCCACTACTGGAAAGGGGTTGGGACTACTACTAGGTTTAAAGGTAAGGCTTTCATTTGTTGCTTTCCAGTGAACAACTGGCACTCAGGGAAACTTTGATAGACTTGTGCACATCTAAAAAAGAGGTTTGACCAATAGTAGCCTACTCTAAGGATTTTATGGGCAGTTTTTCTTACTGTAAAATGTCCACCACAAAATCCTGCATGGAACTCAACCATGAGTTTTTTGGACTCAGATTCATCGACACATCTAAGTATTAAACCATCGGGGTTTCTCCAACCCAAACCATCTTTTGTTAAACAATACTTAATTTCTTTTAACCTCAATTCTCTTCTTTTATGGCCAAGTAGGTGATCAGGGCATGTAAGGTTATAGAGGAAAAAGATGATGTTGGTATAACAAGGGTGCTTCTCTAATCTCTGAAGCTCATCTAATACACTTTGTTCTGGATCACTGTTCTAGCAGATTATTCCTAAGGATTTTTCAATTCCTTGGGTCAACATATTTGCAAGACCTTGTCCCTTAATTAACTCAGTAGGTTTTATCTCTAAATCATACTCTTGAATCCTTGAAACCCAATTACCCCTGATTCCTAGACAATCTTGTTGAGACATGATATCCTTGACAACTACATGGGGTACATACCCAATGATTTTGGAGTATCCTACATAAGTTCTGAAATGTTTAAGGTACTTGAAAAGAGAATAATATTGTTTCTCCATGGTGGTATACTTCAACTTTGAATGTTGCAAGGCTCTACTCATAAAGGCTATAGTTTTGTCTTGTCCCTCCCTATTCTTTTGAAGCAAAACACCAGCAATCGTGTCCTCCAAGGCAAAGGAAAATATTTGAAATTCCTTGGAATAATCTAGACTAATCAATACTGGGGACCTGGATATGGCATCTTTGATAGACTTAAAATCATCTTTCCCTTCATCCATCCACTCAAATTTAGCATCTTTCTTTAACAATTTTTGTAGAGGCTTCATTAGTTCTGCTAAATTTGGGATGAATCTCCTTATGAAATTAATATGACCATTGAAAGACTGGAGAGCTTTAAGATTCCGAGGCAAGGGGAATTTTTTAATGGATTCAACTCACTTAGGATTGACTTTGACACCATCCTTAGAAATGATGTGTCCTAGCAACTTGCCTTCATCAACCCCAAAGATTGACTTGGCAGGGTTTAAGGAAATACCATATTTTCAACATCTTATGAAAACCTGCCTAAGATGACTTATGTGGTAAGATGTTTCTTTTGAGAAAATAGATAAGTAATATTGATATATTTCGATTATTTTTCCCATAAGTTCTTTGAAGGCAAAATACATGGCTCTTTGGAAGGTGGCACCAACATTTAATAAGCCAAAAGGCATTCTTAAAAACTTGTAGGTGCCCCAAGGTGTGGTGAATGTATTTTTATGTTGATCCTATTTATTTACCAACACTTGGTTATAACCGGAAAATCCATCCAACATGGACATCATTCCTTAAAGATAATTACCCATTTACATCATTCCATGTCGGGAAATGGGTAATTATCTTTAAGGCATGATGTATTTAGATTTCTGAAATCTATACATATTCTAATTGACCATGATTCTTTTTTCTGACAAAAACTAAGTTGGACCACCACAATGAATGTCTTGTAGGTGCTATGATCCCTGCTGCTAACATCTTCTGAAGCTCCTTCTGCACAATGGGGGCCAACTTAGGATTTATTCGCCTAAGTTTTTGTTGGAAAGGCTTGACCTCCTTAGCCTCTTCTGTGAGGGGAATAGTGTGTTGAAACACATATTCCCGCTAGGATTTAAGCTCATCATAACTAAAATCCAACACATATCTATACTCTTTGATTAAGTTGATTAAACTATTCCTTTCCTTTTTCGAAGTACCTTTTCCAATTTTTATGAACTTGGGGTCTTTATCCGTTCCTATGTTTATTTCCATATAATCCCCAATTTTTATTGATTATTTTTTCTTTTTATGACGATATTGTCGATCAAACAGATTTTCAAAAGCTGTAAGGCTACTCAGGATGTGATTGGTTTCATTATCCTCGCATTCCTGATACTCTTTACCCTCCTGCTGATAACTAATCCTGCAACCTTCAAACTCTTGGAGATTATGGATGAATCTCAAGAGTTTTTCATCATCTTTAAACACCTTCCAGTGATCTACATTATCTGGAATTGAAGGTATGAAATTAATTTCCATTTTTCCATTCCCATTAATCATTTCATCGGAAGGCTGGAGGGTGGATGCTGCTACAGCCAACTTGTCTGCTAACCCATTCATTTCCCTGGGGATCTTTTGAATGTTAAGTGCATCAAACCATTCCATAGTGTCCCATATGGAACTCATATACTTCCTTAGTCTGTCACTTTTACACTAATACTAATTCTTAAGCTGGAGGACGACTAAGTTTGAATCACCTTTTATGTTCAACATCTTTATCCCCATGTCTTTAGCAGTTTCTAACCCTAGAAGCAATGCCTCATATGCAGCTACATTGTTTGATGCTTCAAACTCCAACCTGAAAGCAAAGTTGTAGATTTTATTTGAAGGATAGATGATCACGATGCCCGCACCCTTTCCAGATTTGGAATAAGCCCCATCAAAGTACATTTCCAAACCCCATCTATATTTTCATCTTCAATTTTTTCCTTAATAGGGGCCATGAAATTTGACAAGATAGCATAGTTTCCAAAGTTACCAGTGCAATGCACAAGTTCATTTCCGGGATTTTTAGGGCTTTCTACATGTTGTTTCCTTATCTTCTCTCTATGGAGCATCACCCTAGTGTTTTCTAACGCATGTATAGTAGCATATGTCCAATCCATTTGAATGTACCCACCAAGATTTGCAGACCACTTTCTGGATAGCAACATACCCCAATTATCTGGCACATCAATCACTACCACATCCATCGACATGTCGATGTCAGGATACTTGGCCAACTTAACATGTAGATTTAAGATTATCCCTACCACTTCAATTTCTCTTGCATCCATTGCACAAACATTGTGGTAGGTTTGGGTGATCCTTAGATTTAGTTGTTCCATTACTTTTCTTGTCATGCCATTTGATGAAGCACATGAATCTAACATACAATTATGAAGGAGAATATTATCAACTAAGAGAGAGACATAAAAATGCGGATGGTCTTCTCTTTTTGGATCAACAATGTTGAGGACTATAGGCATATCCATAGGTTCAATATGTTCCTCTTCAAATATAGAATTATTACTAGGGGGAGGATCCTCTTTGACAACATCATGAGTTTTATTTTGACTATCCTCTTTGGCTTTAAACAACTTTTCTTTTTTACCATGAATCTTAAGGACATCAGTTGCATAAACAGAAACCTTAACACTACTTAACCATTCTCCCATGTCAATCTTTGATTTAGGGATAACAGGGGGATCTGGGAGAGGAGGAGTGGTTACCTTCAGTTTGTACTGTTTAGCTGGTGAAGACTTCTCCTTTCTTTGAAAAACTGCACCCTTGAATCTATCCTTCTTCATTTCTTGAATTTTTCTGGAGTAGGAATTTCACCATAAAAGTTGGAAAGGAGGTCCTCCTCATAACTGTAATTTACGGCTTGCTGCTAATGCTGGTTTGACAAAGAGTAGGCCTGGCCTACCATGTATACATGATTGGGTTCGCTTGAATTTTTTTCCTGACTACTGACCTCTGGAATTCCATGTTCCATGACTTGATTTGCAACACAACAAGTTCTTTCTTGGTGGAATTGTTCACATGGTATACACCATTGAATCACTTCTTCTACCATGTTAGCCGAGTCCAACTGGTTTGGAATCCTAGGCTCTTTCTGAGGGGATTTCTTCTGATACACCTGATTTTTCTTGGGTTGAAAGTTCCTAGGTCCATTATTCCTTTCCATTATGATAAATATATTCTGCATGTTATTCAATTGTGCAGCATGATCAGAAATTTCTTGGTTTTGACTAGTAACCAAGTTTTTTATCATGTCCACCACCTTCTCCATGGGATCATTAAAAGTTCCTTTTTCTTCTGATTCAATAGTTTTAACCTTGGTCTCTTTGTTGTAGGAAGTCTTTCCCCTAGTGTAACCTAGAATGTTGGACTTGCATGAAGATTGCATATTCTTTTCTATTTTCTCGGTCAATTCCTGGGAAGTTTTTAGATCAGTCAACTCTTTAGCTCTCAATTGGTACCTTAAGTCTTTATTGAAAGCTTCAGTGTATGATATGATGATATAGGAATCTTTTGAATTGATGTTTCTAGGAAGATCCACAACCACACACCTGGATTTAGTGTTAAATTCATCCATGGTTTCATTCTCCGTCTTCTTTATGCTATGAAGGGCAGCAAGCAGATGTCTTGGTTCCTTCTTTTCTCCCCATTTCTTCTTAAAACCATCTTGGAATTCACTAATTTTTTTATATGAATCATCATCTAGGTCGAGTTACCATTCTCCATCATCATCTTCTAAGGATAAGGCAAAGATCTTCATTTTGACATCGTCATGGTCATGGGCAGCTTCATTGCAGTAACTGACTAGGTGCTTTTCAAAATTTCGAAGGTGAGACTTGGTGGTGATGGAATTATTTACTTGAAATATGGGGAGCTTCTTGATAGCATCATTTGGAATGGCATGGGGAGCACCTACTATCTGAGAAAATTCAAGGCGTTTGAAGAATTTTGTCATTTCTTGAGATTGGTGAATATGACTCTCTACAAATATGTGATGGATATCTAAGAGGGATTGGTCTCCCAAATATTCAAGGTTTCTACGAGAAGTATACCTATTCAATATTTCTCTAATAAACCTTTCGGGATCAGGGAGAGGATCGAATAATTGCTGGTGGTTTCTTCGGGTAGAAATTCTTGGAGGGATGTTAAACAGCGGAGTCACTAGATGGATCGAGTTTTAATTTTTATGTTTTTTTTAAAGACAAGATCAATAAAAAATTTCTATCTTTTTAGTTGTTTAGAAAAAAGTTAACTTAAGTCGTAATTGAGAATAAAAAGATTTATCCCCGGAAACAGTGCCAAAAAGTGTTGTCGCCTTTCACACACCTAGGGGGGGCGTGGTAGAAATATTCAAGCCACTCAGTGTGTCCTTGGGGGAAAGTCTCAAATCAAGGCTATCACCTTGTTATTGACTCCTCCGCTTAGGCTCAACTCCTAACGAAGCCAAGGGGGGGCGTGGTAGAAATATTCAAGCAACTCAGTGTGTCCTTGGGGGAAAGTCTCAAATCAAGGCTATCACCTTGTTATTGACTCCTCCGCTTAGGCTCAAATCACTCAAAACTTAGGAAAAGTGGTTTTATGGGTTTACTGGGTGCTTTGAGTTAGAAAATGAACACCCCCATGACTAAAACTAATTTCCGAGCCCACTTTTAGTACAGAACATTTTTTTCCATTTAGACTATCGAAAAATAGCCTAAGTTTTGGAAAAATTAAAACTTGAAAAAATTAAAAAAAATAAAACCTAGGGGGACTTAGACATGTTCATATGACTCGACCATAATGCCTAGCATGTTTATACATTGACACATATACTCTAATAACCTCAATAGGTCTAAATGACAAGCCTACCACCCCAACTTTGGAGGTATTGAGAGCAAAAATCAAAAAATATCAGTCATTTATTCAACAACCAATAATCATTAGAGGAAATTTGAGGTCTAAAATGGGCCTTCTAAGGAAAATAATAAAATAATAGTTAAAATAATAAAATAATGCTTATTAAATTTGGAGGAAGAATGAAAAAAAACTACTTTTTGTGTTCGTATTTCAACATATCTCCCTGCATTTTTAGTCAAATTCTAAGCAAGGAATCTCTTTGGATGTGAAATTTAATTCTGCATCCAACGAGTACCCACACTGCATACTTTTGATGAACCCCGCTACCCCAAAAACAAGAAATACCTGAAAAAACATGATGATGATGTATTTCTTCAGGTATTTCTTGCTTTTAGGCTAGCGACATCCGTCAAAAGTATGCAGTGTGGGTACTAGTTGGATGAGGAATTAAATTCCACATCCAACGAGCTCTCCCTCTTTAAATTTGAGTAAAAACATAGGGAAATATGTTGACAATACGAACAAAAAATAATTTTCTTTTATGGCAAATATGTCAATTCAACCATTATGGTTGACTCATTTTATTGAAATTCTATTGGTTCTTGAATTCCAACTCACAAAATTTATTGTTGGTGTGTTTTCTTATAAGGCCCATTTTAGACCCCAAATTTCCTCTAATGAACCAACAAAAAAAACACTCTGGGATGATCAGATTGACAAATGAAGTCCAAGAGGCCAAGTCTTTTATAGACACTATCATGCTAGAACATTTTATTACAACTCCCCTACGGGGTATGAACATGTGATATAGTACAACAAGCACTTCCCAGAAGCAATTATGAAGGTCTTCTGAAGTCCGAACAAATCATCTTTGTCCGGTTCACTAGGCTCACTTGATAAAAAACCACTAAGTACAACTTAGGTGGTAACACTTCCACCTCCAATACAATAACGGGATCCTTTATGATACCTTTTCTTTCGTCTGATTATCTCTATGTCCATGTTTTATTTCAATTCCCTTTGTGGGACTAATTGTATTGGCTTGCATTTCCACTTTCTTTCAATATGATGTGGTCGTAGAGTTTACAGAAATTTCGACGTTTGGTATGAAGAAATTTATTTGTGAAAAAAGATTAGAAAATGTTTGGGTTTACATGCAAAGTTTGAAAATGGCTCTCCCTCTTATGATTGGTCACAAATTTCACTATAAATTGATGGCATGAGGACATGCCATACCTTCAATTGTGGGGAGATGTCAAGGCCCTAAATTGGCTTGTTTTGAAAAATGGTTTTGGTTATCTTTATTGGAAAACTTATTAATTTTCCTATTTAATATACAATTGTTTTCCACCATAAACCTATAAACTCATACTCTTATCCTTTTGAGGTATGTAAAATTATATTTTCATTTTTTTCTTGATATTTGTGTCATTAAGTGGGTTTTGATTACTAAATTTGTCACTAACAACATTTTATATCTCATTGTCGCTTTTTAATGATTTTCCAGTATTTACAAGTTTTTTTCATTATTTACAAGTTTTCCAAAAAAATTGTAATTAGAGTAGTTCAAGATAGTTGTAGGTTTTCAAATGCAAATACGCCACTTATACATGGTCAAGAACACCTCCAACATGGTCCTATGTTCATTGGATCACAACCAACTCACACATGCAAATTTTTAAGGCATTTTCAAGATTCGAGTCAAACCCAAATTTTTAGTAGCAATTTTTGAAACTACCAACTTGCGCCTTGATTTGTATGCAGGTGGAGGAGAATATAAAAAATATGTGACATGGTTTTTTCTCCCAGTATGGAAAATTGGGTCAATTTCAAGCGCTTTCTCAAGATTCAAAACAAGTTGGGATATATCAATGGGGGAATAAAGACAATATTCCCAAGATCACGAATTTCCATATTTGGGGGATTTTTTTCTAAAATTGTAAAATTCAGATTCTCCATTTGGAGATCTAATTTGGCCACATCCATTGGATGTATGATGTATAAATATAGCGTTGTAACTTATATTAAGGGAGGAGAATAATATCAAAGAACTCAAATATTGTCACTATCATATGTTGTGTTCATCTACATGTTTTGTGATCTCGTAATACTTTGATGCTCTTAACTTTTAATTATCTATGATATCTAGTTTGTAGCTTGACAAGGAAGGGCCTCCCTCAAGAGATACAAGACTACTAATTGTAATTTCTTGTAAGTATATTTATTTAGCATTGTTAATTAGATTTGATTGCAGTAAGGTTATTGAAAGTGTTTGGTTTGGTTTGTCAAAATTCTAGAATTGATTTTATCATAGAATATATAAAATTATGTAATTCGTTTAATTATTAGGATTGGGTTTACTACAAGATATTATGTGCACACTAGTTAGATATGAATCTGGTTAGTATATCATAGAATTGATCCTAGGATATTTTAGGTTTCCTTCCATATTTTACTTTCAAGCATTTGAATTGGATTGAGTTATATTCATAACGAAGGGGCTTGACAATATCATAACACTACATTACTGAGAAAACTACTTGTCTCTGTGATATCAATGGTGCATGTACTTGGATGAGACCAATTACAACTAGAGTAGTTGGGATTTTCAATTCAATAGATCTAAATTATTTATGTTAGAGTCATAATATTCCCATCTGATCAATGAAGCTCTATGCTGATAAGAAGTACCCCTAGAAAAATATTATCAATACCCAAACAATTGCCAAGGATCACTTGGATGGAATGCATATTGTATTTTGGTTTGGTTTAAATTCTATTGTGTGAATGAATCTCTTCCTTTATACAACATTAGGTTTTAAGTTTAAGCTTAGTTATACAACACAATTAAATTCTTGACAAACTAACTTTGCACAGATAGTGTCCATATGTCACAAGTTTACATCCTAGGTTGACAATTCAATCTTAGGAAATTATTAACCATATAATTTCACTAAGAGGCATGCAAATAATTAACTCTACACATGAGGTACCACCTCAACACATGAGGATATGACTTAACACACAATTCTTTAGTCTTGTCCATCAAGACTGTACAACATCGTCACTTTGACATATCAAAGTAGATTCCTCAACACATGAGGTTTATCCTTTACACATAAGGTTGCTTATTCATCCTTGATTCCAACTCAAGAATCTACTCCAAGTTTCTTGATTCAGCCTCAAAATCCCTAATTCACTACCTCAACACATGATTCCCAATCTTTGCACACAAGATTGGCTTGGAAAATGACTCATGATGTTTCAACTTTAACATTATGTGTGAGACCTGAGTTGTTGAGGCCTTTGCAACTTGTGTTGCTTCTCTTCCTTTAAGGAATGTATTTTTTGGCCTTGACTTGAAAGGGGGTCATTGCTAAAAAAAATTATTGCCTATCCCATAAATCAATCCTGAATGAACTTTGGTAATGAGATTGAGGAAATCAACAACCAAGACAATGGAAATATCATGGATAGTGTCAACATGTTAACTCAATTTTTCTAATGGGTGGTTTTATATATATTTATGAATCTCTTCTATTCAATTCAATACTATATTGTTCAATTCAAGCTGCATATAACATATCTATGGTTGAATAGGTTATGTTCTTATTCTATAGGTTTCTGCAATCATGCCAAGAGTGAATTCCAATGCTTGTTCAAGGAGGGCAAGGAGGAGAGGGACTAGGGGTGCCCAACTACAACACACCTCATAAGATGAGGACAAAATATAGAATTTTGCTAACAACAATTATCCAATGAATTTTGAAGAGGAAAATGAGGTAAAGGATTATGGTGTTGCTCCACCATCAACCACCGAGAAAGGTGCAAATTCAAACAAGAAGATAAGTGCCATTAGAGATTGGACACAAGAGGATATGTTGGCTGCAATTGATGATGTAGAATTCAATGGTTATTCTATTAGAGAAACTCCCAAGAAACATTGATTTGCACCCACATTAATGCATTAATGGCATGAATAATTTTTAGGGGCTATATATAGCCCATGGGATATTTTAAGGGATTTACAAAAAATTAGTGGGTTATTTTCTTATATTAAAAGGATTTTTTCAGCTAAAATATATTCTCCCAATATTTATTAGAAAAACAAAATCCAAAATTAATACCCTCACATATATTAATAAGGAAAATGAAAAAAAAACTATTTTTTCCCTAGCAAAATCTCCCTCCAATCTATATTTATCTCCCAATTTCTAGAGAAAATATATTGAAATCACTCCTTCACCCCCAATTTTCAGTATTGGAGGCTCCCAAGGATTATTTTTCCCTCCGTTTTCCTTGTAATTCAGGCATATGGTTGCATTTGCATGTATTTTTAAATAATTTCATGCAATACCTTCTTTGAGCCCTTGATTTCCGGTATTGGAGGGAAAATAAGGGACTATTTTGTTTTATATAAAGGCTACAATAATTCATGGTTCACCCACTTTGGATTCCACTTACAAGATGAAGGTTGTGGTTGATGTCACTTTTCATTCTCAGTTTTCTCAACATTTTAATCTTTGGATAACATCTCCATTCTTGAAAGCTCGAGTCTTGAAGGGGCATGTTGCACATGCAATTTATTAGAGAATACAAAGAGTCACATCACACTTTTTATCCAATAATTAATGTGGTATCCTTTTTTTCATGCTTATTATGCTTTTTATCTGCAATTACAATAGATTATTATATTGTAAATTTACCTTTTATCATGCCTTCTATCATGGATACTTTTTTAGGATTGTTGAATTCTATGGCACTCTTGATTCTTAGAGATCATTACATGTTATTAGGGTTTTATTCTATCCTAGGAGTATTGGTTTCGTGAAAGTGTTATAGAGCTCAAAAGACATGATTTATTTTATGTCGTGTCATGTTTAAACTATTGATTAACATTTATATGTTGTTAGTGGGCGCTACTCTTGATGGAGAGACGCCACATGGGTTTTATATATTCAAACTAAATTTGACCCAGTTGTTTAAGATGTGCTTTTATTAGGATCTTGTTATGCAACTATTATTGGATATAAGGCATTAATGAGAGTGTATATGTTCATATTTTAGGTATGTTATTGTTGATGTTTGGGATGTTTGTAATATAAATGAATGCATACTGATTTTAATGGTGAGGCTACAATAGAATGGTCATTATTTTGGCTATCTTCTTGTATATTTGTCCAAAGTATACTAGTATATTCTTTTATTTGTATTGAGAAGTTTGTGATTGATAGATTTTTTATTCATATTACCAAGTTCATTAATTTTATTTGTGGCTTAAATTTGTTGGGTTCGTTACTTATTTTATGATATTTTGTTATTTGTAAGGGTCATTCATAAGTAAAATGTTTTTTGCTGATTTGTTTTCATGTGTAATTTCTATCATCATCCAGAAATGGATCTATTAATTTAAGATAAATATATGATTTAGTTGGAAAATGACACTTCATTTCTACCATGATTTTATATAATATGTATAGGGCATGTTTGAACTCAGATGTAGACATTATGCCATTTGATATCTAGTTTTTTGTATTCAAAGAGGGTGCTAAAACATTTTTACAACACTTTGCATGCTTTCAAAAATTGAAGGGACATGGATATAAACACCTCCTTAATTTATCTGAGAAAAAGTAGTCTTTAACAGAGTATATGCATGATGATGCATTAATGTGCTTTCTTGTTAGTGTATGTTCTTATTTCTAATAACGATTGCAAGTTTCTAACTTCTAACTCAAACGACATAATTCATATTTTGATTGTCAACAAAAGAAAGAAAAAAATGACATTCATATCTACAAATAGATAAGTAGGTTTGCTTTTCTTAGAGGGTGGATAAAAAATGAGGGATTTGGAGAATAAACAAATTGGGAATTCATACACTATATTAATATTGTGGATCTCGATAATACTCCACGTTGTAATAATGATTCATGGGTTCCATAATCACTAAACAATGTAAAGTGTTCAATTATATCAATATGTCAGTATGTCAAGATTTGGGTCTCCGCATGTTCGTTGGGACATTAAGGGATGAGATAAAAAGTGGAGTCCCCACTTGCCCCGAATCTAGTTAGTGTAGTTATGTTTCACCAACACCTCTAGCTGTGAGTGACCCAATATTGCTTACGAAATGTATAAATAAATATCTCCTCTCTATCATGAATTTGTTCATTTAAGGGTCTAAAAGTCGAGAGATTCAAGCTCTGGTATGTACTCCTCTATTGCACTAACCTAGTAATCTACATAATCAAAAGTTGAGTATTCCTAGAAATATATTCACCAAGATGTTACAAGGTTTTATAATTTGATGAAAGATTCACCAAAATTTTACAATATTTTATAATTCAGTGAAATATTTTCTAGGATTTTACAATATCTTATAACTTAGTGAAAAATTCACCAAGATTTTACAATATTCTATAATAGAATGAAATATTAGCCAAAAACTTATATATACAAATTATATTGTTGATAAAATAGCCTTCAATTTTTCCTATATATTAGGGAGATCCCTCCATTTATTATAGATACAAAATTCAAGGATGTTCTTAAAATTATCCATGATTATTGGATAAATGGTTGCACACATAAAAAGCAGAAAGGGCCCCTTACAAAGTTGACTAAACAAGAGGAAGAGGAAGTTGTTGTTTGGTGGAAGGACATGGCTCAATTGGGAAATGGTTTGGAGTTAATACAGGTTAAATTCACCGTTGGTCAAATGTGTCAGGGGAGGACAAATTCATTAAAAGGTAGATTTCCAAGGAAATCATGGTTGCAAGATTTAAACTAAGGCATCCAAATCTTTTGTTACGAACAATAGAGGGGATTGATGGAGATAGATATTTAAATATATGTCGTGTAGTTGTGTCTAGGTTTTATGACACTCTATCCAGTGTATACGAAAAAAATTCATACCCTCTAGACCATATATGGAACTGTGATGAAACTAGGTTACAAGCAAGAAGAAATTGTGGCATGCAGGTCAAATTACCAAGAGAGGGAGCAGGAATGTGCTAAAAATTCTACCTGAGAGAAAGGAGTGGATAACTATTATGTGGTGTGTAAACTCAATTGGTGCATCAATCCTTGGGGTTTATTTATTCAAGGGAAAGAGTCAGCTAAAACATTATATTCATAATTGTGATTGGGAACATGCATGGATATACATCCCCATGCATGGATTATTAAAGAATTGTTTTTAAATTGGATTTATCACTTTTTTGTGTGTGTACCTGGTGGTGTCTCACCTAAATATAGACACCCTTTTATGGCCTAGAAGTCACATAAATATACAAACCATTGAGGATGCAAACAAGATAGGCATTAACTTGTTGACTTTTCCTACACATATTACTTATAGGTTGCAACCTCTTGACGTGAGTGTGCTTGGGCCTTTCAATATTGAATTCAAGATTGAGAGAGAAACATGGATGGAAAATGACCCATGGATAGAGGTAAAATAGTTAGAATTAGATAAAATTACAAGAAAATATTTTAAAAGGGTTCTCACACCCTCAAACATCAAGGTTGGATTTAGTCGGACATGAATCTAACCTTTAAAGTATGATGCTCTTCTTCATGATATCGTTTATATTAAAGCCTTTGATCTACATCGACAAGATCATGAAAATGTCATAGACATGTTTTCCATCTCTCAAGTACATTTCCAACCATTGGGAAATGATGATGAACATGTCAGTGATATTCAATATGACCATGAACTCATTGGAGAGAACATGGAGATTGTAGGATCAGTAGAAATACATGCAAATTCTACTGGGAATATTCTAATGAAATTATCGATCTGAATGTCATTGAAAGTGGTAAAGCACTAGGAATAAACAATTAGGAATTGACATTACCAAGCTATCCATCACCTCTCGAGTGGTTGGGAGAATCCATGATTAATATGAATAGAAACATTGTAATAAAACCAATGATGAAATCCTTAACATGCCTTCACTACCAACAACCTTGAAAAATGAAGTTCTTCATTATTATGTGGATGTTAGGGGTGTTGAAGAGAAAAATGTAGACAATGGAGAACCAAAATACAATGTAGATGGATCACTTCCCTTAGTTGATCCTACCATTGAACCAAGTACCACACTAATACTTGGTTATTTTTGGAAGTTGCTAATTGAGAGAGTGGCATCTCCCATATTGACAGGAACATTGGATCATCTTCGATTAAGCAAGAGTTCATAGTTAGTCACTTCAGACGATTAAATCACACTATTGGTCAAGGCATAACAAAATAAAAAGGAGATTCATGAATTAAAACAAAGGAAGAAGGACTTGGAAAAGGAGAAGAAGGTAGCATGGATGTTGTAGTAGAACAAAGAAGGAAGGAAAGGATTCAAGGAATGAAAGAAATTAAAGAAAAAGATCATAAAAAACAATTGGCAAGGTAAGAAAAGGAACAAATAAAGGTGCAACAGAGACTTCAAACTGATCAATGGAGGAAAAGGGAGGTGGAAAATACTGCAAAAAAGATCAACCAAAGGAGGAGGATATCCAACTCTTTGGATCAAATTGCAAAGAATTTACGTTATTATTCCAAGACCTGATTAACATCCAAATTCCCTAATATCATGAGGCATGTCTACCTCCCCCCTTTATCCCTACCTCTATAGGGGGGAATCCAATATATTCTTATCCAACGCCTCCAATGAACCTATGGTATTAAGAACAAGTTAGAACTATGCTTTCTCAATTTCTCCTTAGTTGCAAGCAACAAAATGGATTCAAGCAAATGTGAGCAGCTCAACTTAGTTTGATCAAGCAACCTTAGGCAACTCTAGCCACTTGGCTCAAGCATATGCAAGCAACTCAAAAGGGTTAGAATATAAAGATATTGAACCTCTCCAACCATAAGGATGTTATATGCTTAGCCTAGCCACAAGCAATATGGAATTTGTCATATGGGATTTTTTTGTTGTTCCTCTAGTTTTAATTTGAATCCAATCCAAAGATACATAACCTCTTCAACCATAGGGATGTTATAGGCTGATCCAAGGGTTGTTGTATGTTAGATACTTATATATTATGTCCTATGCCATGTTTTTCTATAGAATTGTAGGCAAAGTATTTACCTACTTGCTAATATAAATGAATGTTTGGTTACCTAAAATTAGGTCTCTATGTCAATTATGAATTACAACAAAATATGAATTTGGTAGGCATGCATTCAAACACATATCATTCACCGTATGATTATAAAAAACAAAAAATTAACAATATTCATATACTTTGCAAAATTCACTAAGTGTGAATTTCATACACTACAATTACTAATTATCTTATAAATAACTTGCATATTGTCAAGTGAAGGAATTCAATTAAATAGCCCAATTTCTCAATGCCAATAACAAATAAGGACAGATTCTAAATAACAACAAATGTAATAAAATATATAGACTACATCCCATGCACAATTACCATATCCACACAACAAAGCATAACCAGTAACAAAGACCAAAGTATAACTAGTAACCAAAATCATTTCCACATCGAATTTACCATGAATTCATAATCTGACCATATCTCCATCATAAATTTAGTAGGCATGCATTTAAACACATATTATTCACCATCTAATTCTAAACAACGACAAACTAACAATATTCATGTACTTCACCAAATTCACCAAGTGTAAATCTTATACACTACAATTACTAATTATCTTATAAATGACTTGCATATATTGTGAAGTGAATATATTCAACTAAATAAATTGATTTCTCAATGCCAATAACAAACAAGGAGGGATTCTAAACAACAACAAATATAATAAAACATTTAGACTACATCCCATGCACAATTTTCATATCGACAAGACAAAGCATAACCAATAACCAGAGTCATTGCAATTTTCTATGTCGAATTTACCATGAATTCATAATGGATTATATCTCCAGCCTAAATATCAATAGTTGGAAGAGGACAATACCACACACTAATCATTGAAAACCTAGTTCACCATTGTTATGGCACACATTATCCTTCCTAACATAGCCATATCCTAAATCACCACACTCTTAATTTAGTCCTTTACCAACAATCTAATACTTAAACCCCAAAGACCTCAACTTTGAACTATGTGTATGTGGGTGTGAAGATTCCACCCTGTTCCATTCAAATATAAAAAATGGTTGAAGGATTGAAGGAAAAACCCTACCTCATAAAATACTTACAAATAAATTGCATTCCATGATATAGATCAATATAAGATGTTATGAATACCAAGACATCAACTCATAAATTAAAACAAAGGAAAAACCATGCCTCAACAAATACAAGGAAAAAATCCTTCTAGCAATGCCATAAGGGCTTCATAGGGATTGAAGGAAAAACCCTACCTCGACAAATACAACAACAAGGTGGAGATATAAGGATAAAAAACAAAGTAGTATGAAAGCAAGGGCCTCGAACTGTTGCAATGAGCATGAAAGCAATGTCATAATAAGTTATTACAAATAATGTAAGCAGCAACATAAGGTATTTCATAGGGGTTGAAGGAAAAACCCTACCTCAATAAATACAACAACAAGTTGGAGATATAAGGACAAAATAAAGCAACATGAAAGCAACAACCTCGAACCAAATCAAAGACAACATTGCAATAAATAGTGGCAAATTTCCATGGAGGCATTGATTCTATAGATAAACACAGGTAGAAAGAAGCTACTAGAAATGAGTCCTACCAGATAACCAGTGTAGTTACACCTTCAAAACCCTCCAATGATTGTCGTCCAAACCCCTCATGTTTCTACCTACCACAAAGAGTGCACAAACAATCCAACAATGGTGAGGTGAGTAAATTACTAAAAAAAAATACACAAAAAATCCACAGAATGCAGGAGGTTGAAAAAATTTAGGGCCTCAAAATCAGTCAGTCAAAGATGGATTTCCTGGACATATCCTCACTAGGAGCAGCTTACCGATATGGTGTCAAAATCGAGCAAAAGTTTAAGTAAAAGAATAAGCTGGATTTTGGGTCTGCAAATTAGCAGCAGAAGTCGGGAAAAAGTGGCCCTAACTCACAACCCAGAGGACAGAGAAAGGATGGTCAAAGTCCCGACAGCCAGTCAAAGCCGCAAAGAAAGAAGGGTAACGGAAAATCAAAGAAGGACATTGGCAAGTGGTGCGAGTTCCATAAAATCCCCTGGCACAACACTGATGAATGCCGCTCAAAGCACTCATTGTTGGCCGAGGAAAAATCCCCAGATCCAGACTCTGATGCAGAGAAAGAAAGGGGCAAGCAAATCATTGACACAGAACCTAGTGCTACCATAGCAACCACAAAGATCCAGGTAGAAGAGTCAAAGGAGCAAGAGGAAGTGGAGTGCCTCTTCCACTCACAACTATGGGTGCAGGGGAATCCTCTACATTTCATTGTCGACAATGGTAGTCAGAAGAACCTCATTTCAGCTGAGGTCATCAAAATATTGAAGCTTCTGACAGTTTCGCATCCCCAACCCTACAACATTGGTTGGATGAGCCATGGACGAGACATCCGCGTCAGTCAACAGTGTTTCCTCTCCTCGGTATCAACCCCTTCAAAGATGAGGTAATTTGTGATGTTGCCCCACTTGAAGTTTGTGATGTTATCTTAGGACAACCATATATGTGGAAACACCATGCTATGTATGAGTCTAGGTCTCGTAGTGTCATTATTACTTTGGGAAAGAAACTCTATAGGATACCAGAGACACTTCTTGCTACTACAGTGTCTCTCATCACAGCGAAACAATGTAGGAAGGTAATCTCCTAGATAGGTAAGTCCGTACTCTTCATGGTTCATTCTAAGGGGGAATTAAAGATCACAGTAACATCCACCACCTCCACACAGAATCCCTCTACACAGTAGAAACAGGTGGAAAAGATTGTGGAATCATACAAAGACATCTTCACCACGCCTATTGGGGTTCCAGTACATTGTCAAGTCAAGCATTCCATTGATTTGATACTTGGTGTGCCTTTACCTAATGGTCCAGTCTACAGGCATTCCCTCATGGAGAATGAAGAAATCAAATGCCAGATTAATGATACCTGGTGTGCCTTTACCTAATGGTCCCGTCTACAGGCATTCCCTCATGGAGAATGAAGAAATCAAATGCCATATTAAAGAGCTAATTCAAAAGGGTCACATTCGACCTAGATCCTCACCCTGTGGGAGCCCAATTGTGCTGGTACAGGTGAAAGATGGTACATGGCGACTCTGTATTGACTATCGATCTCTAAACAAGATCATAGTATGGAATCGGTATCCCATTCCCCGGATCGATGACCTCCTCAATCAGTTGAAGGGGGCCAAGTATTTCAGCAAGATTGACCTAAAGTCTGGCTATCATCAAGTGCTGATTGAGCAGACCGATGTCTGGAAGACTGCCTTCAAATATTGGGAAGGCCTTTTTGAGTGGTTGGTCATGCCTTTCGGCTTAACTAATGCTCTCGCAACCTTCATGAGGATGATGGATGACATTCTACGTACATTCACTAATTCCTTTATGGTCGTATATCTAGATGATATCCTCATCTACAATAGAACATGGGCAGAACATCTCCAACATATCCACCAGGTCCTCAGCACCCTACGATAGCACAAGTTATATGCCAATCTAGAGAAGTGCTCATTTGGCATGGAAAGGGTTCAATATCTAGGATACATTGTGTACAAACATGGAGTTCATGTAGATCTGGCCAAGATCCAAGCGATTCGCTATTGGCCGACCCCAACAAATCTCACAGAGCTTTGCAGCTTCCTAGGCCTTGCAAACTTCTATCGCAGATTTTTGTTGGGATTCTCTAATATTGCTTGGTCCATTACCCAAGTGACCAAAGGGGGATCTAATGCCAAGTTCATCTGGTCTAAGCCACAACAACATGCATTTGAGGAGCTGAAGCAGCGCCTATGTTTGGCACCCATCCTTACCTTACCAGATCTACAACAACCCTTTGAGATCGAGACAGATGCTTCAGACTACGTTGTTGGTGCAGTCCTCACTCAGCATGGCCATACCATGGAATATCACAGTGAAACACTTTTAGATACAGTCCACAAGTACCCCACATATGACAAGGAAATGTACTCCATTGTACAAGCCTGCCGCCAATGGAAGCATTACATCCTTGGAAAAGAAACAGTCATCTACATTGATCATAAGCCATTGCAATTCATGCAAACCCAAGGAAAGTTGTAGAATGACCACCACTAGAAGTGGTCCACTTACTTGCAGCAGTTCCACCTGAACATTAAATATAAGAAGGGTAGCACCAATCGAGTCGTTGATTGCCTCAGTCGACCTCCATTGGCGGAATTAACCACGATGCTCAACTCTTGTGGCCACAAGACCTCTACGTGGCCTCAACTATATGGAAATGATCCTGATCTTTCCCCTATGTATCAATCATTATGTGTAGGTACACCAGTTGCAGACTTTCATCTTTAGGAAATATTTTTATGCCGCCTGGGCCATCTCTGTGTTCCTTCAAGCGAGCATGCCAAGATGATTTGGGAGGCACATTATAGTTAAGTGGCATGGCACTTTGGTATTGAGAAGACAGTGGTAGTTTTGCAGAAGTATTTTTATTGGCCCAAAATCTGACAAGATGTCGACAGGTGTATCAAATCATGCACTGCTTGCACCATCGCAAAACCAATTGTTAAAAAGCAAGGGTTGTACACTCCCCTTCCCACTCCAAATGGGCCATGGAAATCCATCTCCATGGATTACATGTCAGGACTACCTTCAACTAAGCATGGTAATGACTGTGCTTTTGTGGTTTTGGATCGCTTCTCTAAGATGGCCATTATGATAGCTTGTAGGAAGAGCATCTCTGCTGAAGCCACTGCTAAGCTATTCTTCGAGCATGTTTGGGTTCATTTTGGGCTGCCACAAACTATAATTTTAGATCGTAACAGTAGGTTCCTGAGCATGTTTTGGTCTATTCTATGGTCCTTGATGGATACCAAGCTCACCAAATCAAATTCCTTCCACCCCCAGACTAATGGACAAACAGAGGTAGTCAACCGAATGATTGTGCATATTTTGAGAATGTACAATTCTAAACATCCCTGCACATGGGATGAGAGCCTTCCTTATGTTCAACATAGCTATAACCGAGCTCTGCATAGCTCTACCGGTCATAACCCTTTTCAGGTGTGCTTGGTCTTCCAACCATTGGCCCCGATTGATGTAGCTCTACCCCTTGCATCCACACGAGAGGAATCTTCCCATGCTCAAGCTGAGGTTGATAAGGCCACCAGATTTGTTGAACAAATCCATCACATCCACCAATAGTTCCATGACATTCTGGAGAAGTCCAATACTAAATACACGCAGTGACATGACCAACATCGGGTTCCACACAAGTTCTAGGTTGGGGATAAGGTTTGGTTGCATTTACAGAAAGAGAGGCTAACAGGACCCCATCGCAAGCTTCATCCACTTCGATATGGGCCATACACCATCACTAAGGCAGTTGGTGATAATGCTTTCGAATTAAGCATTCCTCCATTCCTTGGCTTGCACCCAGTATTCAATGTGGAACTACCTTGACCATATTTCACACCACTGTTGGACACCTCAGATGTGGCAGAACAATTGAAACCTACAGAGCTTAATCCCAACTACATGGAACAAGCAACCATTGATCACATCATGGACAGACAGGTTAAAGGAACCCGCCAGCAGAAGATCCAACTATATTGAATTGTCAAAGCAGGGAAACTCCTCCACCAAGGAAAGTGGCTCACTAAAACTCAAGTTCAGCAGAAGTTTCCCCATTTGATGGGGGCACTCAATGCAATGGAGACCATTGCTTCCTAAGGGGGGAGGAATGATCCAGATGGGTATAGGTGGCCACCCACCTATTCCACTAGCTCAAAATAGTTTCTCATGTTGACAATTTTCTTGTAATTTTATGCAATTTTCGAGTCCTAAACTTCCAAGGCTGTTTTGAGGCACTAAATGACGTTTTTTTTAAAGCTTAGATAGACCTTTCCAACGAGCTATCGAATTCCCAAATCGGAGATCGTATGGAAAAGTTATGACCTCGGGAAGTTGACTGTTCAACTTACCACCTTGGGGCCACAAACTTTATGACGGTTCATCTTCTAGGGTTACGTTTTGGACTTTTGGGGTTCTCACCTCATTCTTATTATAAATAGGCCCCTTTGGCCTCATTTTGTATTCAGCTTGTCACGAGTGAGTGTAGCCTCCACATCTCTTCTCAGAGATACAACTACCACCATTCTAGCTACTTTTGTTTTACAGTTTGTTCTATTTCATTCATTTAATAGAATCTAAGTTCACTGTATTACTATGTTGATCACCATATATATCTGTGCATTTGAATAAATATATTCTCTTTCATTTCGTTCTCACATAAATCCGGATCAGACCATGTCCAAAGCAGGAAGCATAATCGTGTGTTCTCCCACAAAATCCAAAAAATTGTAGCACATGGTTCGCACAACACCATGAAGCCAAATAGTGGTAAACCACAAAGAAGCAACCACAAGAATCCACAAACAACAACACAATCAAATATCAGAGCCCACCCTCCTTGCCATGGAAGCACCCCCTAAAAATTTTAGGTACAAGCTACTACAACCAGAAGAGCTAGGGATAAACCATTGGTAGGGTGGGCAAATTTCCATAAATCAGGCCCAAGTATAAATGAACCTGGGAGAAGGTCACGATTGGGATAAGAGTCTATGCATATGGGAAATGGGGAATATTAAAGGGTAATAAAGTTCCCTAGCTACTAGAACCATGAAATTGTTCATCAAGGTGCTCTAAGTGGACCAAAATATCCTCCAATTATTAAGTTTCTGGTAAAATCTCTATGGCTAGTTTCAACGAGGGAATTTCACATTTAACTGGTAAAAATGACTCCACCCCATGTACTAGTTGATATGGATAAAACCCAGTGGCAGTCTTAACTCACAACAGTATTTGAACTTGAAATCTGACGATAGAATTTGACAACATCTGACGTATCATACGAATGTGTCGGATAGTAACGATGAAAAGTAGTGAGCTTTTTAAATTATTTTAGCGTCGTCGAATTTTTGACACTAGGGTGTAGGATTTTCGACACTAGGGTGTAGGATTTCCGACACTAGGGCGTAGGATTTCTGACAATAGGGCATAGGATTTCTGACACTAGGGATATGTCGTTGGATTTACGACACTAGGGAAATATATATATA
>LPNX010633218.1:107686-154917 GCA_001517045.1 Pseudotsuga menziesii
TGATTTGAACTGCCTTGGAAGCCATTGATAGCAGTTTTGTGCCCTTTCAGCTCCATAGGCTTCCAAGTCTCATCAGTGGATCCATGGAACTCTAAAAACTACTTACCAAAATTTTCTTTGAGGATATTTCTTATGACTTGGGTCACAGTACCCGAACTCATGAATGTTATAGAAGTGATAAACATCATCTAAGTGATGGTTCAGTCCAAATTTCCCCTTTGCATGATAATGATTCTCTACAAAATCAAATATCAACTCATGAAGCTCTTCCATATTCTACTGGATATTCATTTTACAGTTCTCCATCAGTTCAAATTTTTTCATCTAGTGGAAGCCTAGCATCACCAGAAGTATCAAAAAATTACCCTTCTGGTCTACATTATTATTTCAATTTACCACAGGAACCATACAACCTAGAAGATAAGACTGTCCACTCCAATATCAGAATCTTCAAATCACTGCCAATACAATCTCAGCCCTTTGGCTAGAACTATGTTCCTCACTTCACTTCTCCTCCATCGATTACAAACTGATAGTTTAAATAACAAAAAGAAATAATAGAATCTCCCTTTTGTTGGAAATAAAATATAATACATAAAAATAGTTGTAAATCGATGTCTCGAATATGAATGCTGCTTAATTCAAAAATTTTGGAATCAAATCCCTTTATTTCTGCCTTGAACTTTGGTCAAATTATTCACTGAGAAAGTGAATCTAATCCTCTGTCTATGAATACTCTGTCATTGATTAAATTGGTCATTTGCTTTTATTTAATTCTTGAATTCTGGAATCTTGCTGGAAATACTCAATTTGTATGCAACCATTGATCAAAGCTTAAGATTAGATCTGGAACTGATATGCTGGAAATGTTGGTTGGGTCCTTCAAATGTCTCCTATGATATCTTTACTTGGAAATTAGCTATCCATCTAGAAACAAAAAGCTGGAAATGATCTTCCTCACTATGTATACGATGCCAAGTAGCCTAGAAATAAGCCATTTTGATTTCCAAACATTCTCAAGAACGGGAACCTTATCCTTCTTGTTATGTTATTCTATATACTTGAAATACTTCAACTGCTACTAATGTTTGAACTCGGCACTTGTGAGAGTCGATCCATGCCACTTGGAATTCATATGAATATTCAATGTACAAATTTCAATCCTTGGCGAACTTCATACTTTATTGGTTAATTGGATAAATGGTAAGGACAAAATAATGTTTAGAATTGAATAAATTCAAGTCCACATAAGACAAAAGACTCATTATTTTTATGAAATAAACTTTATTTTTTTAAAGCTACGTAAGAGATCATGGATACAAAATAATAGTTTTACCTTTTTAATAAAATGTATTAAATAATAATTTTGTTAAAATTATTATTTAATAATTTTATTTTTACATAAAAACTATTATTTTGGAAAAGAGTAAATAAAAATATGGACTTTGACCAATGAGATTTTCGAATACTAAAGAATGAGGGAAAACCACAAATTTTAAAGACTTGAGGTGAAAAGAATAAACAAGGAAAACTAGGATATTCATGGTTTTGGCCAAAAGTGTTAGTGAACATTTTGGGAGAAAAATTGAGGTTCTTTTTTGCATAGTGTAATTTTGTTGGGTATATCTTGGTGACAACACATAGTTTACCCTATAGTTATTGATATTGAGTTTTATCTTTACATAGAGCTGCCCAAAAATTGTCATATCTGGGACTGTACATGATATTATTATGCTAGTACACTTTTTATGTACTACGAACAATTTGTGGTTTTGCTGTACTTTTGGCTATTGTTGTTAACTTGCAAATTTGGCATATATTTCATCTTTTTTTTAGATTTGTATGCACTATCCTTATTAGATGTCTAGAAATACAAGCACAGTGACTTATCTATGGCTCAAAATTAACAATCAGACAACATTTTATTCCACTAAACATTCAGTTGGTGTCTCTGCATTATGTAGCCATGTTCCTCCATGAATGCAAAGGTTCAATAATGCCTCAAGTATTAATTACATAACTGCAGATATTGCCAGCGAATTGAGGATGCCAAGTGCTAGAGATCATCCCTTGCAATAAAATGACCACTATTAAATGTCTTCTTGAGGATGCTAGTTGTTGCTCTGTTATGTGTAAACTTGCACAATAGAAAGGAAAAACACTTTTTAATTTATCTGTTCAAACCCTCTCTCTCAAAAGCTATCATATGTCTTACCATGAAATGGTGAGAACTCTTGATATTCATCCCAACTTCCATGGCTACAGAACTGCACTCAAACCTTTCCATGTTTCTATCAATGAGCAGAGTTATTGCTAAGGTATACTATTGTATAAATTAAATTCCAAAACCATTTACCTTGGATACTTTGCTTTCTCCATCCCAAATCATGATGCCTGACAAGTAACATTTTGGTGAAGTCTATCCTAGTGGATCAGTGCTAATTAGTTGGACCTGGGTGGGTCAGAAGTTTCCGAAGTATTCAATGCTTCCATCAAGTGTGTATGTTGTTGAAAGAGCCAATGTCTATGATCTACACATGGATTTTTTCTCTAAGAAAATCATTAATATATTAATCCATTTTTTCTTAATATATTGTGGTTTAACTTTATAAATCCATTTTTCAAAATGAAGCAATTAAAGTTATAGTAATGGATATTAACAGATCACAACCACTATGTGCCACCCTTGGATTAATTAATATCGTATCTTAGCAAGGCATATCAGTGCCTGATAAATTTTGTTCACGGAATTCATTAGAATGGGCTTCACTTCATGCTAAACAGTTATTCATGATCATTCCCCAAGATCACATAATCCTTTCATTGCTTGCTTGTTTCATCAGTTCAGTTTTAGCAATGATTATTTCTACTACTCACCATTTTTCTACATTATAATAAACTTGGTGTATAGGAGTTCAAGCTTAGGATATTTTCATATCACATTTTTTTTTAGATTCTTCTTCTAAAGTTGATGAAGCCCACGTTTTATTTAAAATTTCCATCATCATAGAAAATTTGATTAAGTTGCAAAGAATTTAGTTTTGGAGCCTAGGAATTCCTCCAAGATTGAGAGATCATATGTACCTTGACCTCAATGATTTAGTGCAAATACGTGATGCACTTCACATGAAAGTGTGCAACTTCACTAAGAACTTGAACAATTAAATATGTGACTAATAACATGCCAGGAATGTTTCTACAACTAAATGATAATAGACCTATAAAACAAGGTTGTTGGAATAAGTGATTCTCTTCACATGAAATTTTGCAACTTCCCTAAGAACTGGAACAATTTGATATGCTACCAATAAGATGCCATATAAATGAGTGTTTCTATTAGTGTTTCAGATTCCAGATCCAATTTACACTCACAAATAATTTACTGCAATTGTTAAGTGAAAATACATTGAGATCCTAACTAATTACACAGAGGAAAAACACATGAAATAACTCTCATTTGACACTTAGATTTATCCCGGAAAACCCCAACTAGGGAAAAATGAAAAAACAATGATATTTATTAAGAATTGAAATCCTGGGCTCCCATCCTAGGTTAATGGCCCATTGAGAAATAACACAATCACAAAAATATATCCTAGACTATCACCCAGATGCTACCTTTTATGTTGCACCTTGATCCTTTCCTCTGACCTTGCCCTTGCACCCACGCACTTGAATGGGAGTCCTTCTCCAACCTCTCGATGAGGCCTCACTCACTCTGTGTGACTACGTTAATTCCCCTCCATAGGCTTCTTTTTATATCATTACAATGCCAAAAATTCCATGGGCCCTCTATATCTCCTAAGTGATTTTAGATCACCTGAGATCTACGGCTACACCTTAATCTTTTGTCGACACAACTGGAGTCACCTCTTAGCCATTATAACATAAAATTCACTTTCCCTCTCAAGCATGCTCCTAGTGAGTTATTTTGGATGAAACCTACATGCTCGACACCTGGCCTATGTACAAGTACTTGCATGAACTACAAAAACTAACAGTTTCAACAACTACATGATAATAGAGCTATAAAGCAAGGCTGCTGGGAGTTGAAGCACATAGTGGAATAAATGATGCACTTAAAATGAAAGTGTTTGACTACCCTAAGATCTTGAACAGTTTAATAGGCTACACATAATAGGCCCATCTAAATGAGTGTTTTACAATTTGATGACAACAGAGCTTTTAAACAAGGTTGTTGGGAGTGAAGCACCTAGTGGAAACATTGGTTTCCAAATGGCTCTAAAGAGAAACTTTTATGTGATGTATATTTTAATACATTTTGATGCATATATAAATTTAAGCAAACCACAATGTTAAATTAGTTGCAAAAATAAGAAAACATAGTTTTTTGTAGTAGATTAATGATAATCATTAAAGCATCAACCATCTATCAATTATGGTCATTAAACATTAAACCCTAACATCAACCTTCAAGTTTTGAATTCTAATAGATAAAATTTTCCATCAACAAAATATATAAGAGAGCAGCAACTAAGAAATGGAAAAGGGCATCTTGAACTAAGGGTTGTAATATGCAATCAATAGGTCAAACTGAAGTTTTAAACTGCCTATAATGTTTACAAATCCCATAACAAAGAGTTGATAAAATAATTTTACGTTTTAGAATCTAGATTGTAAATTGGAAAACACTTGTGCTATCTGTAAAGCTAGCTTTCCTCTGCCCCCTAGCAGCTTCTAATTTTGTTTCTCTTATTGAAGTGGTTGTGGAACACTAGGACTAGAATCGCCATGAGGTACACTAGCCCCACACAATGATGGAGTGTTTGAAGCTAAAGATACTACCTCTAGTCTTGTGAGTGCCAACAATGGTAGTGGATGAGGGTGGCATCTCTATGGAATGTCATTGTCATTAGTAACATTAGCTAAAATCTAAATGTCTAATTGTTTAAAGTAGTGTGTTGTTGTGACCTAAGTTGACCCTTCAAGTGTTTATTCAAATCTAGTCTATTAAATGACTTGTTTTGGGTACCATTAGCTGAGGTCAACTACTTCATGTGCTCTCTTATTAGGAGAACACCTTTGAGCAATAAAAAAATACACTTTACTTTTTGTGAGGAAGGTGTTATCTAACAAACAAAACTTCTATCTTGGAATATCAAACATTTCCTTTGCAAGAGGATTCATTAGAATGTAAATGACCTATATATCAATGGGATGGGAACCAAGGAAAATAGTTCCATTGTGTACTCTATTTTTGGTGAAATGTTACTAGATGTCAATGTGCTTGGAGTGATTATGAAATGATGGATTCATAAAGAGCTTGATTCAACTCTAATTGTCGTAGTTAACAACAATTGTTTTCAACCTATGATTGGTGAACTTTCCAATGAGCTTTCGAATCTAAACAACCTTATAAAATGTCAATGGCATTGGCATATTTCTAGTTTCAGCTGAACTGAGAGCAATTGCGCTCTTCCTGTTATTGAACCAAGATATCATCCTTGACCCCAACTCGAGGCAATGACTAGGAGTACTCTTCCTTCTACTTGCATCCCTTGTGCATTTGAATTTACAATTCCATGCAATAGTGACTCTACCTCCCTCATACCTCATGCCATAATGAACTTTGCCATCTAAATTTTTATGCACATGTTTGATAACATTTTAATGAATTTGACTAGGTTCAACCATGAATTCACCAAAAGTATTCATTGCAAAAGAAATATGATGCCTAACATTCACAAGGCACACAAGTGAACCACTCCAATTCCTATTCAAAGATGTGTTTACCAAATTGAAATCTAAATTAGCAACATTAGATTTGGAACCATAGGAGTGGCCAAGGATTGTGGTCTAGCATGTGAATTCTCTTTAGAATCTCCACTTTGTGCCAAATCTATAGATGAAAAACCTATAGACCTAGAAATCTACTGCACAAGGCCAATGGCTTTCTTGTCATATCCACTTTCCAACTTCTTCTTACATCATGCAATGTGCTTCCAATAGCTATAAGTATCAAATTATTTACATATAGCTACCTAGATTCCATTTGTGTTGAATCCTCTTTCAAATGAAGAGACCTACATATCTTTGGTCCTAATGATGTATTAAAACTTAAACACATCCACCAAAATATATCAAAAGACAATGATATCTATAGCATATCCCAAAGTAAACTTGCCACTGAATACAATTTTTATTATTATTAATATACAGTATCTCGTCAGTTATCTAACGTTCAATGCCTAGCAGCTGTTGTCGGATTTCATTTCAATCTGACAAAATTGTTTTGGCTCAGACGATAGATTGTCATAGGAAATCCGACGGCCTTGCCATAGGAAATCCGACGGCCTTGCCGTACAAAATCCGACAGCCTTACCATAGGAAATCCGACGGCATTGCCATAGGAAATCCAACGACCTGGCCATAGGAAATATGATGGCCGTGCTGTAGGAAATCCGACAGCCTTAGCTTGGCTGTCGACTATCCGATGTTACACCACCGATGACAAAAAAATTGAGGGTGTCGAATACCCAACAGGCTAGTGTCCAATTTCAGACATGGTAGCCGTCGTGTTTTGGCCTCAAATTTTGTTGTTACTGTGGTTCAGTAATCCCACAAAGTAGGGTAAAGCATAATGTTCCTATTAGTTTTTCTTTGTGTAATGGTTCTTTGTAGAATGGCCTTAAGCGATTTATTAAAGGCTTCAACTTGGCCATTCGCTTGAGGGTAATAAGAAGAAGAGTACTCTTTCTTATACCTCAGTTTCATAGCTAAATCATCCATCATCTTATTCTAAAAGTTCCTACCATGTTTAGTGACAAGTTCTTTCAGGAACCCGAACTAAGTGATTATCTGGTTGAATGTGAATCGAGTGGTCGTCTCAACTTCGGATTTAATTGTATGCATATCCTCTGTCCATTTCATGAAATAGTCCATGACCACTATAATATGATGGTTCCCCCCATCTGAATCTTGGTTGCAATCCATAAAGTACACCCCCACTTGGTGAAGGGACCGACAATGATAACAGGATGTAACAGGGTGGGATGCAAGCACACATTTTGTGTGAACACCTGGAAAGGGTGGAACCACTTGAATGCATTAACACAATATTTTAAGATCGATGACCAGTAATAACCCACTCTAAGGATCTTTTGAGTTGTATAAATCCCAAATAAATGACCACCACTCACCCCACCGTGGAAATCATTCAACACAGTCTCAGCCTCATCATGGATCAAACACCTGTAAGTTTTAAACCTGTGTAGAGAAGCAAAGCATACATATTCTTTTAAGAAAAATCAAGATCACAACACATCATTCATGTTAGATTTTAACATTAAGCTAGCATTATATTAGGATCTTTTAATTGAGAGAATAAAAAGCACATCAATCAAACACAAGAGACAATGAACATAGTGTTTTTCTTCAAGAAAACCATAAATGGAGAAAACTTCACAACTTCCTCTGAGATAGAATCAGCACCAAAATTAGAACCCCAAAATAGTAAGATGATCTCCCGACAGCAACAGCCTCTTTCTTCCTAGCCCCAGTCTCTTCTTCTTCCTCAGTTATGTGCTACAACTGAGTGTGAGAGAGTGTGTGATAAATAGAGAGGCTCACTCTATATTTATACTAATTCCCAACTTGACAAAACCCTACTAGGGCCGACTTCTCTAGAAGATTCTGATCAATAGGATGGTTACCCACAATGACTTGAAATGACTTGTTTACATTATAGAACCTCTCGATAGGAACATCGGGGCATGACATGACTCAATTACATTACAAACACTTCCCGAAATAAACATTGGGGTACAATACATAAGATACATAAGCGAATACATTCTAAAGTTACAATTTCATCAACACTCCCTCTTAACTAGGAAGGTATTCTCTCGATACAATTTATCAGCACAAGTCTTCTTCTCTATATCATCTAGATCATCCTTGAGTCCTCATCATTTTCAAGTCATCTTCATCTTCAAGTCATCTTCATTTGCAAGTCATATTCATCTGGATCTGGATTATCACTCAATTTGGATCATCACTGGAATATCATAACTAGATCTGGATCATCATTGGATCTGGATCATCACTAGATCTGGATCATCACTCGATCTGGATCATCATTGCTGAATCATCATCACTGGATCATAATGGGTGCTATCTCATGATTCTTCTCGTCACAGGAAGTTCTATAGATCCAACCCTTTTTCATGTTGGGTGTAGGCCTAACCTCCATGTAGGTATTCTTCAGCACTTATATCTGACCCTAAGTCAGAATGGCCCATCCAGCACTTACATTTGACCTTGACTCATTAGAAAGGCATGCCTAGCACTCACATCTGACCATGACAGGAACTTAATCCCCTCACCATGTCAGAATGGCCCAGCCCTTGCATCTGACCATGGAAGGAACCTCATCCTCTCACCATGTCAGAATGGCCCAGCCCTTACATCTGACCTTGACTCGTCAGAATGGCCCAGCAATCATATCTAATCATGTGAGAACACATCCCACAATCACATCAGAATGGCCCTCAGTCCCAAACTAAGCTATCCTAGTAATTGACTAGGTACCTCCATTCTCCCAGAGAATGGCATTAGCCCTTATATCTGATCAAGTGGGAACCAATCCCTCAATCACATTAGAATGGCCATGCACTCACATATGATCATGTAAGAATACATATTACAGTCATATCAAAATGGCCCTTGGTTCTAAACCAAGTATTCCTGGTAACTGACTAGGCACCTCCATTCCAAGAATGGCAACGACCCTTATATCTGATCATGTAGGAACGTAATCCTATAGTCACATCAGAATGGATTAGCAATCACATCTAACATGGAAGGAACCAATCCTCTCACCATGACAGAATGGCTCAACCCTTACATTTGACCATGGAAGGAACCAATCCTCTCACCATGTCAGAATGTCTCACAGACTCATCACTTCCCCTTGGAAGGAACCTCGATATGGAGAACACCATGCTTCTCCTTGAAGTACTCAAACTTCACTCTGGCTAATGGCTTCATCCAACCTTCTTTTGCTGAAAATATGTGGAGATAGATCCACAAAGTAGGAAGTCCTAGTTCCCATAGCTACATAGTGTCTTCTTCTCAGGTTAGGTCTAATACCATGTTAGATTTTAACATTAAGCTAGCATTATATTAGGATATTTTAACTGATAGAATAACAAGCACATCAATCAAACACAAGAGACAATGAACACAGTGTTTTTCCTTGGGGAAACCATAAATGGAGAAAACCCGCAACTTCCTAAAAGATAGAATCAGCACCAAAAGTAAAACCCCAAACCAGTAAGATGATCTCTCGACAACAGTAGCCTATTTCTTCCTAGCCCTAGTGTCTTCTTCTTCCTTAGCTATGCGCTACAACTGAGTGTGATAGAGTGTGTGATAAATAGAGAGGCTCACTCTCTATTTATACTAATTCTCGACTTGACAAAACCCTACTAGGGTCGACTTCTCTAGGAGAGTCTAATAACCCTAGTGCCCTAGAATTGCAGGGACTTTAACCCTTGATCAATAGGAGGGTTACCCATAATGACTTGACATGACTTGTTTACATTATAGAACCTCCCAATAGGAACATTGGGGCATGACATGACTCAATTACATTACAAACACTTCCCGGAATAAACATCGGGGTACAATACATAAGATACATGAGTGAATACATTCTGAAGTTACAATTTCATCAACAATTCACACATAAACACATAGATTTACCTTGGAAACCCTTAACCAGAGAAACCACAAAACCTTGGAGCCACATTTCCTATTTTCTCTTCATTACATTATGAATCCTCACAATACAAAATATAAGTATTCCCCAACATCCAAATACCCTAATCCGTTAACCCGAATTAGAAAAAGACTCCAATCCCTTAACCGGGATTAAGTTACATATTTTTAGACAAACTCTAAAAATAGCCACAAACAACTATAAATAGCCATAAAATCCTTGAAGGTGCTTTTGGGATCGTCGAGCTGCAGCACTAACATGGACACCTCCCCTCCATATGCACATGCAAAGAATATAACATATACCCAACATTCTCCCACTTGTTGTTTCCTTTGCATAGAAATGAGTCATGTACTCATAAATTCATAGGTTTAGGGCATCAATGCCCATAGATTCTATACACTAAGAGAACTTCTCTGTACTAACATACTTTGTTAATGAGTCTGCAACATTTTTCACGGTGCCAACTTTCTCCAACAGCACCTTCTTGTCTTTAACCATATTGTTATCCCAAAAATCCCCCACACATCTCTCAATGGCCTACACCACCCAAGGACACCATTTCAAAACACTCATTTCACTCCATAAGACCTTGCATTTGACCCCCACACCTCCAAAAGATCTCAAGGATGAAGAAAAGGGCTAAAAACCCCAAAAAAGAGCCCAAAATAGACCCCCGGGAGCTAAAGCCCTCAAAAGGGGCTAAAACCCTGAAAGGGGCTAAAGTTAGGGAGAAAGGGGCTAAAGTTAGGGAGAAAGGGGCTAAATCCCTGACCAAGGTCTTTAAACCCTAAAATCCCTTGGAAAAACTATAAAAGGAGGGTGGTGGGTCACTCTCAAAACACTCCTCCCTTGCATACTGTTATGCTACCCGTGGATGCTTTGAGACCTCTTGCTCTCAAACCACCAACTCTCCCTCTCCTTCATCTCCATCTCATCAAGCCATTGCTTCCCAACCAAGAGAGAGGTCCTCCCATGAGCTAGGGCATGGTGGGCCATTTCCACCTAAGTGAGGTATAATCTCTTTTTATGTTTGTCTTAATGTTTTTATTTTCTAACCCTCATCTCTATTTGCAGGTTTTTCCTTGACATTGTTTGCAGGTTTTATCCATTGTAGCTTAGGTTTATTTTGCAAGTTTTGGAGGTGGAACCCTAACCTACTGTGTGCAAAGGGGTTCAACAATGCTCCATATCCTCTTCTTCTTTATTTTCTGTCATTAGCTATTAGATCCAATTTACTATTGTAGCCATTTGCTTAGATTAGCTTAGTTTCAATTCGCAGCTCTGTTTATTTGCATTTTCCATTCCATTTTTTACTATTTTCAAAGGGTAGGAACCTACCCTTGTGCCCAATAGGCACAAGGGATCCATTTTTTCCCCTGTAGTGAGGATAAATTCTCACTATAGCTTTGGCGACTCCACTATGTCAATCCCACAGGATCCCTGGTCCAAAAATTTCAAGTTTTCAAGTTTTTTCAATTTTACCCTAGTTTCCAGAAATATTAGTTTAGATTTGTTTAAATATGATTTATTTCCTATTTTAGTCAGTGCCAAATCCTTTTCTAGGCTGAGCTGAGTCAGACTAACCTCAGTACCAGTTACTGTCGGCCAGATCTGACCCTGCATCACCAAAAAACCCCTTTTCGGAGCAGGTCGCTCTTGTCCAGGGAAAAGGTGAGACTGGGGTGCACTTAATTGGCCAAAAGGTGCACCTAGGGTGCACTTAATCCTCAAAAATGTGCAAATTTATCCCAGAAGCTCAAGTTGTGGCTGTTTTCACATTTTGTGCGACCCCCTCGCTCATTTCTAGAAAAATATCGCGGCCCCCTTGCGGGATTTGGTCAGAAATGTGCGGCCTGTCACATAGAAGTTGTATTTGAGTTTAATTAACAGTAATTTTTAGTTTCAGAGGACTTTCAATGCATCCCAGCTGCCTCTGTCCACCATTGTAGGTCTCTTTTAATTCCAGTTTTCATTTTCTGCAAATAAATCCATGAACAATGTGTATATGCTAAATCAATCATTAAGGCTTCATAAAATCAACTAGTCTAAATAAAAGTGACTTAAAATTAACCATATTGTTGCCCCCTTCCTCCTCTACCCAGTCATCACCCTCTGAGGTATTCTAGGGTACGACAAAGGGAAAGATCGTATAGATCTAAGCACTCCATGGTATTTTTCCAAAACCACTAAAACCAGGTGACCTGGAAGGTAGAGGGGGTAGAGAAGGAGGGCTTCTCATGGCGCTAAGCATCCTCCCTGTTGACCAACCTAGCACTTGGGAGGTGACCTAAGGATCTATGGATGGGCTTAGTCCCATTGTGTTGAGATCCCAACACCTTCTCTTCGTTGAAGAAGAATATCACTGAGAGGTGGACATTTAGTTAAGCCAACAATTTAGGGTTAATCACCATATTTGCTTACAAATTTATGTTTATGTTTGCATACAAAACCATGATACAAACTCTACCATGAATTCATAAACCATATTGCAAACCAAAAATCAAAACAAACAAGCAAACCAACACACCATACCAAATAATTAACCCAACTCAGTTCATAACGATGAGTAAGCCTTAAAATTTACCAAATTTACACTAAGTTCAATCAATTCTGTAGTATTTGAGGACATAAGTCCCTGACTGCTTCAATTGTGGGAAGTACTTGGGCTTTTCCCAGAAACTAATTGTGAGGAGTACCACAGGAACCCCAAAGTAGTTGGCCACTGAGAGGAATTGCCAAGCGAAACGGGCAATGACCCCTTCCGATTGAGTAGAAACACCCATGAGGAACAAGCCAAGCACTGTCTTCTGGCAGTCTTGGTGGCCGAGAGACCACCTTCAACCAATAAGAAGCCATTGAAACTAGGGCCCAAATATCATACCCACCAGTTTCATACACCAAAGCAAACATAATTGATCCTCCACGATCTTCCTCACGCCTAAGAGGAAAACCACCACCGTTTGGAACACTCAGTCGGCACCGTTGTAGCCATTCTTAGAAATATCCCACAACATCATAGGGCCACACAGCCTCTGAATCCAATTCAGACCCATATTAGTCTGAACAAGACCTCCACACCTCACCATCAAGCCCCATGGCTAGTGCAAATCGGGATCCATTTTTCGGCCTAACCTTAACAAGTGGACCCATGTCCACATCACAACCTATCAACCACAAATTGGCAAGAAGTCCAAGCACAGTCATGCAGACTGTCATTAGCCAATTGCCACCACCCATAGTGACTAGCCAAGCTGGCCTAGTGGTAACACACGGGAGCAATGGCCCCTCCACACACATTGTCCCCCTTGCCACATAGGGGGGCAGTGCACTGACAACCCACATTTCCCCTACCGCCATACATGGGGGCAATTCCCCTACTACCCATACCATCCTACCATCAACACTTGGGGGTATTGGCCCATCCGCCATGGTGCCACCACAAGCACCCCCAGCCATGCAGATGCATTATGCACCTGCAAACCCCACACCCATTGCAGGCCCATCCCACATCAACTTGGGGTCAAATATACCCTTCATGTCTCATCTAAACTTGCATGAATTGGCTAGATTAATGAATGATCCCATCTGCCACCAAGCTTTCTGGACACCCATGCTAATGAAGCTACCATCAGACATCCCAAAGCTTGAAGGCAAAGCCGGGGAATGTCCCCAAAATCATATAATGGCATTCCATCTATGGTGCTCATCCAATAACATCATAGAAGACTCCATTAGGCTGAGGCTATTCCAACGCACCCTTACAGGTGCCGTAGCCAAATGGTACATTGAGCTACCACAAGCCAAGTACCCTAACTTCAACTCCTTAGCCTTCATGTTCCCCCAGTATTTCCAAATCCCTATCAGATATGACGAGGGGCTGGAGATCCTGCTATCCTGTCACCAAAACACCGCCACTCACATCACTGATCATATCCATGAGTGGCGGCAGCATCGTAGCTTGTGTAAGATCCAACTAGACGACAGGATATTCTTGGATTGGTTCCTTTAGAATTTGCTCCCACCCATCCCAAAGGACATCACATCTGAACGTCCCCAATCTAAAGAAGAGGCCATATTGAAGGCCCAACAATTTGATCTCATTTATGCCCAGTCTGGATACTTGTACACTGTCATTCCAAACGCTCCCCATCCAAGTACCTCTTACCACGACGCACCAGGGGAATCCCAAGCTGCGGATGGCATCATAGGGTCAGTCTCCCAACAACCACAACCTCGACTGACACCACCTGTCATTACACCCCAACCAAGCAACACTGCTAGTGTTTCTTATCAAAACCAGGCTCCGGACTATGATAGAATGATGTCCCAGTCTAGAGCAACAACCTCTTATGCACAACCTACAACGCCACAATAGGATCAAGCCATGGCTTGGCCAACACAATAGTATGGGGGGGAAATTCCCACATTCATGGCACCACCACCCCCACAAATATACTATGCACCACCAGTGCAACAATTTCAAGCCCCCAGCCCCGCTCCACCCACTCCATTGGAACAAGTGTTCACATAACAAAACTTTCCCAACCAGCCTTCCCCCAACAATCAACAAGGGCGAGCTAGAAACAATCGGCCTCCATAACCAAGGAAATAACCAACCACAAGGAGGCAGTCAGCAGCCGAACCCTCCCAATAATGTCGCGGCTAACCCGCCAACCCAAAACCCCCCATGGTATAATTCATTAAGACACAATGCATCGTTGTGCACAAACCAACCATGTACACTCTATGATGTCTATGGGAATTACACGTTTGAGTGTCCCCTCGTGGATTGGGCTAAGCAGGCCATTAAAAATGAGGCCCAACAGGCCACCAATGCCCCCACTCAAGCTCAACCAAACCAGGCACCACAAGGACATCCTCCCATGGTGCTTCAAAACCCACTACCACTCCAAGGATTGGTGGCAACCGCTCCCCCTCCTCAGGCCAATCCCAACACTCTGGGGGCACCACCCACAGCTAAAACAGGTGTTCACCACCTGATGACCATGACCACTGAAGAGGTCAACTTACAGACTAGAAAAAATTAGTATTGTACCACCACCGAACCTACCGACTCATCAACAGCATCCATGTCTAAGACAACCAACCTACCTCTCCAATTACCCCCGTTCCTGTGCCCCCCCATATGTAGAATCGTCAATAATGCCACAACTAGAGCTGCAGTCAGCTATAGCATTGTGGATGATTTGGCCCAAATGCCGACCGCCATGTCCACTCTTGAGGTACTTAAAACATGCCCAACGTAGCGAAAATACCTACTAGCCGCTCTAGGGGCAGTAGACCCCTCCAACTCCAAGTTGATCACCTTTGATACAGAGAATGGAGAGCCATGCATGCCCTCCACTATTGCCTTCCAAATCTTAGCGTCCATCTAGAATTTGGTTGTGCACTGATGCATAGTGGATGAGGGGGCATCCACGTGCGTCATGTCTACCTTGGTTTGGTGGAATCTTGGATCAGCAATTCTGCAACCATCCTCCATGACTCTACGAGATTATGATGGACACCCCACTAAAGCCCAAGGAATCCTCCCCCATGTCCCCATTCCATTAGATGGGAATACAGTCATGATCGACATCGAGGTCATCAATGCTCAATTGGATTACAACCTCCTCCTTGGGAGGAGTTACATGTATGCCATGTGAGCCATCGCGTCAACTGTCTTCCACCTCATGATGTTCCCCCACAAAGGGAAGATTGTGACAGTTGACCAACTCATCTGCCATGATCCGCAAGGGTTAACAGCGCCTTCCAACATTATCCCTACCATCACCACCACCGAGTCACAAGGGGTGACCGCACATGCTAAAGTCATCCCTGCAACCAACACTATGGTTGAAAGCACACCAGCCTCCCCACCATTGAATGTGGGCCCTGGGTTGTTTACCGATCCCACCATGATGGCTCCTTTCCCGTTGGTGTCACCACCACCAACACAAAATCAAACTGCGGACTTGTGCATGGTCTCATCAAGCACTGCTACACCCAAACAGCAACCACAGCTACAGCCCCAACCACAACCACAACATTGTCTGCAATCACAACGCCAACAACAACTGCAACATCACCCACAGCAGTAGCATTACGCATAGCCGCAACCACAATCTCACCCCCACATGCAACCAGCTGGGATTTATGTGGGCTCATCTTCGGTCCATACAATTCCCTTCCTCTTTCCCCCACCTAGTGTCATGAGCAAGTCGTTCATGGCCACCTTAATCCTACCCAACTTTACGTTGGGGATCCTAGTGTGGTATCTAGACCCACCAGCTCAACCAACAATGCCCCAAGTTGTGTTAACTTTGGTGAAACCTATTGCGGTTGAGTCTCACCCCCCACCCGGTCTGCATAAGCCAACCATTGCACCCGCACCTGCACCACCCCAACCAAAAAGGGCCAGGGGAAACAACACCAAAGCCACTATAGAACCACGACAAGTCCCACTGTGTGCCATTTGCAAGCAAAAGGGCCATCCAACTCAGAATTTCCTTGAGATCCCAGTGATCTGTGCACATTTGGATGCCATGGATACAAATGAAAACATCCCCGTGGTTGAACTCCCAACCGTGCCACTAGTCAAGAACAAGGCACTGAGGACAAACCATGCTTGCGCCCTTTGTAGCTTGTATGGACATTACTCCCACCATTGCCAAGACCTGCCTAAATTTTGAATGGCTCTTGCTGACCTCCATCACCATTCCCTTGAGTCTGAGATCACCTTAATCAAAGAAGTTCACCCACCACCACCTCCTTCGTCAAACACCATGTCCATTTACATGATGTCTAGTTCCCCTGACCATCTCATACCCATTCCAATGATGGTCCATCAGACCTATCTCTTTGTTGCTTCAACAACGACGAGGAGATACTTGAAGCTCTGACCACCCTGGAATACCCATGGGATGACATGCACCATCACTCGTTCTTCCTCCTGGAAGAGCTTGTGTCGCAGTCCAACCAGTTTTCTGTGGATACCAAAGATTTCATCCATGGGAAAGTTTACTGGTTCAAGAACCCAATCCCAGCACCCGATGCCTTCAAAGAAGGGAACATGGTGAACATTTCGCCAACCATTAAAATTGACATCTCAACCAACTCTGAGATCATTGAAGAAATCATGCTGGGGGCATCTTGCTCCCCAGAAGAGGTCGATGCCTACACTGCCCTCTTCCAAGAATTTTGTGACATCTTTGCTTGGTCATACACTAAAATTCCCAGCTTAGATCCATCCATTGTGGAACACCACATTGACACATGGCCTGATGTAGCACCCGTCCGCCAAAAGCAACTACCCATCCATCCATCCAAAGTGGTTGCAGTGAAAGCCAAGTTATAAAAGCTACGCACAGCCAGCTTCATTTATCCCTTTGCATACATAATTTGGGTTTATAATCCTGTTCCCATGAATAAAAATTAGGGTACCATCCACATTTGCACAAACTTCCATGATATCAAAGGGGCATACACCCTTATTGACTCTGAGGGACAACTCTTGGAGAACCCCCGCAATAGGCTCTACCTCAAGATATTTTATGCTTAACATCACCAATGAGTCATTTCATTTTCTTTTTCTTGTTTTTCAATGTTTTTCAGCACCATCAGATGCTAGTCAAAATTCACTCGAAACCTGCTCGAGACACCTCTCACACCTCTGGGATCAAATGTTTATCTCTTTATGAGACCATCATCTCATGTTTAATAAATTAATTTCGGGACCATCTCCCACAAGTCACCTCAATTAATGAGCCATGGAATAATGATGTGAGTGTCTACAGACCGGTACTCGTATTACACTTCCCGACCACTACTCATACAAGCTGTCGGGCCACCGCCCATTAAGGATTGTACTATAATTTTTCTTTTTTGTATATATAATTGTCTTTTTCACCGCACCTTACATGGACATTTGGATGATCGTCCACAAAACCCTTTGTTTTTATTCCATATATTTGGCATAGAAGTGTCCTCGGGTCGCCGCCCATTAAGAAATGTAATTTTAGATTTTATTTTGTATTTTGAACACATAGATTATCTTTTCTTTTTACCGCACCTTATGTGGACCTCTGGACAACTATCCACAAAACGATTTCTTTTCTTGCATGTATTTGGCATATAAATGCCTCCAAACTTGTACTTACATCACATGTAGTCAATTTCATCCACCACAACACACACACATGCTCTCCTGACCTCTATCCAAGAGACACCTCGGTTTGCGTGCCTCTGCCGCACCGTCTCACAGGCCTCTGTCGCGATCTATACCACGCATGTATTGGTATGTTTGAGAGCGTTCTGCTTCGTCCATACTACATAGATGACCTGTGGACCTCTGTCCACCGTCCCATCATGCGGGCACCGCTAGTGCCACCGCAGTCAGTTGACCACATTGGATTTTTGTTTAAGCTCTTTTGTGACTCCTTAAAACAATGAAAAGATCTCCGAGCACAGCTGCTTCCTTTCCTGCTCACTAAAGTATAGGAAAGTGCATCTACATCGTCCCGTTTACCTCCTTTTGAAGACCATGTAGACCATCTCATGAAAAGGACCTCCTTGTCACACTCAGGCTAAGACTATTCCCCTTTGCATACTTTTGTGCTTTCTAGGGCAGAGGAGCCGCACTTTACGAAAAATCCCACCACCATTTGTCATTAATCTCTTTTCCAGTTGTCTCAACAAGAAAAGATCATCGAGCAAACTTGGTTTCGTTCATGCTCATAAAAGTATCTGAAAGACCATCCAGTCAGAATACGTTTAACCTTTTCCGGCCTGATTGGACTACCAACAGTAAAGAAGTCTCTCATCCCCTATAGGATGGGCGAGCTCTCCTATGTATACTTTTATCCTTTTTCGGGCACAGGAGACTAGCAACAAAAAAGAGCCCCCACTAGAGTCTTCTTTGTGCTTTCAAACTCTCTAAAATTGAAAGCACCATCAAGCATTTACCTTCTCGAGCTCTCCAAAAATCCATGAGATCGTACCACAACGATGTCCCTAGACACCACCCCACAGAAAACAGTTTGGCAGCATCCCCACATTAGGTTTCCTTTGTTCATAGTACTCTGCGATGTGTCTTCCTTGGATCCCATCAGTATCAAAAGTGTCCACCTCCTCTAAGTATTTCCCATCTACAGTGACATTCCCGGTATTACAACTATGATCCCATTCCCTTGAGTCAGTTTCATTTGCTGCTTGGTATGCCCTGTCGTCATACTCTGAACAAATTAATTTTGAGTCTCTCACTCCCCCCTACTCCTGTTCATTTTTTCCCTTCCCTCCCCTCCCCCCCAATTCAGTGATTCAGTCCACAGATTGCTTCACACCTTTTAGTTATCCCTTGCATTCTTGGTCAAGGAAACGCCATTGCCTTGACTAGGGGTAGGTCTCACTCTATTGACACCAACATGCATATTCTAGAGGATAGACCTAGAGGTCCCTGTACCTTGGCTTCATTGACATCATTGATGAGTTCCTTGGACCACTTGAGAGGAGTCCTTAGTGCCGCTCAGGATGGTTTTTTTTCACATGCTCGACTTCAACTCCATCATCGCATCGTTGAGATTTATAGAGGGTTTGTTTCACACAGTACTTGGTCGAAGACCCTAGATGTCACCTAACTCTAGCACATCAGTGAGTTCACTCGAGTGACCTAAACAGGTTATGTCCTTTGTGATTTATGGGTTGCGTTGGAGACAGTGATCTGAAGTCCCAGCAGTGCTTCGATATACCTTTATGATTGATGTAGCATACTTGTACCACAGTGACTCTGACTCTCAACCAATGAGTCCATATAGCTATCTACTGTTCCAGATCCAGTAGACCGTTAGTCATAAAGATGCAGCATTCCATGAGAATGCCATGGGTCCAATGTACCAGATTAGTATTCTATTCAACCTCACATGAGAGGCAACCAGCATTGTAACATCAGTTGTATATGATCGGCTCTTGTATTTTAGAGCATAGATCAAATGATTCTTTTGACAATGTCATGAGCATGGGAATTCCCACCTCATCCATATACATGTCACACATTTATTGTATCTCACCCATTGATGGGAACCAAATTAAATCAAAACCAAAATCCACCATGCCCCAGCCCTAGAAGCACCACCTCTCGACAACAAATCCTATGATGTTTGTCGGCCATACGATGAGCTCCCGCCCTCACACATCAGGGGGAATCTTTTAACCCACCCAAGGACACCATCTCACAACACTCATTTCACTCCATAATACCTTCCATTTGACCCCCACACCTCCAAAAGAGCCCAAGGATGAAGAAAAGGGCTAAGAACCCCCAAAAAGAGCCCAAAATAGACCCCTAGGAGCTAAATCCCTCAAAAAGGGGCTAAAACCATGAAAGGGGCTAAAGTTAGGGTGAAAGGAGCTAAATCCCTGACAAAGGGCTTAAAACCCTAAAATCCCTTGGAAAAACTATAAAAGGAGGGTGGGGGGTCACTCTCAAAACACTCCTCCCTTGCATATTGTTATGCTGCCCATGGATGCTTTGAGACCTCTTGCTGTCAAACTACCCACTCTCCCTCTCCTTAATCTCCATCTCATCAAGCCATTTCTTCCCAACCAAGAGAGAGGTGCTCTAGGGGCATGGTGGCCCATTTCCACCTAAGTGAGGTATAATCTCTTTTTATGTTTGTCTTATTGTTTTTATTTTCTAACCCTCATCTCTATTTGCAGGTTTTTCCTTGACATTGTTTGCAGGTTTTATCCATTGTAGCTTAGGTTTATTTTGCAGGTTTTGGTGGTGGAACCCTAACCTACTATGTGCAGAGGGGTTCAAAAATGCTCCATCTCCTCTTCTTCTTTATTTTCTGTCATTAGCTATTAGATCCAGTTTACTATTGTAGCCATTTGCTTAGATTAGCTTAGTTTCAATTCACAGCTCTATTTATTTGCATTTTCCATTCCGTTTTTTACTATTTTCAAAGGGTAGGAACCTACCCTTGTGCCCTATATGCACAAGGGATCCATTCCTACCCCTATAGTGAGGAGAAATTCTCACTACACATATCTCTCACAAAGTGATATTGCACATCAATATGCTTTGTCTTAGCATGATAAGCAGGGTTCTTTGTGAGGAATATTGCACTTTGGCTATCACAATCTAACCTTACACCTTTTTGTACAAACCCAATACTTGAACACAATGTTTGCAACCACACAGCTTCTTTGCTTGCATGAGTGGTTGCCATGTATTCAGCTTCTGTAATTGAGAGAGCAACTATAGCTTGTCTCTTGCTCATCCAACTGATAGCTCCTCCAAATAGGTTAAACACATACCCACTTGTAGATCTTATGTAATCAAGGTCTCCAGCCCAGTCTGCATCAGCAAATCCATGTACACTTATTACTCTATCTAGTCCAGATCTTCCTTAGTAGTAGATTGCATAATCTGTCGTGCCATGCAAATATCTGAAGACCCTCTTTACAGCGATCCAATGCTCCTTTCCTAGTTTTAACATATATCTGCTCAAAACTCCCACTACATGAGCAATGTATGGTATTGTACATACCATTTCATACATCAAACTACCAACTGCACTGGCATATGGAACTCATGACATGTGTTCTTCTTCTTCCTATGTCTTGGGACACTGCTCTACAGATAACTTTACACCTACAGGAGTAGGAACCTTGACCGGCTTACTTTCCTGCATGTTAAATATCTGTAGCACCATCTCAACATATTTTCTTTGATTTAAACTGATTATTTTTTTTGCACGATCTCTTCTTATCTCCATTCCCAGAATGAAGTTTGCAGCACTGAGAAATTTCATATCAAACTTGGAGGATAGTTGAGACTTTACTTCCTTTATAACATATTTGTTGTTTCCAATCAGCAACATGTCATCAACATATATAACTATGTTAATGAAGTGATCACCAACCTATTTGGAATATACATAGTGATCATCTTTGCTTCTCACAAACCCCAATCCAAGTATGTATCTGTCAAACTTTTGGTACCACATCCTTGTAGATTGCTTTAGACCATAAAGGGACTTCTTTAGTTTACATACCAAATCATTCTTTCCCTTTACTATGAACACTTCTGGTTGTTTCATGTATATTTATTCTTTTAGATCCCCATGTAAGAACATTGTATTTACATCCATCTGCTCTACTTCAAGATCAAAACCAGCAGCAATAGAAAGAAGAAACCTAATAGAATTTAATTTTGCAACTGGAGAAAATATTTCACCAAAATAAATCCCCTCTACCTGAGAGTATCCCTTTGCTACCAAGCGGGATTTGTACTTATCCACTTTACCTTCTGCATTCAAATTATTTTTAAATAGCCATTTTCTCCCTACGGCTTTTCTTCCAGCTAGTAACTAAACTAGATTCCAAGCTTCATTTTTGTCCAAGGAATCCATTTCTTCAGCCATGTCCTTTTTCTAGAGATCACTATCCTCTGAATCAATGGATTCCTTCACATTTGTAGGATCATCATAAGTAATAGACATAGCAAAATGAGAGCAAAAATTAGGAGGGGAATACCTTTCTGGTTGCCTTATTTCTCGAGATGATCTCCTCAAAATTGGAGTATGGTGTTCTTCTTCTTCTGATTCAGCTTCTTCTATTGAGTCAGGTTCTTCACCTTATAACTTAAACTCTATTTTCTCTGGTTCCTTTTCCATTGGATTCACTTCCTGTCTGGGGACTTATTTGACCTCTCAAAACACAACATCTCGACTATAAGCAATATTCTTAGTTATAGGATTCCAAAGCTTATACCCTTTCATACCATCTTTATAGCCAATAAAGATACACTTCTCATCTTTGTTATCCAACTTGCTCCTTTTCTCCTTTGGAGCATGTACATAAGCATCACTACCAAAAACATTCAGATGATTAATAGAGGGTTTTTTACCAGTCCATGCCTCTTGTGGAGTTTTATCAATCAATGCTGATGTGGGTGATCAGTTTACCAAGTAACATGTTGTCTCCACTGCTTCTACCCATAATTCTTGTCCTATTCCATCACTGCTTAGCATGGTCCTTGCCTTTTCCATCAACATCATATTTATCCTCTCAACAACTCTATTCTATTGAGGTGTGTATGGAGTAGTCTTTTTCCTTGTTATACCACACTTCTTACAAAATTCATTGAATTCATTCCCACAGAACTCTCCACCATTATCCATCCTCAACACTTTTATTTTATTTTCTGACCGATTTTCTACAAGAGCCTTAAATTCTTTAAACTTGGCAAATACTTCAGATTTTTTTCGAAGGAAATAAATCCATATGTTCCTTGAGAAATCATCTATAAATGAAACATAATACACATATTTTCCTAATGATGGAACAACAACAAGTCCAAACACATCACTATGTATTAATTCTAGAATTCCCTTTTCTCTTGTAGCACCAGATGCAAATATTACTCGATTTTGTTTTCCATATATGAAATGTTCACAGAAATCAAAATCCAGAGTGCAATCAGTGATACCTTCAACCATACCTTTACCTTATAATGCTCAAATTCCCTTTTCTCTGACATTTCCCAATATTTAATGCCATAGCATTGTCTTTCCTCCTGATGCAGTCAGGGTTTTGTCATCTTTACCTCCTTCCTCAAGCACAACAGAATTGTTACATTCATCAATGATGGTTTTTCCCAATAGTTTGTACATAGTTCCATACTGAAATCCCCTCATCAGTACCATTTATCCTCGAACCATTTTGCAACCACCATCTCCACACACAGTCTTTACACCTGCAACATCCATCCTTCAGTTTTAGCTTGACTCTACCACGTCCAATGATACTGGATAGTGAATCATCTCCCAAGTACACATCTCCTCCACTATACTTTTCATATTCACAGAACCACTCCCTATGAGGGGTCATTTGACATGATGCACCTAAGTTAATCAACCATATATCATGTTATGAAGGATTACCCGTGGAAGCTAGGTACACATCCCCTCCTTCTTCTAAGGAGTTCTTCGCCTCTATGGAAGGGGTATCCTCATATCCCTTTTCTTTCTCAACATTCTTAGATCTGCAATCCTTTTTATAGTGCCCAACTTTACGCATGTCCAACACTTCCTTATTCCTTTTTTGGGGATTTAGATCTCCCCCTGGATCCTTTATTTTTGTTTCTCTCATGAGGGAGACGATACAATTTCATCAAATTTTAAGGTCTCTTGGCTAGCACTACCTATTGCAACAATTAGGTTGTCCCAGGAATCTGGCAAGAACACAATAATGTAATATATTTATCTTCTTCAGCCATTTTAATACCAACAAAGGTTATCTGACTTACCAGATTATTGTAGAAATTCAAATGCTCTATTACAGTGTCATTCTCATCCATTCTAAGGTGAAACAACTTCTTTTGCAGAAACAACTTGTTCATAAGGGATTTTGATTGATACAAACTCCCTAGTTTTTCCCTTAGATTTACTGCACTATCTTCACCAGATACATTCAACAACACAGAGTATGATAAGCACAATCGTATTGTACTTTTTTCCCTTCTTTCTAATTTATCCCAATCATCTTGTGACGTTGGGTTTTGTACCCAGATCCACAACAATCCACTGATCCCGATCTACCAGAAGATCCTCCATTTTGAGCTTCCATAGCTCAAAATTTTGGCCGTTAAATTTCTCGCTTTCAATCCTTGAAGTGCTCACCATTCTCTTTCAATGCACAAATCAACACTGCAAAGCTCCCACTGAACCTAGGTTTATCACAGACCCGATATCTATCAACCTCATTGAACCATTAGCAGCAAAGGCATCCCCTTGATTCCAAAATCGAGCTCTGATACCACATGTAAGTTTTAAACCTATGCGAAGAAGCAAAGAATACAGATTCTTTTAAGCAAAATAGATATCACAACACATCATTCACACATAAACACATAGATTTACCTTGGAAACCCTTAATCGTTAAAACCATAAAGCCTTGGAGCCACACCTCGTATTTTCTCTTCATTACATTATGAAATCCTCACAATACAAAATATAGATATTCCGCAACATCCAAATACCCTAATACGTTAACTTGGATTAGAAAAAGACTCCAATCCCTTAACCAGGATTAAGTTACATATTTTTAGGAAAATTCTAAAAATATCCATGTGCACCTCCCCTCCATATGCACATGCAAAGAATATGACATATACCCAACAACACCGACACAAAATGGAATCCACCCCCGATGATACAATGTGTCACCAATAATAAGGTAGTTCTTAGCATTATGTCATAAACATATGCATTCATCCCATGAGAGGTGAGGAGGAATATTCAAAGTATGAAGATAGATGATGATATCACTATACCAAGGGTTTGTGGTCGAAACGAGGAATATATTCTTATCCAAAAATGAATCCTCAAATATCTCATCTTCATCCAAAATAGGAAGATCTGACATGAGCTCAACAAAAACTAACAGCTTCTTCAACTTTGATGAAACAAACATGAGATCAAATTCTCACAAAATAGCAATCCATTTATTGTACTTCCCCCTATCATTCTTCTAGTCGGTCAAAAGTGAAATGGATTGATATGAGCTACAACTGTAGTCTGGAGAAGTAGTATATAATGTCTCAATCGTTGTACTACATGAATAGTCGCTAAACCTAGCTTCTCGATGTGACTATATCGAAGTTCTGCATCAATGATATTCTAGCTAAGATAGTAGATAACATGCTCCTGGAGCTCCTCATCCTCTTGAACCATAACCATCCCAATCATCTCTTGAGATGCGGCCATGTATAATAAGAAATCATGACTATAGTCAGGTGGAATAAGCATGGGGACTGATGCGAAGACTTTCTTAAGTGCATTGAAGTACTTTTGGGGTCACTCATCCCATATGAATGGAGAATCCTTCTTCAAATGGTGCATAAAACCCTTGGTCAAATTAGTGAAATTGATGATAAATATCTGCAAGAAGCTAACCATCCCTTGGAGACTTTGAATATGTCTAATCATGCACAGCGGAGACAATCAAATTATTTCCTCAACCTTCAAAGGATCGACCCTAATCCCCTCCTTGGACACGATAAAACCTAATAAATGACCCAATTTCACACAAAAGATGCACTTTTGAGAGTTTAACTAGATTTGATAACGATGACATATTTCAAAAACCAAGTGCAAGTGATCTAGTTGATCCACTCTCAGATGAGAGTGAGCATATAAATCATCCAAATAAACTTCGATGATATTCTTAAGGTCATGGAAGGAAAAGGTCATATCCCGCTGAAAGGTAGCTCCGACATTTTTAAGGCCGAAGGGAATATTCCAGTATGCAAACATACCTCAAGGACAAATGCAAGCAGTCCTGTGTTGGTCATCGAGCTTAATTTGGATTTGATTATACCCTGAAAAACCATCCATAAACAAGAATACCTTTCTCCCAACACACTCATCCAAAATCTGGTCTATGAATGGTGTGGGTAGATTATCTTTTGGACAAGCTTTATTCAGGTCTCTGAAGTCTGTACACACACAGATGGTTCTCTGCTTCTTATCCACCGGAATGGGATTGGATACTCATTCATTCAAGGAAACTTGATAGATAAAGCTAGCTTTGAGTAACTTTTATATCTCATCCTTAATGGCAGGCTCCTTACGAGGATTTATCCCACGTAAATGTTGTCGAATAGGTTTAGCACTAGGATACGTTTTAATCTCATGCTCAACAATACAAGGGTTTACTCCTGGCATCCCATCATATGACCAAGCAAAAGCATTTAGAAATTATTTAAAATGCTCGATGTATATCTTAATTCCATCAAGAGATGAATCTTCCCCAATGTAAATGTTCTCAGTCTTTCCAAGAACCCAAGAAATTTTGATGGGAATCGTAGGTGATAAATTCTTCATGTTCCCTTCAGCATATACACCATGAGTGTCTAATGGGACCACGAGACAACCAAAATTCTCACTAAATATCATCCTAAATTTATCATGCTCTATCCGTTCAAGCTCTAGGAGGAAGTAAGAGCAATGGTGAAACTCCTCCCAAGGATGTTTAGAACCATATGTTGCCCTTGAGAATCACTTCATCTAAAGTGAAAACATCATCAAGGAAATAATGCAAGCATGATGACGCAACCTCCCAAGTAGGAATTGCAATGAGTGTTGGAGTCATTATCCAACCCACACACCTATTTTGGTAAATTTTGCCCTAAATAATCACTATCATAAGTTAATTGACTCGAATTGGCATCAGATCAGCACACCATGGAATCATATCAGCACACTCACGCCCTCCTTCAATCAGGGAGGCCAACTAAGCCTTCTACTTCAATCAGGGAGGCTAACTAGGCTTCCTCCTTCAATTGGGGAGAAATTATGGGGTGATCTTGGTGTCATAAGTGCTCCAAATAGCTAACTGATTGTTCTTTCACCTAACAGTAAATTAAACTAAGTTGTAAAGGTGCCTCCCTCATGTCATTGTCTATTTTGGGCTGATTTGGGTGAACTAGAGTGATTTAATGCACCTCCAACAACTTTTGATGACCAACATCAATGCAATTCAATTCATCAGAGCTGAATAGAGTTACTGATGTGCCCCCACCTACTGATTGACATGCATATTGAGTTACATTTAGTTAGACGTATTCATTCATTCCACTCTAATTCAGTTAGGACTCAGTTGAGTCAATTATGGCTAGATGAGTGGTTAACTGGTGTGTTCAATGTGGCTAAGAGACAGTTAAGATACACCCATCCATTCAATTCGAATGACCTCCAGTGAATTTGAATTGTCTCCATTCATGCAAGTTATGCATGACATTGCATTATTGATTTTCATTCTATTATTGATTATACAAAGCTGCAACCTCCTATTATAGTACCATTATGTCATTTCATGCCTAAATATCTTGAATCTGTTCTAAGTCTGTGCTTTGTCTCAATATTGCTGCGACATAATTAATATGGTATCAAAGATACAATGGGACGAAGCACTTTCTTTAGAAAAACATGATTTTTTACGGATCTAGCATGAAAAATTGAGCAAAAAGCTCAAAATTTCCAGCATTGCACCAGAAGCCGAAGGTTTACCACTTAATATCCCAATTAAAGGAATTTTTTATTAAGCTTTCCTGATCAACTATGCTGTTTGTGATGAAAACCTGAAATGTGTAGTCTGTTCGACCTTATGGTGTCCCTTTTGTGTTGATTTTGGTTTTTTACAAGTTCTTTACTGCATTCGCTACAACAGCTCCATGGCTTCTTCTCTGGATCCTCTTACCTCTTTCAATTACCACCAATGGAAGGAGGACATGGAGATTCAGCTCTGTTCAAAAGGGCTCTACAGAGTCACAATAGACACAGAAACAGAGTCAAATGCTGCCACTAAGAAGATAAAATACTAGAATAAGATGGATGAAGCTTATAGTTTCTTGTGCTTGTTTATCTCCAAAGATCTTCTTTTCCACATCTCGCGATTGAAGACTTAGAAGGATATTTGGTATCATCTCTCTTCCTTGCTTGATAAACAAGATGATCTACGGATCTATCAACTTTAGAATGAGTTGATTTCCCTGAATCCAGGAAGATTCAAAACTATGAATGAATTTTTCACAAAATTCAAGCATTTGGTGCTCCAATTAAAGAAATGAAAGGTTGAGAAGGATAATAATCATCGCATCCTAGTTATACTCTCAAAACTTGGTCTATATTATTCAGTCTTTGTTTCAACATTCCATATTAGGAAGCTAACAACCCCAAATTGGAAAATGCCTTCACTGGATACCTTCATCAAGATCCTCACAAAAGAGCATGACAAGCCTGTATAGATGGGGATCCTTAGATCCTCAAAATATCAAGCTTTGTTTTCTTCGAGGCCAAAAGATTCGAAGGGTAAAGGAAAGAAGAAGAATCAAAAGGCTAAATTTGATGCTCCAAAACCTAAAGAAAATAACCAGCAACAAGAAGAGTCTTTCGGCTCAAAGAAATGCAAGAACAAAGGAAACCAAGGCAAAGAGAAAGTCAAGTGTTCCTATTGCGGGAAGGGATTCTACCCTAAACATGCCTTCATGAATAAGAATCTTGATGAGATGACTTCTCTCCTCAACAGAAATAATATCAATCTTCCGGAGAGTGTTCGGAAGAGAGATAATCAAGAGTGGGATACCCAGCAAGAAAGAGGACATGCTCTCATGGAAAGCACCTCGAAGCCCAAATCTCTCCTGATAGACTCTAGAGCTTCGAATCACATTATGGAAATCAAAGATTCCTTCTCATCCCTAGACACCGACAAAATCATTCCCATCCACATGGGAGATGATTCTACCATCATTTCGAAAGGAAAAGGTACTGTAAATATTGAACATGGCACTTTTTTTGATGTTCCGTATGTACCCTCCTTGGCCTCCAAAATTTTGAGTGTATATCAAATGAATCATACCAAAGTTCCCAAGCAAGTCACTTTCAGCCCCAATGATGTATAAATTATTGATATTGCATCCAAGAAACTTGTTGCAACAGGCTTAGAAAACCATCATGCTAAGGCCTATGAGTTTTCCCATTTTGTGGTGTATGCAAAGCCCGCCACTCTTTTGAATCATGGAAATGAGGTTAGTAGACTATGGAATGCGATATTTGGTCATTTAAACTTCAATTAATTTCAGCAATTTCAGAAAAAATCCATGGTTGAAGGCCTCCTAGCCATCAAAACTTCCAAAGGAATTTGCAAAGGTTGTATTGTGGGCAAACACCCTGAGCACAAGTTTGATTGGGAAAAGGAAAGTCGTGCATCAAGTATCTTGGGGCTGATCCACTCTAACATAATCTAACCTATTCCCACCACATCCATGAATATATCCTAGTATGTACTCACCTTCATCAATGATTTTTCTAGATGCACTTGGGTTTTCTTCTTGAAGAAACAATATGAAGTTTTGGAAAAATTCATTGAGTTGAAAGCACTAGTTGAGAATGCGTCTGGGAGAAAGATTAAATCTCTCAAATCCGATAATGGAGGGGAATATATAAGTTCTGAATTTTTGCAAATATGTTCAAACAGTGGGATCAAGATACAACACTCCATTCCCTACACTCCCTAGCAAAACGATGTAGCGAAGAGAAAGAACCGGGCCCTCAAGGAGATGACCACCTACATGGTGGAAGCCAAAGTTTGGATGAAAATTTATGGGCTGAGGCCATGAATGTTGCTGCACATATTCAGAAAATATTACCTCACTCTTCCATGAAAGGAAATACTCCTTTCAAATCCTATTTTGGATACAAGACCGATGTACCAAATTTCAAGGTTTTTGGGTCCACTACATGGGCTCGAATTCCGCATGACAAGAGGAAAGCTTTGCAACCGCAAAGTATTGAATTTTTTTTCATTGGATATCGAAAATAATATAAGGGATTCATAATTCTGAATATCAGAACCAAACAGATATTCATTGAAAGAAGTGTCCATTTTGATGAACCTCTCCAAGAGGTAGAACTAGTTGAAGAAAATTCTGCTGAAATTCCCTCCTGTTCTGCTGATCATTTGGGTGATGAAAGTGGGAGGGAAGAATATGATTTTGAAGAAATGATATCTGATATAAGTGAGAAATATATATCAGTTTCAGAATCATATTCTGAAGTGTAAACACATCTCCCAAATCGGTCCAAAAAGACACTCTCTTCCGTCGGGGAAAACATTGGAAGTTGATCCAAGAAGAACACAGTCTGATTTTCAAAGAGCAGGTATTGATCTCTATTGTCATGATTCATTGCTACCCGAGACCTATTATTTAATGATTGGATCAGATCCTAAGTCCTACTACCATGCTCAGAAATATTTGAGATGGCAAGTTGCTATGGACGAAGAGTTTAATTCTCTTCAGAAAAATGCTACTTGGGAGCTAGTTTCTCTTCGACATGGGAGGAAATTAGTTCAATACAAGTGGGTGTTTTGGGAAAAGGTTGGTGCTGTTGGAAAAAGTAGAAAATATAAGGAAAGGCGGGTTACAAAAGGGTTCTCCTAGGTCCAAGGATTGGACTATCATGAGACCTTTGCACCAATGGCAAAGATGGACTGCATTAGACTAGTTTTGGCCATTGCCGCATCCAAGAACTGGGTGGTGCATCATATGGATGTCAAGAGTGCCTTCCTACATGGATACCTACATGAGGAAATATACATGAAGTATCCCAAGGGATATATATCAGATCCTTCTTTGGTTTGCAAATTGCAGAAATCATTATATGGGTTGAAACAAGCCCCAACATCATGGTATGCCAAGATGAATGCCTTTTTGCTTTTACAAAACTTCTAGATATGCAAATATGATCCTAATATGTATTTTCAATAGTATTATGGTAATATTCTTATCATATTCGTATATGCTGATGATATTTTGATAATTACAAGCACACTTGCTTCGATTGCTTTCATAAAAAATGCTCTTCATGATGCATTTGAGATGAGCGATTTGGGGCTCCTGAAGTAATTTCTGGGGCTTGAAATATCACAAGATTTCGATGGGATAATGGTAAGTCAATAAAAATATATTGCATACCTATTAAATAAGTTTGAACTGGCTGATTGCAAGGCTGCACCATTTCCTTTCCTCTCAGGGATCAACCTTGAAGAGGGAAAATCCACTCCACCCATGGATTGCACTATTTACTACCAGTTGATCGGTATCTTGCTATATTTGACACACTCAAGGCCTGATATTTGTTATTCCATGAATGTTGTATCAAGATACATGCAGAAGGATCATGATCTCCACTGGAAGGAGCCAAGAGGATCCTTCAGTATATTCAGGGCACAAGATCCTATGGCATTTACTATGCTGTAGATTCTGAGCTAGAGTTGGTCGGATTTACTTATTCATATTGGGCAGGGGATTCCATAGATCAAAAGTCCACTTCTAGGTATGTATTTATGTTTGGTGGTAGTCCCATTTTCTGGTCTATCAAAAAACAGGCTGCCATTGCATTATCTTCAGCAGAGGCCGAGTACAGGGGAGCAGTGAATGCTTGCATCCAAGTTGTTTAGTTGCAAGGCATTATTTTAGAGTTTGGGATTGATAGAGCTTTGTCCACATTTATATTTTGGGACAACCAAAGTTCTATCAATATCTCCACAGATCCAGTTACCAAGAAAAGGACCAAACATGTTGAGATACACATGCACTACATCAGGGAGTTGGTGCATGGCAGGACCATTGTTCTGCAATACTTCCCTACAGATGAGCAGATTGCAGATATCTTCACCAAGAAATTTGCTGAGAAAAATTTGACTTACCCATGTTCAATGTTGGGGGTGAGTTCATTAGGGTGATATGTTACTTCTTCAATGTTCAGCTTGAGGGAGGGGGGGAGGGGGAGGGGGTTCCCACTGGTTTTTCCCTCTTTCCTCACTTATCATTTTATTTTGAGAATTGTTAGATTTATTGTTTTTGCACACGGTGACCTGTGGACTTTGTTGTCAGGTCCCTAGCATTCATGCATTTTATTTTTTACTCCTCCTGAGTATAGCTTAAGGGGAGGTGTTGGAGTCATTATCCAACCCACACACCTATTTTGGTAAATTTTGGCCTAATTAATCACTAGCCTAAGTTAATTTACTCGAATTGGCATCCGATAAACACACCATGGCATCGGATCAGCACACTCACACCCTCCTTCAACCAGGGAGGCCAACTAAGCCTTCTCCTTCAATCAGGGAGGCTAACTAGGCTTCCTCCTTCAATCAAGGAGCAATTATGGGGTGAAATGGGTGTTATAAGTGCACCAAATATCTAATTGATTGTTGTTTCACCTAACAATCAGTTAAGTTGAGTTGTAAAGGAGCCTCCCTCGTTTCATTGTCTATCTTGGGATGATTTGGGTGAACTGGAGTGAGTTAATGTGCCTCCAACAACTTCTGATGATCAGTATCAGTGTAGTTCACTTCATCGGAGTTGACTGGAGTTACTGATGTGCCCCTACCTACTGATTGACATGTAGATTGAGTTACATTCAGTTAGACTCAGTCATTCATTGCACTCTGATTCAGTTAGGACTCAGTTGAGTCAATTATGGCTAGATTAGTGGTTAACTGGTGTGTTCAGTGTGGCTAACAGACAGTTAATCTACACCCATCCATTCAATTCAAATGACCTCTAGTGAATTCGAATTGTCTCCATTCATGCAAGTTATGCATGGCATTGTATTATTGATTTTCATTCTATTATTGATTATACATATTTGCAACCTCCTATTGTAGTACGATTATGTCATTTCATGCCTAAATTGTCTTGAATCTCTTGTAAGTTTGTGCTTTGTCTCAATATTGATGTGACAAAATTAATAAAGAGATCCCCCTGTTCCATCTGTGAAGAGGAAGGACCAAGGTCTACAACGAGATCAAGAAGATATTGGTAAGAAACCTCTGATTCAGACAGTGGCATATCTGTCTCGGTAGGTCTAGGGTCCTCATCCAAAGTGGTCAGAGAAGTGAGAGTCCACGGGTCATCCAAATATGTAGTCTAAAATGGGACTGAACTCAACGATGACAAATCACTACCAAGAGAGGAACCAACAGCTAGGATTGGTGCTGAAATATTGAAATATCCCATCAACGACAGATACATTCCAACACCAACATTTTCAGTTGTAGGCTGATAATTTTCATTAGTCAGGATGGTGGATCCTGATGATGTATTCAAACCAATATTATCGAATGACATTTGATTGATCATGACAATTTGATCCTCAAAAGGGAAGAAAATGATGCAAAAAATAGAAGACATGATTGCCTTCATAACATAAATCCAGTTTCGAACCAGTAAACTATTGTAGTCAAGGGACTCATCAACCACCTCAACCTTGATCGACATGGTCTTCCATCCCAGCAGGAATTGAAGAGAGGGAAGGATACCATGCAAATGAAAGGAACGTCCATCAATCACAGTCTACATGGTCATATATTTTGACAACGTGGGTGAGCCAAGACCTTTCCAACAAGATAGAGACATCATAGAATCTGCAACGCCTTCATCAACGACTGTGTTTTTTATCATGTTATTCAGACACTCCACATGGACTAAGAAACCCACATGGTAAGGGAAGTGAGGCTGGAACTCATGGGTGTTAAAGCTAACTAATTTGGAAGGATTAGGATCAACAACCCCAAGAGAAGTCAACAATTCTCTCCTTTGCAAAGGACAAGTATGAAGTACTTTAAGAGATGACATTACACTGGGAGTCTAACCCAGGTCCTTGACAATAGAATAATATTGGGCAGCTCGAGCATTAGGGTTGTACCCTGAGCGCTTTAGGAATTAATTATGTATACGAGGTATAGATTTAGGCATGTCAATATTCAAAGGACTCTCAGTAGATGCGAGCTCTTTTCCCAAGTTGGGTTGTGACGGACCATAATATTTAGCACGAGTCACAACATTAGATGTTGAGTTCATGTTGATACAACCATGGTCACCTTCTGCATTTGGTGGATTTTTATTCCCACTAGAAGTGATTCTGATGTCTAGGTTCCTCAAAGCCATGTGTTGATTATTCGATAAAGGGTTAGTCAACACAGTTGGGCTCTATGCGATGAAATTTGAGGTGTTCTCAATACAAGGGCACAAGTATGTGAGATGGTCTCCCCACAAATATTGCAAGGGAATTTAACCTTCCTCTTAGTTTTATTTCCCCCAGCATTATCATCGTTCTTTTCATAATTTTCGTTCTCCTTCTTATTCCCACCCAATCTATTGTTTCTTCCCTTCTTTTTATTCCTTTCGGGTTGTTGGTTACCCTTCTAGTCCGATGAATGTATCAAGAGCACATCTGCTGATTGTGTGGGATTAGGCGAAGTCATAGCTTGTCCGATCGCAAACTAATTAATAGAAAAAAAAATTCATTTGATTTGAAACATGGTATACAACTTTGGTACTCCTGAAGCCAAAAATACCATCGACATGTGGCTCAGTTTTAAACTTAGGTTTAAAGTTTGGTCGCAGTGTGTCAGGGATAATCTCATAAAGGATCCCAAACTGACCATAAATCAAGTCTAACTGCTAAGCTCTAAGATAGCCTTCTCCTCATTCATTACTCTTGATGTCGAAACATCATTTGTGATATAAGGGAACAAGTATTTGAGGAACCATTCCAACAAAAAATTGGGTGGAATGTTGCCCTTAATTAACCTCTTTCGTCTATGTCACCCTTCAATATTATCAGAGATGTGTGTGGCTTTATCTTTTTGAAATGTCGACAAGAGATCGGTTCCAGCATCGTAATGTACCGATAGCTAAGAGTGGTTAAGAAAGGTCATGGCTAAGTCATTAAATCTCTAATATGTGCCCCCAGGAAACTTTATATACCATTTCGTGGCAGGACCGGTGAGGTTGCGTTGAAATTGTCGTATATGAACAGAGTCATGGTTCAATGAGTTTGAAGAGTACCAGAGGTGGAAATCATTCACATGCTCTCTAGGGTCCTCACCACTCTTTCCTTCAAACTTCATTATTTCCAAAGGAAGCTTGGCAGGAACAACCATCCACATCGGATCATGAGATATCGGATCATTGTCCAACTTCGAAAGGTCATGCAAATTCAACGTAGCTAAGAAACGGAGCCTAGGTTGTGTCATCTGGTTCCATGCTCCCTAAAAAGGTTGGTTCACATAAGGATGATTGTATTAAAGACCATGGACTTGGTCAGTCAGACATTAACCCCCTCCCATATGACCCATAAAAGGATGCAAGGGAATGTGATATTTTGGTATACCTTGAAGATGAGGTGCTATGTAACCATAGTTATAGGATTGATAGGAAAGTTGACTCCTAGACATATAAGGAGGTACGTAACCTCCCGACACAACAACACCAGATGAAGAGGGAGTGACATGGTTAGTTGTTGCACCATGTCCCAAAGGACCTTGTCGGATGTGAGGAGGGTATGACATAAGAAAGGAAGTTGAAGGAATAGGTGTGGTGGATGATGGTGCATAAGATGGAATGTAAGATGTGTCCCCAACGTTCACATGTCTATGGTTACCTCTGTGAGAGTGAACACCAGTGTTACGCCCAGATGAAGGGTGTGAAAAACCTCCCACAAATGGAGTGGAAGGTGCAATATGAGCACTCGCAAATATATCAGTAAGGAAAGGAGATCAAGTGCCCCCATGCCCAACACCAGGATCTTGTTATAGCTAATTTTACCACTCCAGGTGAATCACTCTTGTATGGACTTCCCCTATCCCTCTACAGACTCCTTAGACCCCTTGGACCATTTTTTGTCCTTTAATGTTTCCTAGACCATCCCTATAAACATGTGAAAAAAGATACACATGAATTTTAAACCCCTAATCACGTATATACATGGGTTTGACCCCTAAAACCACATACATCGGGATGTGCACAAAATCCAAATCCTTTTGGAGTTTTCCTTGACATGGATCCGACTCACTTGACTCCTGGCCTTCCATATGCCTTGAGATCGCTCGGATTCAACCTTTCATTACCCCTTTGAAAAGATATATAAGGAACTCTTTGATACATTGAAGGCATATAAGGGAATTGAGAGCAAAGAAACTATAGTCCATTGTTGCCAAAACTTGTGCTTGAGTCTGCATCCCTTTGTCCCTTGGAGCACTTTTGTGTTTTTCCCCAGCTTGCCTTTTTCTTGTGAGTTTTCTATCAAGAGATGGAGGGTTGAGGTGGTGGAGGCCCAAGTGGGGGATTCATTGTCTCTGATTCATAGACGTGCCGACAGAGGTTGTATCCATTGTAATCTCTGATTTTATATTAATAGAAATATCTTTTCTTGTCCAATAATGTATGTTTGAATGAATATTTTATCCATGGATGATTTCAAATGCTTATACATTGTTGATTATATATTCTAGAATAGATCTAACACCAATATATATAGTATGCTTGTCTTGTTTACTTGTTGTTGAGGAAGTGATTCATCAATTCAAGCTGAAGTTGGAAAGCTCATCGGGATCTACTTCAACCGTCTGAAAAAAGATACGAGGTCTGATCCTTTAGTGTTAGATATTTGATTTCTATTGCATATTGGAAAGGATTTATTTATGGAGTCAAGCTGTCTGTTGTGGTATCCCAAGCCATAGTAATTTCTCTCCATAACAGAATTGGCGACTCTGCTAGGGATTGAACCATTCGTGTCGATTTCAAGTATCATGTCTAAACTGGCATATAGGTTAGGTTTCATCACCATTTGCATTTTGCATGACCTTATGACCATTTCATTATAGCCTTAGGTACGAACCCACTCTATTATGTCACGGAACCTTCTTGTTGTTTTAGAAGTGGCATGATATGAGTGGTAGAGCTTGAACTTACATGGGTACCCTAGTTAGCGCCTTATTTGCATTTGGTTCCCATGCTGACATTTTGTCCCTTGGGGTGTGGAAGTCTATTGTATAGTATTGCCATGACATTTCGCAAGAGCCTCATACTCCTCTTGATCTTTTGCTGGCCTATTTCCGTCAGGACTCCCTTATGTTAAGTTGTAATTGCATTATCATGAGCTTTGCCTGCCTTACTGAGCCTTACGCCGACTTCCCTAACATTGAGTTTCAACCATATAGCCCGAGCTTGTCTCATGTCTAGCCATGCAGAGCCATTTTATATATCCTTTACAACTTGATTCCCTATTTTTTCCGGGAGGGGATTTTCCCCCGAGTGTCGCTATCCTACACATGGATCCTTGCATTGAGCATAGATATGTTCCACTGCTTGGAACTAGTTTGTTTGCCCATATGACACTCATCTCCTCATAGTCTGTAACTATAAAGCAGTTTTATTCTTTTTCAAGCTTTTTAAATATTTGAAAAAGTCCAAAAATAAAAAAGCAAAAAATAAAAAAGCTGGACAAGGAAAGATGTTATCTTTTGGCAGCTGTCAAGTCATGTTGCCTTCGAACAGAGCACTATATATCACATTCATTGGTTGGGTTTATAGTTTGACTTTAGGAGCTGTACTCGTTTATCTGATTTTATCTCCATCGACTAGTTAAGCTTCCACTCCCCATGGAGCCTCTGTCGATGCCTCCTATGTCATAGAGTTGTCCCAGTTTTGTATATCAAGTCTATGCTACCTTTATTTAGTCACCATTCATTGTTATGCTTTTGTTTGAAGGAATTTGAAACCTGATTCGGCCATTCTTCAGTTATCTTGACTTTGCATGTCAGCCATTCCCGGTACAGTTACTAGTTCGTGCACATTATGATCGAGTCCTTCCACATTATACAGCTTTGATAAGTACCTCGTGTTGGATGATGGGGAATGCCTTAATGTCCTCCTTCCACTGGATTTCATACCATCGACTTCAGATCATTTATTCTGGGATTGGAATCTAGAGTCATTTTTGAGTGCCTTGAGACTTGTAGTCATTAGTGGTAGGTTCTCTCGCTATCGACAGTCTTTGGGAATACATCAATGTCCCCTGATCGATGGATCCTCTCAAGTGTTCGAGCTCAACACATTTATTCACACTTGTTAGTTTGCACTCTAGTACCTTGATTCCCATTTTCATTATCGATGGGTGATCTCGCGTCTGTTAACGGTATACATCAATGACTGGTAATCAGATGATGGACTACTATGTTCGACCTCGACACCTCTATTCACATAGTAGGACATGTACTTGTAGAGGTTTGTGTAGAAGACCTTCCAGATTGGTGGCATCTCTTATATGCTACCTCCTTGATCGTGCCAGTGTTTATAAGATTTCAGCTCTTGTGACTTGATTCTAGTATATGTCAGACATTTCCAGCTATTATGGAGATCTTGACCCAATATATATCTTCAGCCATTATGGAGATCATGATCCTTTGTATATCTTCATCATGGAGATTCTGATCTATGTATATTCTACGTGGCAATGACCACTTATGTGATATTTTGTGTCATGCCTATTCATGGCCATTGTACTCTTATGTATCCAGGACTTCTATATGTATTCGCATTTATGTGCAGAGTTGTATCATTGTACTATGTTGATTGGGTGGTTGGTCTTCCATTTGGGATCCTCATCACTCCACTTCTGGGATGGACTTAAAATGTATTTCAACCATCATATGACCCCTCTGACCTCACACATTAGGGGGCATCTGTTATAGCTGATTTTACCACTCCAGGTGAATCACTCTTGTATGGCCTTCCCCTATCCCTCTACAGACTCCTTAGACCCCTTGGACCATTTTTTGTCCTTTGATGTTTCCTAGACCATCCCTATAAACATGTGAAAAATGATACACGCGACTTTTAAACCCCTAATTGCGTATATACGCGAGTTTGACCTCTAAAACCACGTACATCGAGATGTGTACAAAACCCAAATCCTTTTGGAGTTTTCCTTGATATGGATCTGACTCACTTGACTCCTGGCCTTCCATATGCCTTGAGATTGCTCGAATTCGACCTTTCATTACCCCTTTGAAAAGCTATATAAGGAACTCCTTGGTACATTGAAGGCATAAGAGAGAATTGAGAGTAAGGAAACTATAGTCCATTGTTGACAGAACTTATGCTTGAGTTTGCATCCCTTTGTCCCTTGGAGAACTTTTGTGTTCTTACCAAGCTTGCCTTTTGCTTGTGATCTTGCTATCTATAGATGGAGGATTGAAGTGGTGGAGGCCCAAGTGAGGGATTCAGTTTATCCAATTCAGAAACGTGCTGACAGCGGTTGTATCCATTGTAATCTCTGATTTTATATTAATAGAAATTTCTTTTCCTGTCCAATAATGTATGTTTGAATGAATATTTTATCCATGGATGATTTCAAATGCTTATACATTGTTGATTATATATGCTATAATAGATCTAACACCAATATATATAGTATGCTTGTCTTATTTACTTGTTGTTAAGGAAGTGAATCATCAATTCAAGATGAAGTTGGAAAGCTTAACGGGGATCTACTTCAACCATCCAGAATAAGGTACAAGGTTTGATCCTTTAGTGTTAGATATTTGATTTCTATTGCATATTGGAAAGGATTGATTTTTGGAGTCAAGCTGTCTATTGTGGTACCCCAAGCCATAGGAATTTCTCTCCATAATAGATCTATGATAGGATCAATGACAGATGATGGAATAGTGTCAGTAAGGTCTGGCATACCAAACCTAAAAACACCAATGCTAGAGGGAATGTGATGAGTCTCACCACTCAACCTTCCCGAGGAAGACCTCTAATAATACGCTGCAAAGTCTGACAACTGGAGTCGTGTGTTATAGCAAGTTCCAACCCCATGAGGGTCGATGTCAATCAGATTCCTAGGTCTCAAAACTATAGCATTCCCCATTCTAGAGGATATAGAAGGAGGGAGTTCTAGAATCTTAGACATAGTACTCATGATGAGAATGGTGTGTGAGTCACAATGTGTAAAATTCACCTAGAATATCTACTCCTCTTCCAAGGAGGACGAGGAGATCCATAAGGAGAAATCGCTACTAAACATCGAGATTGATGGAGCACCGAAAATCGATCCACGATGACTCCAAAAAAATAATAACAAATTCCAATCCCTAATACAATCTAGTGCACAAATATCACACCCCTAAGTAAAGCTAAGTCAGATGCAAACAAGCCAATATGGAGGATAAGTAAGCTCCCGAATGCAGTAGGTATGTCTCTCCTAGGAGGACTGAGGCTCCCATACACTACAAGTGGAGGTGTGTAACCAATTATAGTAGCCCTCAGCTTCAACACATATAGCGACTGTGTTGTTCGACCCCTAAATGACCAAGACACTCATAAAATAACCTCTGCAAGTACCCCCTGCTATACGTAGGTAAGGAAACTAAGGTCACCCCAATATAACCAATGCTTAGGCAGACAGTTGTAGGAAGTATCTATCGTATGGGTAAGGTAGCAAATCCCGAAGCTCAAAAGCACACCAAAGGTACCTCAAAACCCCCAGATACGAATAAGATCCTGGAAATATCTTTGACGCTCAATAGAAAGTGGCAAGGGGATATCCCCACCACTAACATGTGTCTTTCCTCGTGCTTAACTCCCGTGTAAGAGGAGCCTCCTGAGAACACTAATTATACCAAGGATTTCACTTCTTACCTAGACAAACACCTAATTGTTTTGTTTCATAGTCTTGGAAAATTTTACTCACGACACCCTATTCCAAGACTCTACATCCTAAGCTTGTTGGTGCACCTCTATCAAATAAAAAGTGTAATCAATTTTAAGTTAAGCATTAATTTTAATGGTTTTGGTTACTCAAGGGTAATGAATGTGCAACTAGTGATATTATGACTCAACAGTGAAATAAATATGCACACCTAAACAACAATGCCAAGTGCAATTTGTATTTAAATATGAAAAAGGGGTATGCCACTACATGAAATGCACAAATTTATTCTTCAAATGCCAATGCAATCACTCCTATATGAAATCCCGAACACTACTTCATCTAAGAAAAACTAATTCAAGTACCATTTCAATGCAAATTCATAATGCAAAACATGCCAAAAATAACAATATTTTGTATTTTGATCATAACTAATATGAAAATGCAACAAACAGACTCTATCAACGCCCAGACCCTACAGCAAGTATCAGACACAAGCTAAGAAATACACTGAGACCAAAATTAGAATGCACTAATAATAAAACAAAAAGGAGATAAATGACAAGAACAACTTTTAAAGAAAAGCAAAGAAAAAGACATCTCTGGTTAGCACAAAAGCAGTAAACAAGCACTAAAGGGACCCAAGAAGACTTGGCAACACTCACAACCCGCTCATAATTTCCCAAACATCAAGATCTCAATCAAAAAAAAATGGATGTACGTGACTGTTCACTAAAACCCCGCGTGTATACGCGACTGTAAGTATTACATCCCACATGTATATGCGACTGTTACCTCTATGACCTCGTATAGCTAGAGATATGTGGTAAAAAGGTAGGCTAAGACTCATATTACTTCAAAGGAATTCCAATGGGATAACACACTCTTGAACGCGACACGAAAAACATAGAGAAGCAAAGAGAAAATTAAGTACATTATCCACCCAAACCCCAACAAAAAGGAAAGTTTTCAATGAAGTCACCAATTCTATTATAGAGAAAAATTCCTATGGCTTGGGGTCGACCACGACGAACAATATGACACCAAAAATTGACCCATTTCCAATATGCTAAAGATATAAACAAGTCTAACACTAAGGGATGAGAAGTGTACCTTATTCCAGACGCTCATAGAAGATCCCCATTGAGCTTTCAATCACACTTGTACCAACATTCCATCCTCAAAAACAACGAAATACACAAACATTATAGATATTAAGTGTTAGAACCTAATATAGCATATATAAATCCAATATATAATCAAAGAAACTACATCCATGGATACAAATATTCATAGTTACACATATAATGGATATTTCTATTAAATGTAAACAGAGATACAAATGACAACCCCTATCAGCACCTCGTCAAAATCGATAAACCGAGTCCTCCGCCTAGGCCTCCATGACTTCAATCCTCCATATCAAGGCAAGCTCACAAGACAAAGGAAAGCTTGGGAAGGAGCACTAATGGCTGCTCCAAGGACAAAGGGATGCAGACTCAAGTATGAAAGAATGGGGCACCAATCCACTATAATCTATTTTCTCTCACAAGTACTCCTCCTTCAATGCTTCCAAGTAGCTCAATTTATAGCCCCTCAATGAGAAGTGAAGGGTTGACTCAGAAAGTTTCCAGGAATATGGAAGGCCAAGAGTCAAGTTATTCGTTACTTGATAAGGGGAAAACTCCAAATATTTATTTTTTAGCACATTTCCCGATGTACGTGGGTCATAGTGGATCAAGATGCTTGTACACATGGGAAGTAAGTTGGTGACCCATGTATACCCAGAAAGATGACTTTTTAAAGGGATTCTCTAGAGGATCAAATTAATACTGAGCAAAGGGGGTCCAAAGAGTCTGCATAGGGATAGGGAAGGCCATAAAAACATGATCTACCAAGTGTGGAAAATCCAACTATAACATAATTTATTCCAAATAATGTAAGCAATGACATAAGGGCTTTCACAGGGGATGAAGGAAAAACTCTAACCAAATAAATACAACAACAAGGTGGATGTATAAGGTCCAAAACAAAGCAATCTAAAAGCAATGACTTCGAACCAAATCAAATACAATATTGCAATAACTAGTGGCAAATATCCATGGAAGAATTGATTCTATTGATAAACATGTGTAGAAAAAATCTAGTAGGAATGAGTCCTACCAGAGAACCAGCATAGTTCCACCTTCAAAACCATCCAACGAATTCCATCCAAACCCCTTGTGTTGCTACCTACCACAGAGAGTGCACAAATAGTCACAACAATGGTGAGGTGAGCAAATTCCTCAAAAGAAATTTAAAAAAATCCATAGAATGCAGGAGGTTGGAAGAAATTACCATGCTCAAGTGTGACCATGTCCAAACAAGGAAGCATAATCGTGTGTTCTCCCACGAAATCCAAAAAACCGCAACACAGGGTCTCCACAACACCATGAAACTAGATGGTGATAAACCACCAAGAAGAAACCAAGAGAGTCCTCAAACAACAACACCATCGAATACCAGAACACACCCTCTTTTCCATGGAACCACCCCCTAAACAATTTAGGTACAAGTTATTGCAACCACGAGAGCTAGGGCCAAATCACTACTAGGGTGGGCGAACTATTAGGAATACAGGATCGTGGAGCAATAACAATTGAACAATTAAACAAGATGCAAATATTAAACACACTACAAGAGAGACACAAAATAACGTGGTTCACCCAAGATGGGATACATCCACACATAAATCATAATTCCTTTATTATTATACCATCCAGCAAAATCAAGGGATACAACCTGCAATAACCCTGCTGCACTTCCTCTTCACTCTCTTATGGTCTCCCTCACACAATCACAGAGATTGTCTTACAATGCTACAATACAATACACAATCGTATTACAATGCCTTCCTTTTATAAAGGGAATACCATGGGAAAATACCACGAGTTTCCCAAATACCATGGGCCCATAAATCACCCATTATTGACCAAGTCATGACTCTGAAATTACAACATTTTACAAGGCATTTTGTTTTCTAAATTTTCGCTGAGGGGTTTTTCCCCCGAACCCCCGCCACGGGGGGCTACCAAAATAGTCACCCCCCCCTTGGAACCCTGTGAGGACTATAGTGGGGGACCAATCCCCCACACACCCTCGCGTTAGGTGTTGGGATCCAAACACAGCTGAAATAACATCTTTGAATCATGAAGATCGAGCTCCACAACCAACACAAACGCCCACAAATCGGTCCCAAGTAGAAATAAATGTGGGAGAAGGTCGAGGTTGGGAGAAGAGTTTATGCATATTGGAAATGAGGAAATAGATTTTATGCATATTGGAAGGTCGAGGTTGGGAGAAGAGCTTATGCATATTAGAAATGAATGTGGGAGAAGGTCAGGGTTGGGAGAAGAGTCTATGCATATGGGAAATGAGGCATATTAAAGTGTAATAAAGCTCCCTAGCTACTAGAACCATGGCACTACCACATTACACGTTGTTGTATAGCTTTCCACGTCCACCATGTCGTCGTTTAGGTGGATGAAGGGAGGGCGCACCACTAGTAGTGTCCCTCCCCTATATTCAACCAAGCTCACTTGTTGACCCAAGTACTTGTGCAATTTCTAAAGGTATGTTTTGTGCTTTTGAAAAGTTTAACTTTGAACTTGGAGAATAGGTAATCATTCCTTCTTGTTTCCATATTTCTCGTTGGTTTCTATCCATTCAACTATTGGGTTGAAATTGGTGGATATTCTATTGATTTCGGACGTTTTGAGTATTTCAAACTAGATGGAGATACTATATCCATTTCTAGGTCCACAATGTAGAATTCATGATTCCTTTTATTTCACATGATGGTTTTCAACCTAACTACATGTACAAAAGTGGATGACATTGAGTCTATATCCACATCAGAACCCTCAAATGGAGGGTTGGACACTTCAATCGATGTTGTTGTTGTGGATCTCTCTACATGATTTTTTTCTACATGCCTTTGGCATATTTTTCTTCATTACTCTCCATCCTTTGGGTTTATTTATTTTAATAGTTTTTCCTTAGAGGGGTCGAGGATGTCAGATTTGAGAATCCTTCATATAACAAGTTTTTTAACGAATTCAATATTGAAAATCCATTTTTTCATAATCCAAGGATTGGGACCATCAGTTTTCCCCACGATATACTCCAATATGATGCGGTAGACCTTTGGTTTGTTCCACCTCTATACATATTTTGTTAAAGGTGACAATCCCATCCGAAATTATCAAATTAATTGGAGTAATTTATATTAAAAAAACCCCTTAAGAATATTATTTTCATCTTTCTCTAATTTTTGAGGTGCCACAAGTAGACAAAGAGATTTGGAAACCTCCCCAAGTGGGATGGATAGACATACAATTTAGTTGGATTGAAATGACTACAACAATGGTTGAGGAAAAGACCAATGTTACCTCATAACCATGGTCATGCTTCCTTGATTAATATCTACTCTTTGGTTAAAATGACATTAAAGAAACGATTAAGAAAAGGTTTAGCTTTAATGATTTGTATCATTAACGGGTAAACTATTTTAAAAGACATGTAAAAAAATTAGCTTGTATATTAAATCTAGATATCACAACATTGTCTAAATAGTGTTTGGTTATCTGATATTTAACCAACAAAAACCTCACCTTCAACTCCGAAATAACTTACAAAATATCAAATTCATACAAAGGAGATGATGCTTTAGTTTGGAATTATTCTTTTCTTTAAAAGAATAGGGGCTTGGGGAAGAGGACTCACTTCTGCTTAGAACACCTCCATGAAAACATTTCACCAAGAATAAGGTAGAATTCTCATGGAAACTTAAAAGCAAAGGGTTTTGGACCAATGAAAACGATAATAGTACCACAAGGGAAGGGAATGAGGGTAGAATTCTCACAAAACTTAAAAGCAAAGGGATTTGGACCAATAAAAACAATAATAATACCACAAGGGAATGAATACTATATGGGATATCCAAACACAAACACAAGACGGCTCGTCGGCAAGTTCTTTTAAGAAAATAGTGTTGACAGGAAATATATATATACGTATAGCGTTCTCTTCTTGGCGAATACCCATTTCGAATTGTTTTTCATGGCGAATACTCATTTCGAATTCTGGTAAACGCTCCCATTTTTTTATGGCGAATACTCATTTCGAATTCTGATCTCCGCCCGAATCTTCTATTGGGGAATACCATTTCGAAAACTAGTCTTCTGGAGCATCGCCCATTTGGAAATGGAAATTTAATGAAGAGAAACTCATGATCGATCAGCTCAGCTGCTGTATTTGTAGGAAGTGGTACATACTCATGATTGAGTTTGCAGACAAGGCCAAACTGCTTCATTGTCTTACGGTTGTGGATTTTCAGTTTTCTGTTGATATTTATTAAAAGAAAAAAAGGATTCCACTCCCAGCATGGCAGATTCCACTCCCAGCAGGCTCCCTGCCCCATCCGTTTCCACCGTTTCTCAGGTTTCTAATGTAGAAGAAGGCAGCGGATCAAATTCTAATGATGGTCGATCGGCTTCACTGAAAGCAGAGGAAGCAGCCTATCGAAGGTTTCATGCTGTAGCATGGGTAAAGAGCATGCTTGGGCCTTTGGATATACCATGTGAGCCATCCGAGTGGGAGTTTAGTCTTTGCCTGAGAAATGGGATTATTTTATGCAACATTCTCAACAAGGTTCAACCGGGAGCAGTGCCCAAGATCGTTCTAAATCACGTTTCATCAAATTCTCCTCAAGGACGGTCTTTAAATGCCTATCAATATTTTGAAAATGTTAGGAATTTTCTTGCAGCTGTGAAAAAGATGAAACTACCTACATTTGAAGGATCTCTGTTAGAGCAGGAAAGTTTGCAGCCGGGTTCTACGACAAAGATTGTTGACTGTATCTTGGCGCTGATGGCTCATTATGATTTGAAACAGTCTCGAGGTGATGCAGGCCCTTTGAGGACCCCTATGGTTCCAAGAAATAAAGGAAATTTCGTTCAACATTCAATTCCTTGTTTGCCTGTAAAATCACCAGAAACTCGGCCAAACCTTGATGACTTAATACGAGTTTGGTTAAAGCGGTTTACGGTAGAAATTGCAAGTGACAAGGAAAATGTTGATCAGAACCTTGTTGATGCCTTACAAGCTGCTCCGCCGCATGGCTCGACGCAAACACTTATGAATCTAATCAAATGTGCGTTTATTTCAGAGAATAAACACGGTAAATTTTCCCTGATTCAGAAAAGCCAGGATCAAGGCAATCAGCACTTTTCAGATTGTCCAGACCAGAAAAACGGTTACTACTCACCTTTTCGAAGTCAAAGTCAGGATCCAAAACCTTTGGCTATCACTCAGGAAAACCATATGCGTTTGGAAGTGGAAGCACAAAGAAAAGAAGTCACTGAATTAAAAAGCTT
>LPNX010633218.1:165087-227547 GCA_001517045.1 Pseudotsuga menziesii
GCATTGCGGCAAGCAGCACTATGGCACCCCCACAGCAGGACGGTACGCAGTGGCCACTTAGGGAACCCCAGGGGCAGGTTTCCAGTGCAACGATGATGCAGCCTGCCATCGATCCTCGACCCCCGACAAATATAAGCGTAGAGATTGATTATACAAAGATACCTATGTCAGAGTTGCACCTCCAACAGCTCGCGATTACAAAGGAGATCCATACCCGAGCTCAAGAGTCACAGGTCCAACTGGACGAATCCATCAAGCAGCACAAAACTTCTGCTGCGCGCCTACAAGAGATCGAGCAACAGAAGAAAGAGGCCGAGCAGACAACAACTACACTACTACAAGCGTTGGATGAGGCATGTCGGAGTCTGTCTGGCTCCAACATACAAGAAACAGAGGAACCAAAGTAGAAGATTGCTAAGATGAAAAATTATGCCCAGCAGTCCCACACTGAATTGGAACAGATGAAGATAGAATATCAGCAACAGATTGCAGAACTACAACTACGCATTCCTCCCGAGACTCCTCCAGAGGAACGAGAACAGCGCCAGCAGGATATCAAGGCTTCCGCAACAAAAATATCAGACAACATGGCTAGTGTCGCAAAACTACTGGAAGACAGCATATAAGCCTGGGCAAATTTACAGGATCATCCCGATGTAGGGAAAATTCAGGAAACCATCAAGATGCGCCAGGACGAGCTCGACGCAGTCCGAATAGAGATCAAGACGCTGCCACCTATGCAGAAGATGGCCAGAGTAAAACGCAGCAAGGAACTTCAGCAGGAGATCGAGTCCTGCAGGACGAAGGTGACAATGTTGGAAAGTGCGCTACAGCCCCTGGTAGATGAAGCCTTAGAGTTGACCAATGCTGCGGAAATCCAGCTCAGAATTTTGAAGACATATGACAATTTTGCGCAGGAAAAGGCTGATACAGACTCTTCTTCAGTACTACAGGAGATGGTGGAAAAGGAGCAAGCCACTGATGAAATACTGCATAATCTCACCAGTCGTTTCCAGACCCTCGCGCAGAAGATTCGGCCACCAGCGAAGACGCCGAGTGTCCCGGGACGGGCCACTAGTGAGTCTTAGGGGCATGTTGGGGCGCATACTCCATAGGGGGTAACTCCGCGGTTAATTTATAAGCGGAGCGTTGGGTCAAAATATTCTTAGGGGTGTCAGGGTAAGTCAAAACCCTCTCTTTTTGTAATAAACCCATGGTTTAAATTCAGGGTTTAGGGTTTTGTGGGTGCCCATGGTTTTTGTAAAGCTGCGCAGTATAAATAAGCGCTTATGGAAAATGGATAGGTTAGGCTTTTTGATGTAAGAAAGATAAGGTGAAGTAAGGTTGGATTTTGTAAGGAAGGAACAAGTCCCAGCTGTGTGCGTGGACGACCTCTGCAGCTGTGTGCGCAGAGGGTTTTTGTAAGAAAGTAAGAAAGGTCTGCAGCTGTGTGCGCAGAAGCCTGCTGCTATGTGCACGGGTGTCAAAGGAAGAAGGAATCTACAGCTAAGTGCGCAGATAAACTGTGGTTTTGAGGAAAGAGGAATAAAACGCAGTTTGTGGACGTAGCCCCTACACTGGGGGTGAACCACGTTATATTTGGTGTTGTGGTTTTGTTGTGTTGTTCCTGTTTTGTTATTTTCATGCATTAAACCGAATATATCTGATAATATAAGATCTCTGTTAATACTAAGCTGCGCTGTGAATTCCCGGTAGTGGGTTATGCAAGTTTGTTTTGTTTATTATGCTGTGAAATTATATGTGAATGAATGATAAGTTAACAAGAAGTTGATTAGTAATTATTTAGAAAGGATAAGGTACAGTAATACCCCTCTCTGCATGCAGAAACCTGATTCTGCGGCACCCCATTACTGTTTCGGGTGAGACTACAACCTGCGCGCAGGTTGTTGCCGAAAAGGGCCAACACAATGGGTCTTTTGTTGGTGCGACGTATAAAGCATTAACCCGGGTCTGCCCAAGTGCCCAACAAGTCTATGGAGGGGGAAGCTCATTTGGATTTACTTACCACCATTGATTTTTTATTTATAAGGTCCAAGTTGTTGCTTGAGGCTCAGTTGCATCATGATAAGTGCTGGAGTAGGGTCCCGCAGCTATAGAAGAAGCTGCTATTTTGACGGATAGAAAGTTTTGGTGGAGATATAGGAGGTAAAGCTACAACGCTGTAGCAGGTTTCTAGCTACAGATCAGAGCTAGAAACCGTGGCTGTTGGACAGAGAAGTCAAGGGAGACGACAGTAACTGAGCGGCCGAGAAGAGAGAGCTCAACCACTGCATTAAAGGTAGCGACGGAGACAAGAGGGTTCAGCTACCCTCATAAAGGAAAAGGAGCGATGAGGCCGAGGTATTGAAGGTGAAGGATAGAAAAAGGAAGTAGCGCCGGTACCCATGGTCAGCGCTGGGAAGCATGGAAGACTGCAGGAAGCTGTGGTAAAGAGAAGCAGTGCATAGTACCCATGGTCAGTGCCGGGAAGCATGGAAGACTGCAGAGGAGCTGTGGTGTGACGGAAGGTGGCTACTCCAAGTACAGTTATGTCGACTGTCACTAGTTAGGGTTTGGGGTTTACTGTTGGGACAGGCCCACAGTGTCGTAATGGCGATACCTTCGGGCCGCCTATAAAGGGATGTATTTTGTATTGTAAAAGGTTAGACAATAGGAGGTTGGTTGGCATCTTAGGCATTTTGAGCATCTTAAGCCATCCAGCTTGTTAAGCTAGTCAGACAAGTTTGTAAAGATCTAGACACTTAGCTTGTCTGAGAGTCATTGAGTGTGTATGTAACAATCCGCAGGGATTGGCAGAGGGGGAAGAGTCTATTGTAAGTGGTGCAATATAGAGAAGAGAAGAGATCTAAGAGAGAAGGGCTCCAGGATGTGTGTGGAGTTACCCAGAAGATCTCAAGCTGCATATGCGGTGCAGCAGAATTGTGTATGCTTCCCCCAAGTTATAATAGAGAAAACACAGTTCTGTGGACGTAGCTTCCATCCTAGGAGTGAACCACGTAAAACCTGTGTGTTGTGTGATGAATGCATGTGATTGTATTTGTTTATCGTTATCTGCTATTGTGTATATGAACTTTGCTTACAGTACAAGTATGAATGTTCCTGTAGAGTTTTCAGCATCGTATAAGGATAATTATAAGTGAAGTTGTTAAGTATTTTGAATAAGAGTTGTGAGTATTTCATGCAAGACTGTTAGTAGTCGTAGTGTCAAACTGCCTTGAATGTTGAGTCCTGTGAGTCAGACACAAGTAACGCTAAGTGGGCTGAGACGTCGCGGTAGGATATCGCAGGGAGGCGATATCACACCGACAGAGAAGCTACGGTGTGCGAGACCATAGGTTAAGGGTCTAGCGCAGGAGGAAGTTACGTGTTGCCTGGAGTGCGGAGATGCGATAAAGGTTAGAGGCACTGCGCGTACGAGAAGGTTGCGCGTCGTAGAGAGTGAGATCTCGCAGGCCAGAAGAGCTGTGAGACACACAGGCTGCCACAGAACCTGGTTGAAGAAACTTGAGTCTTTGGCCAACCCATTAGAGTCACTTCGGGTGAGACTTCAGGCCGCTCCGCGGTCTGTCGCCGAAAGGGCCAGTGAACTAGGGGTGTTGTTGGTTAATTATAGTAAACCCAGGTCTACCCATAGCAGCCAACAAATGGTTCCGTTGTTAGTTTTGAACAAACAGAGCACTGATGTTCTGGTGGCGGCCTACAAGAGACAAACTCAACGAGTGGGTTTGGTCTAACCAGAAAGAGTTTGCCGAACGAGAGAGTAGGAGTCCTAAACTCAGTACAGAGGTTTGGTTACAAAAATATATCGTTACAGATATACATGCGATATTTTTTGCAGCCTTTGGAAATGAGCTTTATGACTGGTTATCAAAGTTGACTGATACAAGCATATTCAAGAAGAAAAGAAACATTGTCTGGACACAGGACTTGATTCAGACCATGGAGAACCTTGATAATCCCATCACGAGGACAGTAGACTTCTGGCTTGCGAGGGTGCTATAAGGATTCGTCACAGAGTTTGCAGTTGACCAGAGGAAAAGCTTCAGCGAGGCTGAGCGCTACTTCTTCAAAGGATATTGTGGTAAGTACCTAAAATCCCTAAACTTGTCCATTAAGATGCTATTACATGAAAAAGGAACAATGGATCTAGTTTCAGATGAATAAGTAAATATAGTAATGTCACAAGACTTTGAAAGTGATTTTGATGACATTGGCTGAACACGTAGTGGAAAGAAATACAAAGTAGATTTCAGCTCTCCCATATTTGAAAGCAGTTCAGACAATACTAGACAATAGAGTCATAGTACTACAGAGAGAACCGAAGGGGGTATCCCTTACCACCCTTACACCCCACAGAAACAGACCGGGACTCAGAATAATCCCATAGGAACTCCATCCAGTAGCTCACAAACAGTACCTACCACTGCTACATCACCTCCACCTTCACCGCTGAGTGGTAGTAACGCAGCAAATCAACATCCGCCACGTAGAAATAGAATGGGGGATGATATGAAGCTACCTATCTTTAAGGGTACAGGAGCAGAGGACCCAAAACAACATTGGTTTCTATGTGAAGCCATGTGGACCACTAAAGCAATCAATGACGATAATCTTAAACTTGTACAGTTGGTCACCACACTAAGAGATAGAGCCTTAACATGGTATATAAAGTATACCACAGTACCCAGAACACTCGTCCAGGTCAAGACCGCCATGATTAAAGAGTTTACGAAACCTAAGTCTGAGTCACAGTGCATTACAGAGCTCAAAGACATTAAGCAGTTACCTACAGAATCAGTATGGGACTTTGACCAGAAATTCAAATCCCTTATAGACCAAGTCAGATTTGAGTTTGCACCGAAGTAGCATAAGGAATGGTTTATTGCAGCGCTGCTCCCTCACATCAGACTGTCGTTAATGCAGCAGAGACTCCAGATGCAGGATGATGCGTTGGAGATGGCAATGAAACTAGAGGCCTCACCTCTAGCCGAGACTAGCACAGGCATGGAAACGTTACAAAACCAGTTGGCTAATCTCACGTTACAGATGCATGAGCTTAAGAAATGGAAAGAGGTTGCGCAAGACGTATGGTGCGTAATATGTCACGCACAAGGCCATAGTAAAGACGACTGTCTAGTCTTTGTAGAATATATACCAACAGGGTCTCCTAACCCCTTACCACAGACCCATGGGCCGTGGTGTGAAATATGTAAAACACGAGGACATCTACCTCACCATTGCCCTTTACTTAAGAAGTATGTGCAGACACCTAAGAACTTATACTGCGTCTTCTGCAAGTCTGTAGGACATGATGAACATGATTTCCAAGCCTATGATCTCATGGTCGGGAGCAAGTAAGACTTGTACAGAGTCCAATCAGAAACACAGGGTCCAGCAGCAGGACCACAGCATGATCCGGCTTATGGTGGCCGCAGAGGAGGATTCAGAGGACAAGGAAGAGGAGGAGGTATTGGCCATGGAGAAGGCTCTGGTCGTGGTCGCGAACCGATCACTTGCTACAACTGTGGAGTTGTAGGACATTATGCCAGGGACTATCAGAGCCCTACCGCCACATGTAACTACTGCAAATCTTACGATCACACAATAGAAGAATGTCCTACCTTGATAGCTAAGATCAGAGAACCTAAGCCAGCAATTCACCAAAACATTCAGCTCATTGCGGCTGAGCAAGAAGAACCAGAGCCAAGAGTCAACATTGTGACTCGTAGCGGTGCTTCCACCAGTGAGACATCGTAGGATATTGAAAAGAACGTAGGACAAGAAAGGGTGCGTAGAGCTCCTAACAAAGCAACACCATTTGACCTACAGAAGAATAAAAAGACATTTCAGGAAGCTAAGACTTTCTTTGATGACCCTATGCAATTAGGATCGCAAGTACCGCCGTCTAGGGGTGTACCACAACAAGCATCTTGTGGCGTTAGCCCTGTACGGATACCGTAGGCTACCACATCGAGCACATGTGACGAGGAAGAGTTGACAGGAAGTGTACATTCCTTCCTGCGGAGTTGTTTAAATCTCATGAGAAATGAGCAGGCTATCGGAGAACTTCAGCGCATCATAGACCAGTATCAGCCATCTTCTTCCGTGAACAATACACAGTGCACTGTTCATAGTATTGTGGGACACACAAGAACAGGAAGAGAGATGCGACTGACAGTGCAGGTTGGAGAGTATGAAATGGATGAGGTAATCCTAGATCTAGGATCAGACGTAAATGTTCTGACTAAGTAGACATGGGAGTAGATGGGTAGCCCTAAGTTAGTCAGATCGCTTATCCATTTGAGATTAGCTAATCAACAGCGAGTATCACACCTGGGTCGATTATCACAGGTACCAGTTGACATTGACGGAGTTCCCAGCTCCGCGGGCTTTGAAGTGATAGAAATCATTGGTGATAGTAGACCATATCCAACATTGCTAGGCATTGATTGGGTGATCAGTAACATGGCTGTTATCGACCTAAAGAGAACGCAAATGACCTTTGAGGATGCGCAGATCAGGGTCATCGCACCGCTAGATCCTCTTCAGGGTCCTAGATACATTGAACCGATCAGAGCAGAGGAAGAGGCACGCAACATGGAGAGTCTCTATCAGATGACTGGGAACCAGAGGGATTACATCAATCCAACCATAGAAGGGAACATTAGTTGGCGATGTGACAACGCATGTGCATCGGACTCAGATGTTGGTCTAGAGAACTGGCAGAACAGATTTCACGAAGTCTCAGCGCGCAGATGTGCGTACTTGACTAAGTCACTGCGATGGATCGGCGTAGAGATCAGTGAGATTCCATCATTTCAGGTTCTAACCGATATCCAGGACTTTCTCATGCAGTTTGAACAACAAATCCCTCACGAGTAGAGGATCACAGCTATGGACCTTGCAGTACGAGCCACACCTGCAAGATGGTGGTATGCGCATAAAGAGAATATCGCATCATGGGATGATCTTAAGAGACTGATGGCGATCAAATTCTCTACTGACAGAGAGTATGCCTAGCAGAAATACACAAGAGAAAGTGACCCCAGGTCACACATTTAGACATGCGAACAGAATTGGTTGAACATTCCTGAGGATGAATGGGTCCACCGATTCATTCATACGTTAGACACAGTCCCAAGAAACTAGTACACAGAGACTGAATTACGCAAGGGAATGACTACATGGTCACTCATGATAGAAATCTTTCTACTCACCTTTGCTTTCGAATCTAAGTATTCAAGTGTTGATCAAGCCCTAGATGTAATAAAGACTAAGATATTTGAGGATTGTAGCCTATCAGTACACACCCCACCAGAGTGGGCCATCCAGTTAGAAGATGTGCTTGAGTGCTATAAATTCACAGTCGAACCAGAGGAGGAGGATGACGATCCTCACAACATCAAAATTTCGAAGTCAGAGGGGACTCACGATGTTGAAGGACCACAACTAGAAATTCCAGCAATCACAGAGCCCATCAAGACTAAAAAAATCAATATTGGCACAGATATAGAACCAAAGTTTGCCTCTATTGGAGACTATTGGGATGATAAAATAGTTGGACAGATTGCAGACTTGCTACATGACTACTAGGACCTATTTCCTACCAAGTTCACAGAAATGAAGGGAATAGTTGGCGACCTAGGAGTAATGAGGATACCATTAAAGGAGGAGGCTAGACCAGTCAAGCAGCATCCTTACAGACTAAATCCACGCTGTAAAGAAAAAGCTAAGGATGAAATCGACAAGATGCTAGCAGCAGGCATCATTGAACCCATAGAGGAAAGTGAATGGGTTAGTTCCATGGTCATACAAGAAAATAAAACCAAAGGAGACATTAGGATCTGTGTCGACCTGCATAAGCTCAATGATGCATCGCTTCATGATCCATTCCCAACACCTTGCATAGATGAAGTGTTAGACAATGTAGGAGGACAGGAGGTCTACTCCTTCACCGATGGATTTTCAGGCTATCATCAGATCAAAATTCATCCAGAAGATCGATCTAAGACCACCTTTGCAACAGAATGGGGCTCATTCCAGTATACGGTAATGCCCTTTGGCCTTAAGAATGCACCAGCTATCTTTTCTATAATAGTAGTTGCTGTATTTAAAGAATACATTCATAAATTCCTAGAATTTTATTTCGATGACTGGACTGTATTTGGATTGATGGACAAGCACATAGGAGATTTGAGGCTGATGCTAGAGAAATGTAGACAGTACCAGATTTTTCTAAACTTGAAAAAATGTATATTCTGTGCGCCATTCGGTATTTTTTTGGGTCACGTTGTTTGTAGACAAGGCTTGATGGTAGATCCCGCAAATATTGCCTTCTTTGTAAATCTTCCAGCACCCAATTCAGTCAAACAATTGAGGACAGTACTTGGTCACACCAGATACTACAGAAAATTCATCAAGGGCTATGCAAAGATTATAGCGCCGATGGAAAAACTGTTAAAAAAAGATGTAAAATTCCTATGGAATGAGGAATTCTAGCAGAGTCTAGACACACTTAAAGGGAAGATGGTTACAGCGCCCATCTTAGTATTTCCATATTGTACTAAGCCGTTCCATGTACATTTGGATGCATCTGGCATCGCATTAACGCAACCAGGAGAAGGAGGTATCGATCACCCTATCGCATACTCCAACAGAAAGCTATCGACGACAGAAAAGAACTACACCACGACAGAAAGAGAAGGCCTAGCTATGGTGTACGCGCTACAGAAGTTCAGGCACTACCTGTTGGGTGCCTCATTCAAGATGTTTACTGACCATTCCGCATTGAAGTATCTGGTCAATAATCCAGTGTTAGGGGGAAGAATCTGCAGATGGTTACTCCTGTTTCAGGAGTATGATTTTGAAATCATTGTGAAACCAGGAAAATTGAACGCTGGACCTAACCATCTGTCGCAGATAGATTCAGGAGAAGAGCCAAGTAACCTAGAGGAAAATTTGCCAGATGCCCAGTTGTTTTCTATTCAGATCGCAGATGACTACTATGCAGATATCATCCAATTCCTCACAACAGAGTTGGCACTTGTTGAGTTTACAAAGCATCAAAAGAAGCAGTTGGTTGTTAAAGCAGCAGATTTGACTCTGATCGTAAGCCAGCTATAGAAGTTAGGTCCAGATGAAATCCTACGCAGATGTGTGATGCCGCATGAAAAAGAGGCTATTACCAGAGAGGCACACTCAGGTACTGCAGGAGGTCATTTCGCAGGAAAGCCGACTGCGCAGAAAATCCTAACTGCAGGATTATGGTGGCCTACGTTGCACAAAGACGCTAAGGACTTTTGCAGATGTTGCGATATCTGCCAGAGGGTGGGAAAACCTTCACGACGCGATGAAATGCCACTGCGAACACATATTTCGCTACGCGCATTTGACAAGTGGGCTATATACTTTGTGGGTCCTATCAACCCACCAGGAAAACGAACTGGCGCAAGATATATCATCACTAAAACAGAGTACCTCACCAAGTGGGCAGACGCGAAGGCAGTAAGAAATTGTGATGTCGATACAGCTGCAGAGTTCCTTTTTGAAAACATCATCAGTAGATTCAGATGCCTAGTAATTTTGATGAGTGATCAAGGCACACATTTCTTAAACCACACCATTGAAGCCTTGATAGAATAATTCCAGATACAACACTATAAGAGCACACCTTACCACCCACAAGCTAATGGTATGGTGGAGGCCTTTAACAAGATTCTAGAAAATTCCCTTACAAAGATATGCAACAGTCAAAGGAATGATTGGGACCTTAGAGTTAATGCTATATTATGGGCTCACAGGACTACATGCAAGAAGATTACAGGACACACACCTTTCAGCTTGGTGTATGGACAAGAGGCTCTTATGCCTATGGAGTATATTCTTGCCAGTTTAAGAATTGCTCAAATCACTGGGATGACTGATACAGACACAGTCAATGAAAGGCTAGCGCAGCTGTTTGCCTTAGAGGAAGACAGATTCATCGCAGGCTTTCACCAGAAAGTGCAGAAGGAACGAGAAAAAGCTTGGCATGACAGACACATTAAGAGTAAGACTTTCCAGATCGGAGACCTAGTACTCCTCTATAACAGTAAATTCATTAAGTTCCCAGGAAATTTCAAGACACATTGGTTGGGGCCATATTAGATACAGCTAATTACAGAGGGAGGTGTCGTGCAGCTCAGCAAACTGAACGGGGAGCTTCTTCCCATGTTGATTAATGGTAGCATGCTTAAGCTCTATAGTGATAGCCACTCCACCTCTCAGCCCTAGCTAAGACAGCAGAATGTTGCAGATGTCTAGTGTAGTTGAAAGGAGGCATCGCACCGGGAATTAGTCTACACTGGCAGGTATTCTAAGTATGAGGAATCGCATAAGGACGGTTCATTTTGGGCAAGCCATAAGTAGCTTGCCATATAAAAAAAAAAAAAAACGCTTAAGTTGTTNGTGGTGTTGCATCGTAGCAATGCGATGTTTCCCCGTGCCACATATCCAGTTTTGCAACTGACAGAGGACCAGTCAAGTCGCCTTCTGACAGGTAGTTAATGAGGAAATGACCAGTATACCTTACCGTAGATTTGGCAGCAGCATAATTAAAGTTTCCAGATTTGGCAAATCTTCGACGAGACCGGAACATGTACACACAAGATTTGAGGGAAACATGATCGGATCTCAGCATTTATTAAGGATCGACATGACGGGTATGGTCTCATCCAGGCAATTATTACGATCGATGGGTTCAGCCAAGATGACCATTGCGTCTGGGATTGTTGCCTTCGGCATAAAAGCAGAAATTATTCAATTGGGAGGGTTACATTTGCAAAGAGACGAGAGCTATAGAGAGCAAGATAAGTTTCCCCTATGCAGAGCTAATTCCATTACAGAGTGCTGTGAGTTCTAGATTTCGAAGCCATTGCCTGTCCAGCGTATTCAACCAAGTGGGTTCTATCCGAGGACGAACCTATAGAAACCATTTTGAAGAGGCTTGAGCATGGTGGCCTTGCAGCTGCCATGGCGACACCGCCCAAGGTTGTGAAATTAGGTGCATTACAGGTCAGACAGCCGCCAAGGACGAAGAGTCAAGTGTAGGATGTCGAAGACATCATCAAAAGCTTTTCCATAGAGAGGAAGAACAATGAGGCAATCACTGAAGATAAGAAAGCAGAGCAGAAGAATGATGAGAAGAAATCTCCCTCCATGAAGAAAGTAAAAATGATAAAAAGACGACAACAGGAGAAGGAAGATGCCCTATCTGATCAGCTAAGAGAAGAACAAGAGATTGCCGAGGAAAAGAACTGACAATCTACAGACCATAGGCATCATGACCACCTGGACTGATTTGCTGAGAAGAAATTGAAACAGAAAAGCAAATCCAGCAAGATGAACTCCAACATGCAGACAAAGGCTTGTTCTCGGAATGGAATTCATGGATTGTATCGTGCGCATATGAAAGATTCCAGGCCGAGTGACATATTTTGGGAAGGCAGGAAGATACAGAATTATATATTCCTTATAGCCCGAGCTCCAGTACAGGCAGGTAGGAGTTCTCGTGATACCAGGGATTTGAATCCTTATAGTACCAGACGGGATACCCAGCTCTGCAAGTGACGGAAATGCGAACATAGCAAGAAAGAAAGGCCAGAGATACCTACGAACTGAGTTAAGCGGAAGACTCCAAGATCAGTCAAGATTTGCTTGACTCGGCATGACAGCGTGTTGAAGCGATGCAGAACGAAGTCGCAGGAATTTGAGACAAGTTGCAACGGACTTCGCAGGAAGCTAAGGAGAAGCTACAGTAGGAGAATCCCGCTGGTAGTCATGGCTCGAGGGCGAGCCACAAGTAAGTGTTAGGGGACTATTGGAGTAGGGTCCTGCAGCTATAGAAGAAGCTGCTATTTTAACGGATAGACAGTTTTGGTGGAGATATAGGAGGTAAAGCTACAACGCTGTAGCAGGTTTCTAGCTACAGATCAGAGCCGAAAATCGTGATTGTTGGACAGAGAATTCAAGGGAGACGATGGTACCTGAGCGGCTGAGAAGAGAGAGCTCAACCACTTCATTAAAGGTAGAGATAGAGACAAGAGGGTTCAACTACCCTCATAAAGGAAAAGGAGCGACGAGGCCAAGGTATTGAAGGCAAAGGACAGAAAAAGGAAGCAGTGCCGGTAACCATGGTCAGTGCTGGAAAGCATGGAAGACTGCAGGAAGCTGTGGTAAAGAGAAGCGGTGCATAGTACCCATGGTTAGTGCTGGGAAGCATGGAAGACTGCAGAGGAGCTGTGGTATGATGGAAGGTGGCTACTCCAAGTACAGTTATGCCAACTGTCACTAGTTAGGGTTTGGGGTTTACTGTTGGGACAGGCCCACAGTGTTGTAATGGCGAGACCTTCGGGCCGCCTATAAAGGGATGTATTTTGTATTGTAAAAGGTTATACAATAGGAGGTTCATTACCATATTAGGCATTTTGAGCATCTTAAGCCATCCAACTTGTTAAGCTAGTCAGACCATTTTGTAAAGATCTAGACACTTAGCCTGTCTGAGATTCTTTGAGTCTGTATGTAACAATCCGCAGGGATTGGAAGAGGGGGAAGAGTCTATTGTAAGTGGTGAAATATAGAGAAGAGAAGAGATCTAAGAGAGAAGGGCTCCAGGCTGTGTGCGCAGTTACCTAGAAGATCTCAAGCTGCATATGCGGTGCAGCAGAACTGTGTATGCTTCCCCCAAGTTATAATAGAGAAAACACAGTTCTGTGGACGTAGCTTCCATCCTGGGAGTGAACCACGTAAAACCTGTGTGTTGTGTGATGAATGCATGTGATTGTATTTGTTTGTCGTTATCTGTTATTGTGTATATGAACTTTTCCTACAGTACAAGTATGAATGTTCCTGTAGAGTTTTCAGCATCGTAGAAGGATAATTATAAGTGAAGTCGTTAAGTATTTTGAATAAGAGTTGTGATTATTTCATGCAAGACTGTTAGTAGTCATAGTGTCAAACTTCCTTGAATGTTGAGTCCTGTGAGCCGGACACAAGTAACGCTAAGTGTGCTGAGACGCCATGGTAGGATATCGCAAGGAGATGATATCTCACCAGAAGAGAAGCTGCGGTGTGCGAGACCGTAGGTTAAGGGTTTAGCATATGAGGAAGTTACGTGTTTCCCGGAGTGCAGCGATGCGATAAAGGTTAGAGGCACTGTGCGTATGAGAAGGTTGCTCGTCGCAGAGAGTGAGATCTCACAGGACAGAAGAGCTGCGAGACACACAGGCTGCCACAGAACCTGGTTGAAGACACCTGAGTCTTTGGCCAACCCATTAGAGTCACTTCGGGTGAGACTTCAGGCCGCTATGCGGTCTGTCACCGAAAGGGCTAGTGAACTAGGGGTGTTGTTGGTTAATTATAGTAAACCCGGGTCTGCCCATAGTAGCCAACAATAAGAGTGGGGGAAGGCTACCCTCCCCCACTTGAGGCCACCATGGAGAGAGTCCAAGAAACAGGTAGGTCACATAACAATGTTAAGGCTTCTCCTATATACTATGAAACCCTAACCAGTGAATCCTAAATGTGGTTTCAAATGAGTTGTTAATCAAGTTGGAATCTAAAATTGATACATCTAATTTTTGGTCTATTTTTATCTTATATTTTATGAAATGTATCCCATTTTGCACAATGAGGATATTGCTACATCCAAATAGTTGTCTATCAATGAATTGGTCTAATGGTATTTTAATGAAGACTCAAGTTGTTTGAGTCTATTTGTAGTTTCCAAATGTAGGTTCAAAGGGGAGGTTGCAAGCAACTTTGAGACACAACATATGATGGTGGCTCCCTCGAGGCTAGATGTGTCGCTGCCTCATTAGGGGAGTTTTGAGGTAAAAAATGGGCCTCAAAACATAAAGTGTACCATTAAAATTCACTTTATAAAAACCAATAGGATTCAAGATGATGATGTCAACCATAAGGGTAAAATTTGTAAAAAAAATAGAGGGGAAAAGAAAAAAACTACTTTTTCTTATAGTATTTTTGGCAAATACGTTTTTTGATTGAAATTTTCATTTGTGGGTGTCGTGGGTACCTCAGAAGTATGCAGTGGGTATGGTTTGGATGCGGAATTAAATTCCAATCCAACAATCCCCCAAACTCGAAATTTGGATGAACCGATAAGGAAATATGCCAAAAATACAATAAGAAAAAATAGTTTTTCTTTTTCCCCTCCAAAATTTAGAACTTTTATTTTATTATTATAACTCTTATTTTATTATTTCCTTTCTTAGGCGCATTTTATACCTCAAAAATCCCCTAATGATTGTCCATTTCCAATATGTAAATAGATAAATTAAAATCCAAAGCATCATTATCATGGTTTGCAAAATTTGTTAGTTTCACTACGAAGTTCCTTGGCCTTGAAGGAGATAATAACAACTTCATATTTGCAAATATGTTTGTCTCCTACTATTTAATAATAAATATGGATGTTGCCACACTCACCATTTACATCACACATTCAATAGATAAGGTATTGTTGTGGGTTGTTACACGAACGGTGTGCAAAGTGGGAATCGGCATAGGACGAATAGGCATGACTTGGTTGATTTGCTATTCATAAGTTGGAAACTAGGTTCATGGAAGCAACCTCCACATTTTCATCATGCTTGCAAATTAGCATGAAGTACATGCACTAAGTAGATAATATGTTTTTTTTGTTGCAAATATACAATAGTTAATTTAGGAATTGCAATAATACCATGTGTTGGAAATATCATGATAGATGTGGGATCTATCTTTATAATAAAGAATAATGAAGCATCAAAACTAGAACCCTTCTTGTTGATGGAAATATTGATATTTAAACACTAGACTATATTTGAATAGTATATGAACTTGAGTGAAAGACACATGGTTGCACGGCATAATGATTATTTGAATCCCATGCTAGTGAAAGACTAGTGCTGTCTATAATTCAAAAAATACCGTATATGAGAAGCAATAATAGGTGAGTGTGACATACAAGTTTTAAGGCATGCATGGTTGCATGGCTCCAAGTACCCAAATGTAAAGCATGCATGATATGCCACATTCTAAAGGGTATATTCATTGTTTCAAAATTGTTTTTTTACACTAACAAATACATCAAACTGAGGATTCTACAATCAAAACAATGAACCATGACTACATTGCTCACATCATAATTCAAAACCAACTATTTTAAATTGGCCAATTGTTTGAGTTCCTTAACATTATAACCATGATTGCATTGCCAATTATTTAAACATCAAATTGCAGCTGCTTTGGTATGGATGTGGTATTTAATGTCAGTTGCTTTGGTATGGATGTAGTATTTAATGTTTACTCTGACTATTTATTTAGCTCAAACCATGTACCCTAAGGTTGTTGTTGACATAAGATAGACCAACCAGGTACCAAATAAAGTTATATTATATGTTGTTACATATTACTCTGAATAATTTAAATTTTGAAAACATACATTATTTTGCATAGAAATGTAGCATCACAGAAACAATCTAATGAAATAGAAAAGGAGAAATGTATGCATAAAAATTGACTTGTATTTTAGTATTTTTTGTAAAGGTGGAAAAACCTATCATAACTTGATTGTCAAATTGTCAGTGAGGACAATTGTCATTGGTTGCTAACCACAAATGTGAGTTGACTTGTCGTTGTTATTCAAGGAGACCTATGCCACCTGAAATGACCCAATGGTGGTCCATAAAAAGACATAGCTCCACCCCTATCAAATGCCTCTAGATCTTGAGTCATTAACATATTTATTTATATTATAGGTAGACTAAGTCTTAGCTATTTAAAAACATTTTTAGGTTTTTACTCCAAAACCAATTACATTTCTATCTTCACCAAACCTATCATTTTACTATAAAAAAATTACACTATAAAAATTTACACTAGGTGCCACTATGCTTGTTTTCCCCTTCATACATGTTGATGGGTTATATTAGAATCTTGAAGAAAAACATAATCATGTGAGGCCCAATATTATGGATTGAACCATCAAATTTATTGGTTAATTAATTGATATCAACAATATTCACATTTGATCATTTTTGGTAAGTAATGATATTAAGCATAGTTTCAATATGGGTCATTATAAAGGGTTCAAATATCAATGATATTTATTAATTCATCACAATTCATAATATTATCATTTTATGATTAAGCAAATTCATTGTGTGCTAACATTGGATGGACATGATAAACTATCAAAATGTATGGATAGGATTGCTTCATTTTTTAATATGTGATGCATCCCGGATCAGAGGTTCTCAAGAGAAAAATAAATATACCATGGTTTCATCGGTATGGTTTCTATATGTTTAAAGTACTTTATGCATTATGCATTGACACATAGTCTTTGTGATCAAATCTATATGCGACTATGTCTTCACAGGAAAAGGAAAGGGGTGCCTTATGGTGCAGCCAGTAAAGGCAGTTGTGATGGTGGGATGGTTTTGGATTGTTAATGATCATTACTTTCAGTTGAAGATGGGATGTGGTGTTGGTACAAACACCATAGCCAAGCTTTTTGCACTTTGGTGTTTGTTAATATTTGTTATAATGAGTGATGCAACTGAAACAAATAAAGATTGAAATTGATAACTGAATAATGAATCTAGATTTAGATGATAATAATATTAAAAAAATGGCATGCCTTAAATATGGCATAGGTAACTATTATGGGAGTCACGTCCTCATAAATAAAGTATAATTAATGTTTATTAATTAATTATTATTAAATGTTATCAATTTATTTTTAATTATTTTAATATTTCTAACATTCCCATCCTCTTTAATGAGTGCTTTGTCCTCAAAGCAATGGTAGTGAGGGGTGTCATTGTCGAAAATGTTTTGATTCCCAAGTTGCATCTTCTTTAGGAAGGTTTCTCCATTTGATAAGATACTATTTAATTAAGCAAGTTCTCAATCTCTTTCTCTAGTAGAAATAATAGATTTTGGTTCGAAAATAATTCGTCCTTCTTCATCTCTTCATCTAATAAGGGAAGCATTATTTGTGCTTTCTAGTGTTGAGCTATCACCTTCTTTAGAGATGAAACATGAAAAACATTATGGATGTGACTTGTCGCCGGTAATTCCAATGCATATGCCACATGACTAATCTTCCTGTTGAATTGATATGGACCACAGTATCTTGGAGCTAGTTTATTCCTCCCTCTTTGTTTACGTGATAACTTCTTATAGGGTTGTAGTCTTACAAATACACAATATCCAATTTCAAATTCTAGTTTTGTTCAATGTCGATCTGCTTATTGCATCATTCTATTTTTGGCAATATTTAGGTTCTCCTTAAGTATTTGGACAACCTTTTGATTCTCTGATCCAATCACGTGAGTTTTTCAGATGGAATAATTCTTTGATCTACACTAGGTGCCTACTATGCAAAAGGTAACTATTACATCCTTGTATTTAGAACCTGATCAATTTGTATGGTACCAATGGCTTTGTGACTGTAAAAAGGAATCTATTATATTTTGGTTTATATTCAGAGAAGAATTGATTGCACATTGTGGGTATATAAATAACAACACCTTCTTCAATAAATTGGTAAATCTCAAGAAAAAAGGTTCAGTTACAGAGCACATCAAGTGATTTCAACAACTAATTCTCACAGTGAAGAATATTTCATAATATAATTTGTTATGTCTCTTTATTGGAACCTTTACAGATAACATTTAACATGAGGTGTGTCTCTTTGAACCATCATCCCTGGAGAAGGATTTCATGATGGAAAGGAAGGTTGAAAGTAAAAATATGGCAATTGAATACTAGAAAAACCTTCTCCAACACATATAGAGAAAATATTGTTCCTTCTTCTAAACCACCACAAAGGTTGACTCCCCAACAACTAGATGAAATAAGAGAAAAAGGATTATGATTTAATTGTGACTATAGTAAGGGACATAAGTGCAATGGGAAGAAATTATTCTACATAGATTATGAAGACAAAGAACCAAAAGAAGAGGAAGCATCTCAAGAAGAGGTGACTTCAAAATAAATAGAAGAGGCTACTTCAGAAGAAACTACTCCCACCATATCTTGTCATGCATTGGTTGGAATTAGTACTCCTCAAACTATCAAGATAGAAAGATACATAAAAAAGAAGAAGGTAACAGTGTTGATTGATTCTGGTAGTACTCTTAATTTCATTCATTGCAAATTAGCCAAAGTTCTTAATTGCTTTGTATATCCAACACCAACGTTTCAAGTAATTATTGCAGATTGAGGAACTATAAATTGCTTAGGGAAATGACATAATATCAATATTGATATGGGGGAATATGTATTGAATATTCCAATGATTGTTATCCCAATGGGTGGTGTTGATGTTGTCTTAGGTTTCCAGTGGTTACAATCATTGGAAACAATGGATTTTAATTTTCTAAATGTTTTCATGAAATTTTCATGGGAAGGAAAAGAATATGAGTTAAATGGTATTACATGAAAACCATGCAAGGTGATAAGCTCTAATGGTATGATAAATTTGTTAAAAAAGGGATGTCAATGTGTTTGGGTACACATGGTACTCCCAAAAGACTGAACACCTTGAGCAACCACTTCACACAAATAGATCACAGATCAACACACCAATGTTTGTCACATGGTTAAAACCCTCAAGAGGGAAACAGTCCATGGCCCCAGCCAAATAGCTACTTGGAGCAATTTATTATGCAAAAGAAAGAAAGTTACATGAGCTTCTCATAATCAATAAACTAGCCAAGGAACCTCTATGCTCTTTAAATAGAGATCATAGACCAATCGACTGTTAAGCTACAGATCAATGGTAGGTATGATCTAAGAGAAGTTGAGCCGTGGGATAAATCTATGTCTAGAACATATCGTGACCATCAGATTAGAATATTTACAAATGCATACTAATGCATACTGAAACACACTTTTACCTAATGGATATATTACACAAGTTGATCTTAACTAACTCCTAAGTGTCTACATATCCTAACACAATGTGTAGTTGCACAATTATGCTCATTAGATGTTCAAAACTCAAAGTTCCTTATATCCCCATATCTCCAAAGGGCCATTAATAAGCATTCGAAGGTATTTGAAGATATTACCAAAGGTATTCCACCTATTTGTGACTTTGATCATGCTATCTGCTTAATTCCAGGTAGTTTTCCATCTAACATCAGACCTTAGCGATATCCCTATAGCCAAAAGAGTGAAATTGAGTGTATGGTTGCTGAAATGTTAGAGGTGGGAATAATTAGGCCTAGCCAAAGTTCTTACTATGCACTCGTAGTAATGGTACCTAATCTAGATGGATCATGGTGTATGTGTCCTAATTATAGGGATATCAACAAGATCATCATTAAAGATAAGTTTCCCATTTTCTTTATTGATTAATTGTTAGACGAATTACATGGAGCAATTGTCTTCACAAAGTTCAATCTTTGTTTTAGGTATCATCATATTCGATTGAAGGATGAAAACATCCCTAAAACAACATTCATAAATCATGAAGGTCACTATGAAATTTTGGTCATGCCATTTTCTCTAACAAATGTGCCTTCCACATTTCAAGGTTTGATGAATTCTATTTTCAAGCCTTTCCTTTGAAAATTTGTGTTGGTATTCTTTGATGATATACTAATATATAGAAATTCTTGGGAAGAACATGTTCAACATGTTGATAGGGTACTACATCTACTAAAGGAGAAAGAACTGTATGCAAAACCCTCATAATGTTTCTTTGGGATAAAATAGGTGGGTCATATTGTATCTCATGAAGGTGTCAAGGTAGACCCTAAAAAAATTAAATCCATGATGGACTGGCTGATTCCCAAAACCCTGAAGAATATTCGAGCATTCTTAGGTCTGACAGGGTAATACCGCAAGTTTGTTCGTAACTATGGAAGAATAGCAGCTCCTCTAACAACATTACTAAAGAAAGATGCATTTTCTTGGACTCTAGAGGAAAATCAAGCTTTTCAACAACTCAAAGAGGCCATGTGTAAAGCTCTTGTTTTGGAGACACCAAACTTCATAAAAACCTTTATTATGGAATGTGATGCTTCAGGAAATGGAATTGGAGCTGTACTAATGCAAGAAGGACACCCTCTTTCCTTCACAAGTCATCCAATCAAGGGAAAGAACTTAAAAAATCACATTTATGAGAAGGAAATTTTGTAAATACTACATGCCTTGAAGCAATGGAACCCCTACCTTATAAGGAGACATTTCAAGGTTAAAACTGATCATGATAGACTTAAGTACTTCTTGGAACAAATGTTGTCTTCAAAAGAGCAACACAAATGCGCGACAAATATGTTGGGATATGAATTTGAGATCATCTACAAAAGGGGAAGAAAAATGTTGTCGTAGATGCACTCTCTAGGAAAGATGAGGATGTTGAAGCATTACTCTATGTTATTTCGATAATCCAACCATATTGGATAGCTGAAGCAATGGAAGAATGGAAAAATAACAAAAAAATATGGACATTTATTCAAAAGATACAGTAGGATCCCAGTGCCTCCAATACATTTAGGTGGAAATATGACTTTCTATGGTACAATGATTGCTTATATCTTGGTAAGAATTCCCAAATCAAGCAAAAGGTACTTTTTGAATTCCACTCCTCACTGATAGGAGGGAACTCAAGTTTCTTAAAAAAATTGTGACAAAATGTTTGGTTTTCCAATAAAATAAAGTGGAAACAATTAAGACCCCTGGTCTCCTACAACCACTTACCATTCCAAGCTAAAGGTGGATAGAGGCCTAGATGGATTTTTTCACAGGTTTACCAAAGTTTGAAGGAAAAAGTGTCATCATGGTGGTTGTTGAAATACTTACTAAATATTCACACTTATGTGCACTATCTCACCCCTTCAAAGCAAGAACGGTCACCAATTCTTTTATGGATATAGTACAAAAACTACATGGCACTCCAAATATTATAATAAGTGACAGGGTCCCATTTTCATTGGAAATTTTTGGACCGAATTATTTTCTTGTTTGGGTACTCAACTCATTCATAACTCATCTTATCACCCTCAATCTTATGGAGAAACAGAGATAGTAAACAAATGTTTGGAAGGGTACCTTCGATGTTTTGTGGGTAATAAACAAACAAAATGGTTCAAGTGGTTACCCTTGGAAAAATGGTGGTATAACACTTCCTTCCATACATCATAAAAAATGACCCTATTTATGGAACTTTATGGTTATCATCGACCATCCATCACATCTTCACCAAGAGACTCCTCTAAGGTTCAAGTAATGGAAGACCACATGAAGCATCAACAACAAGTTCTTCAAATCTTAAAGTACAACCTAAATATAACACAAAATCAAATGAAACAACAAGCATATCAACACCGCAGTGAACAGAGATTTAATGTGGGGGGTTGGGTGTTTTTAAGACTACAATGATACTAACATATGTCCATGAAGAACTCCAGGAAGGATAGTATATTATCACCTAAATACTACGGTCCCGACAAGGTGTTACAAAATATTGGTAGTATGGCCTACAAATCAAAACTACCTCCATCTTCACGAGTCCATCCAGTTTTCCATGTTTTCTATTTAAAGAAGGTAATCGGAGACAAGCTACCAGTTCAAACGATATTACCTGAACTTGATGAGGAAGGAAAAATCATCTTGGAGCCTGCAGATATTACTGAAATAAGAACTAGAGATCTTCGAAATCGATCAATTCCATATGCATCTCGTTAAATGGAAGAACTTACTCACAGAAGATTCAAAATGGGAAGATGAGTCCTTTATACAACAACATCCAAAACTACTTCAGCATTAATGACAACTCTTTTTAAATGGGAGGGGCATGTTAAGCCCTGAATTATGGCACATTACCCCACATAGTGTGGTGCATTACTCCCTATATTGTGGTGCATTACATATTATTTATTTCAGCTTTTAATGGAAGAACTTACTCACAGAAGATTCAAAATGGGAAGATGAGTCCTTTATACAACAGCATCCAAAACTACTTCAGCATTAATGACAACACTTTTTAAATGGGAGGGGCATGTTAAGCCCTGAATTATGGCACATTACCCCACATAGTGTGGTGCATTAATCCCTATATTGTGGTGCATTACATATTATTTATTTCAGCTTGGGTCTATTAGTTGTTATTATATACCTTTGTCTCCTATAAATGGGAAGGAGATATTCTAATTTTAGTCACAATCTTGTGTACTCAATGCATTTTGTAATGAGGTTCCTCCCTCAAAGAGGATTGATATTTATTTTTGTTATTCATTGTTAAGGTGTGGATTACTCTCGTATTGTCTATTTATTCTCTTTTTATGCTATTCTGGGACTTGGTTGCATAACATTTGTCTTTTGGAATATCCACATTAGTTTATATGTCATTAAATGATGAATATTTTATGTTGTTATATAATAAACAAAATCTCTCACAATGTTCACTTTTTCACCAAAAATCTTAACACCACTTACATATCCCCACATAGACAACTCTTTTACACCACTATTTGAGAATGGAGGATTTTCCAGACCCTTGAAAAACAATAGTCACTAATGTAGGGATAGAATGTCATTTTTATTGTAGTGTCTCCTCCTTGTGAAAGGCATGCACAATCAACTTTGACAAACAATTCAATATTCTAATGCAACAACCAAAAATCTCAAAGCAATCACTCAAACATTTGTTGTTGAAGATAGAGGGTTATGATTCCAACGGGTTTCAAATTTGTTGTTCATTGATGGAATCTAAAATTGATCTATCAAATTGTTTGTTTTATTTTCATTTATATTTTAAGAAATGTATCCCATTTTCCATAATGAGGAGATTTCTATATACAAATCTTAGTGTATCAATGAATTTGGGATAATGGTATAGTAATGAAGGCTCGAGTCGTTAGAGTCTATTTGTAGTTTCCAAATTTAGGTTCAAAGGCAATGTTGCAAGTGACTTTGAGACACACCATATGATGGTGGATCCCTCAAGGCTAGATGTGTCATACCCTTTTGTCCATTGATATTGTACTAATAGATGAATTAAAATTCAAAGCATCATTATCATGGCTGCAAAATTTCTGGTGTTCATTATGAATTCCATTGGACCTTGAAGGCAATAACAACAATTTCATATTTGCAAATGTTTTTTTTCTTTTGTTTTTTTATGGGTGTGTTGAGGCCTGGAAATTTGCAGGTAACAACAGCAAGGGATTCTCCCCAGTCAACGTTCCCAACTAGCCCGTGACTGTTTGGTGTAGGGAATCCATCCGGTTTGCGGTCCGGCTACCGTAGGTCAAATAACAAAACACAGGTTTTACCGGTTGCGTCCCGGTCCACTGTATATTTTTGTATTTTTGACTTAAAGTATGATATGCACGTGCCTAATTAACAATGCAGGGTGATAAGGATGCAGGGAACCATCACAATGTGATGCGCAGGTTCTTACCTCTCGTCTTAGAACTCACAAGCATCTAAATCACATATGCGGCAATAAAATAGAACTGATTAAACTATCTCTAGAGAGATGGATATTAATTCATGAGTAATGCACTACTGTTCATGTGTTATGGAAAATCGTAGATAGCTATTCTTATAACCAAACATATAAACATGAGTAAAAGTATACATGACAAGATAGCTCATCAATAATTAAAAAAACATCCCATTACTCATAGTGGAAGAACATCATAAAGATACTAAAGAATATTCAGACAAGAACATAAGTTCAAGAAGTTAGAACACTCTCACAGCTAATGAAACACATTTGAAAATGAAATAGTTCCCATTCAACATCTGTCATTTAAGTGCATTGATCCATTCCACATAGCACTTTCTCCAACGGGTAAAATTTTCACTTTCTGGTTTGTAAAACGAAATAGTTCCTCTTACAAGCAAAGTTTACAAGTTTGCTAGGGGAAAAAGCCCCTGTAACTTCTAACTTTCAAATATTTAAACAAATAGTACACCGCTTGGGTTCCCCCCAAATGTGTGACTTTTCCCATTCTTCAAACGTTTCATATCCCTCTTTTACATATTTTTTGTGCATGCTCATGATCGGCTGAGTAACGGATGGATATTTTAGATCCATGCCTTTGTTTCTTTCAGTTTTGTCTTTTACTCTGCCCATGCCCCTTGAGATCCTATGTCCTATCAGTACCTTCGTGTTGCGGCAATATGGAAAGTCTTTTGGATCTTCCTGCAGTTAATCAATATGCATCATTTACTGGGATTGCATTCTAAACAAAACGTCAAGTTAAACCAACTAAAACGGCTAATCCACAAGACATGGCCAGGTGCACCACTTGTTCTGAGAAAAATAACAATGCCGACACCACTACCTCATCCACCTACAGGCTCGACAGACATCACCGATGACACAAAATGGGAAACTCATCGACGTCTCAAAATACTAACATCGAAAGGGTAGATACATTCACAGCCACATAAGCGGGTCCTGACAATGATGGGTACTGCGAAACACTTTAAACACATCGGATTCAGAAGAGTTAAGACTTAGATATGGGCGGGAAAGTTCTCAATCGGAAGTCGGAAGGATATTGACATTGGAAGACGGAAGCTTTGCACAGCCGCAACGGCGGAAGAGGAAAGACTATGGCCAAGCGAATAAAAGACTAATATGCATCGATGGGTGGAGCGCTTTGCACTTCAGGCACTTATTTGCTTTGGGAGCCACAACGAAGGAAGAGGAAAAACTATGGCTTCCGATCAAACAGAAAAAATGATGCCTGATCAACATAAAATATTAAGTGTCCGGACAGCTTTAAAATTCAACAGCGGACAAAATCTATTTCACCTTCGAAATAACGGCCCTTTAAAGAACACTTAGCAAACCAAACTCAAATTTGCGACCCAAAACAACTTCAAAACACACGCAACTTCCGAAAACTAGGATGAGAGTTGATCTTCAAAAATCATTCAAAATTAAAGCATGACCAAAAATAGTTCACGGATCCAAACGATTCAAAGCAACCTTAAATGATGAGGAGGGGACCAAAATTTAAAAAATTTGGGGAGAATAGTTGCAGCTACAACAATTGGTGATTACCTGGTGAACCTATATCTCTGGGTGATTATTCTTTAAGTGACAGACTGTTTTACAACAAATGCATCTATTGAATTCTTCTAGCTGTCTGGATTTCTCAAATGACAGAAGTGTGTACCTTTAATCATTGATGATAGTCCAATTCGGGAGAGTGGAAACCAAGATTTTCAAGTCTAGATAAATCTGTTGAGGCCAAAGGATGAGTTTCATTATTACTTTTGTCTTTAGGTAGCTGATAGCTTGGACACCACAGGATTGTAGCATATGGTAAATAGACATATTCATTGGTTCCTAATTCCCATGCCACTTTAGCACCTTTTGTGCTTTTGGACTTTTGTTCTTTTTATATGAGTCCTTCTGCATGCCTTTCTTTATGAATTTTAATTCAGGATTATCTATCTCAAGTGTCCTTTTGTGTGAGCGGTGTATTTCACATTTCAGCCAATGGATGGAGAGGAACTTTTGGCAATTTAGTACTTATGATTCAGCATTTGCTTTGATGTATGATTCTTTCATGGGAGTTTTTGACTCTTATCTGCCTTTTGGCATTCGTTTCTTGGAATGGGATCATTTATATTTAATATACTGTTTACCTTGCTCCTTTCCATGGGTTCTTCGCTGTCACCCCCTAGAACATTTTAAGTGTGACGTGGATGGAGCCTCAAAAATAGTATTCTAGACTCTATGAATCTGGTTTATTTTATAGGGGTTAAGCAGGACTTCAATGCTCACATAGCCATTCGAGAAAATTTCTAAACATGAATAAGCTCTTTTAGACAAACAACAACACACAGTCTTATACCCTAGAATGTTAATCATTCCCAAAAATTTTGATGTTCCCCATGCAACCGCTAGTTTGTTCCCTTTATTGAAATCAATAAAACTTAAACTAAAACAAGACTAAAAACATGGCTCAAAAGATGACCAAAACATATTATTTATATACATGACAGAAGAACTCAGATAAAACTCAGGAAAAATAAGGCTTGAGAACCAAACCATTTACTGGTAAGTTCTCTTCCCACCCTTGTAGATCTTGCAACTTATACGTAGAAGGGCCAAGCTTTTCCGCAATCTGAAAAGGGCCTACCCACAACTGCTGGAATTTAGTATGCTTTCCTTTCTCATCATGGGGGCGGTCCCACTTGAGAACCAAATCTCCTACTTCAAAGTCTTTTGTCCCAGCCTTATGTTTGTCAAACCATCTCTTTATTACCTCTTGTTGTTACTTAAAGCGCTCTCTAGCCTTAGATCTAGCCTCTTCTACTTTCAGAAGATTATATATTCTCATCTGCAAAACTTCATTCTCCAACCCTCTAGACTCTTGAGCTATTAGGGAGGAGGGTAGCATGATATTGGGGGGAAGGATGGCTTCTTTACCATACACAAGGGCATATGGTGACACTCCTATCGAAGACTTGGGGGTGACTCTATCAGCCCAAAGGGAATTTGGTAGCGCTGAGTGCAACCTCCTCTGGTTTTCTATCACAGTCTTCTTTAAAATTCTTATCAGGTTTTTGTTAGTAGATTCAGCCAGGCCATTTCCTTGTGGATAGTAATTAGCAGAATAATGCAATTTTATCCCTTTATCATGAGAAAAAGCAGTTAATTTAATTGATGAAAATTAAGTAGCATTATCAAAGATTAACGAAACTGGAACTCCAAACCTGGTCATGATATGGTCCTGTAGGAAGATGATGACTGCGTCCTCATTTAATTTGTGCAGCGGGATGGCTTCAACCCAGCAAGTGAAGTAATCGGTTGCGGTCAGAATGTACTTGTGTTGTAGGTAAGAGTTCGGCTTTATCTCCCCAATAATATCTAGCCCCCATTGCTCGAATGGCTCCATGATCATCACAGGCTTCAGTGGTGCGGCTGCTTTAGATTGTCTTCCACCACACCTTTGACATATGTCGCACTTCCTGACATGGGTGTGTGCATCTTTGAAAAACGTAGGCCAATAGTAACCTGTCCTGAGAATTTTGTGTGCTGTAGTATTTCCTGAAAAATGTTCCCCAGCAGGTCCATCATGTAGTTCTGTCATTACTTTCTTTGCATCCTTTTTTTCTAAGCATCTAAGAAGAACTCCTTCGTAGTTTTTTTCTAAATAATACTCCTTCAACAATTTGATAGGAGGCTGATTTGAGACGCATTGCTCTTCTTTGCTTAGAATTCCAATGTTCGGGCAACAACCATACTTGCAGGTAATGTACGAGGTCTCTATACCAAGATTCGGGAGCTGTAAACAAAGGAAATACATCCATCAAATGTAATTCAGCCTCATCCTCCCATGCACGTTCATTGTTGTTCCCATTATCAACCATTAGTTTGCACAACCCTTGCCCTTTAACTATAGAAGCTGGCTTGAACTCAAGGTCATATTCTTGGAGAGCTGTTACCCAATTTCCCCTTCTTTCTCCTAGTTCCTTTTGTATAAAAAGGGACCTCACAGCTGGGTATGGGATGATCACCTTGGTTCGATTTTTTAATATGTAGGGCTTGAATTGTTTCACTACTTTGAATACTCCATATGCTTGTTTATCAATAGCCGGGTAGTTTAATTCGGCTCCTTGCAGACCAGTACTCATGAAGGATATCGGGAATTCATCCCCCCCATCTTCTTTTTGAGTAAGCACAGCTGCTAGCGAATCATTAGACGCAAAAGTATATAGAATAAAATCTTTATCGAAATCTGGGCTCTTTAGGGAGGTTGCATGTGCAACAGCAGTTTTAATCTCGCTGAATGCATTCTTCTCAATATCGGTCCATTTGAATTGTGCACTTTGCTTCACCATTTGTTGCAGAGGCTTGACAATCTGAGCGAAGTCTGGCACAAATATTCGCATGAAGTTTATTGTTCCCATAAATGATTGCATCCCCTTTTTATTATGGGGTAAGGGGATTTGTTCAATGGCCTTAATTCTTTCTGGATCTATAGAGATTCCCTTCTTTGAAACTATGTGACCCAACAACTTGCCTTCTGTGACAACAAACACACATTTCTTGGGATTGAGTGAGATGCCATATTTCCGATAGCGTTCAAAAATATGCTTTAAATGAAATGCGTGCTCTTCTCTCCTCTTTGAGAATATTGTAATATCATCAAGGTACACTACAGTACTACAACCAATCAATCCACGGAAAGCTATGTCCATTTCCCTCTGAAACGTAGCACCAACATTTATAAGCCCAAAAGGCATTCTTCGATAAGCGAAGGTTCCCCATCTGGTCCTGAATGTTGTCTTCAATCTATCTTCTTCGGCTACTAATACTTGATTGTAGCCTGAAAAACCGTCTAATAATGAAAATAGTTCAGAACCTGAGACCATTTGTAGAAGTTGCTCCATGGGGGAATAGGTTAGTTCTCTTTATCTAAAGCACGGTCTAAATTCCTGAAATCCACGCATAGCCTAATTTCTCCAGACTTTTTCTTCACTGGCACCAGATTTGAGACCCATTCAGAGTGTCTGACCTTAAAAATGATTCTAGCATCCAAAAGTTTCTTAACTTCACTTTGGATCAGAGGTTCCAACTTTGGATGCATTTTTCTTAAAGGTTGTTGATAAGGTTTGACACCAGCTCTGATGGGAATAACATGCTGGATGATGCTAGTGTCATATGTCTTTAAATCTTCGTATGTCCAGGTGAAAACATCTTTACATTGCTTAAAAAGGCTGATGAACTTATCTCTTTCTGCTGGCGAACAACATTTGCCCAGATTCACATATTTAGGATTTGTTTCAGTCCCTAAATTTATCAGCTCGAACCGTAGAGATGAGCTATGAGTCTTCACGTTTTCCAGTTTTCTGAACTTTTCATTTAAATCGAACATTCTTTCCAAAGTTCTGACCCCTTTAGGGATGAAATTATCATACTTCAGCTGGGCGTGATGTTCTTCATCATCTATAATTGCCCCTTTAAATACTTCGTCATTTGTTAAGCATTCTATAATTTGCTGGTCATCATCAAACACTCATAGGTTGGTGATCATATCAGGAACCGATGGCCCGAAAAGCAATTCAATTGAGCATCAATTATTAGTAGGCACAAGCCTGGCAGCCAATGTGGCTAACAAGTCAGCTGCTGCATTTTTAAGTCTTGTAATTGAAATAATATTGAATGCGTTAAAACACTTGAGTAGGTCCCATACCTAATTTTGATAAGCCTTTAAGTGAGGAGAAACACAATGTATTTGATTCCGAATCTGTTTTACAATTATTTCATAATCACTAAAATTTTTTAGATTACTTACCTTTAATTTGATCGCTTTCCTTAAGCCTTGCACCAACACTTCATACTCTGTTGTATTATTCGTACATTCAAACTCTAATCTACATGAAAGAAAATATTTATTCTTCTAGGGGTCAATTAGAACACAGACGGCCCTTGACCCTTCTAACGTCTTAGAGCCATCAAAAAACAATGTCCAGAAATCACTAACTATTGTATGCGAGTCTATTCCTATTGCTAAGTCTACTATTTTACAGTCGATTTCATCAGCCTGTGAAAATCGAAGGAGATCAGGCTGGGTGTCTGACTTGTTGCTGGCTTCTTCTGCTTGGTAATTTCCTGGTTCCAATTCAATAAAATAATTTCCCAACACAGAATCCACTGGTTCATTCTTCTCCTCAAGTTGAGTAACGTTGTATTTCATGTGAGGCTCTCTAATAATTTTAATTTGGTTCAGACTTCCTTTATATAGCAGCCATAGATGTGACCAATCAGAGGCAAAATATCCGTTTATTTTGGCCGACCAATCTCTGCTCAGAACAAGACCATAAGCGTCTGGTATGTTGGATACCACGATATCAATGACTTGTCATACTTTATCATTTGATGACAGGCGGACCAGGACATCCTCCATCTCACCAATTACCTTTACATTCATCCTATCCAGTTGAACAACTCTCCAAGTAGAAGTTTTAGGCTGCCCATTTATCTTTTTACAAACTGATATTGGCATGACGTTAACCGATGCCCCTGAGTCTACCAGGAAATTATGTATGTTGTGATTAAAAATTTCAAAAGTGAGGAGGAAAGGTGGATGTTTTTTCTTAGACTTACCTCCAATGCTAGCTTTTCTGATTTCTTCTTCTTCCTCGGGTCGATTATCAGCGGGAAGCCTCTCATCCGATGCTTCAAGCGCCTTTAATAGTATTTCTTTTTGCTGTGGCACTTTACACATTTCGAATAGTGAAACGTTAGCTTTTACCTTCTTTATGTATTCCACGATGTCATAATCCATCTGTGGTTTGGTGGGATGTGGCTTATCAACATTCATTTTTTCTTCAGTGGGCTGGGTGAATGTATCAGTCTGCTTAGGATCCTAGCTGGTAATGGTGAATTCGGGAATTTTATGAGCTGAGGAATTGTTCTGGAATTTTTTAACATTTTTCTGCAGCCTTTTGATTTTCGGGAGTATGAGACTATATTCCTTAACTGACCCTTGGCTCCTTGTTGTTAAGTTGGTCTCCAGGACTTCCTTGTAACCCCAATTCTTTTCTTCTTCAGCATCAAATAATGAAACAGAATTCCACAGAACCATGGTTTCCTCTTCTTGTTCCTTCGTTGAAGTGGTACTTTCTTTTCTTTCTTCATCTCCTTCTTCTATTAATTTAGAATCTAACAGCTGATTCATAACCAACATCATTGAGTTTATCCATTGAGGACACTTCTTTTCAGAGTGGGGCTGTTGGTGGAAAGTGCAAAAACTGTCCATTCCTACCTTTGTTAAATTCATAGATGCAGAATTGTGGGGAGGAGGTTGGGATTGATTGTTATCCTCCCTTTTCTTGTAATAGGACTTGTAGAACTTTTGAGTTTCCTTCTCTTTTTCCAAGTCTATAATTCTATTGGAAAGCTTCTGCATCATTTTTTCCATACCTTCAAAATCAGGTGATTTCTCTCCCTTAGGTTTATTAAACAACAATGCTTTCCTTCCCGCCATTTTCTCTCCTGACCGTTCGGCATAATCTTCGATACTTTCACTTTCAGCCTCTACCTTTTCTGCCTCCTCATAGGTTTTTGCTAAAGTAGGCCTGGCCTTCATTTTAGTGAATATGGCCAACTCGGGTCCTAAAGCCGAAGTATAATACTCAATCAGGAATTTATCCAAAGGTTTGTTGGCTTCAGAAAAATTCTTGAGGTACGCTGCAAATCTTTGAGTGAAGCTGTGCACCTTCTCCTTTCTCTCTTTCTTCAAGGTGCATAGTCCTTTCATGAGGGCTGCATGAGTATTTTGAGCTGCATACTTACTTCTAAATATTGTCTCGAAGGTATCCCAATTGGGGATAGAGTTTGCAGGCAAACCAAAATACCATGATGCTGCAGCTCCTTTAAGGGTGTGTGGGAATAGTATGCAAACTACATCTTCATGCTCCCCAGCCCTTAACCCTTCTATTGCCAAGCAAAAACTTTTCAAGTGGTCATCTACCAGTGTATTTTCACTTGGGTCGAATTTGGGAAGCATTTTTTCAAAGGATTGAGGTAAATCATGTAACGGAGGTGTTAGATTTAAAAGTGATCTGGATCTCCATGCATGTGGTGGATTCGGTGGGTTGGGTGGTTGATTGGCGTTTACGCCTGCCATGAGTCTGGGTGGAGAGTGAGGGGGTGAGCCAACAGGAGTGTGAGCAGGAGAACTATGAGGAGTATCCGGGCCTTCCTGATTCAAAGGCACTACAACTTCCTGTAAGGTTGTTTCCACTAGTTCTTCCCAATCCCCAACCAGTACCGAGTCTTCCAAAATAGGACGATCTTTCCTTTTATATTCTCTTTTGGGAAATTCAGGGATGATTGGAAATCCTCCAATATTCTTTACGTATGCCTTGGTGTGTCTTCTCATATTATTAACAACCTCGTTATCAATAGAAAACAAATTTTCTCTACTCCTTTCTTCTGGAATTGGATTATGAAGTCCACTGCTTTTAGAACTGTTACTGGTGGAATAGTCTCAGGAAAATGGGTTTCCTCAGCCATCCATGCATTGGCGGCCCTCCTTCTAGCGCTAGAAAATGTTGAGGCCTGGAAATTCGCAGGAAACAACAACAAGGGATTCTCCCCAGTCAATGTTCCCAACTAGCCCATGATTGTTTGGTGTAGGGAATCCATCTGGTTTGTGGTCCGACTACCGTAGGTCAAATAACAAAACAAAGGTTTTACCGGTTGCAGCCTGGTCCACCATGTATTTTTGTATTTTTGACTTAAAGTATGATATGCACGTGCCTAATTAAAAATGTAGGGTGATAAGGATGCAGGGAGCCGTCACAATGTGATGCGTAGGTTCTTACCTCTCGTCTTAGAACTCACAAGCATCTAAATCACATATGCGGCAATAAAATAAAACTGATTAAACTATCTCTAGAGAGGTGGATATTAATTCATGAGTAATGCACTACTGTTCATGTGTTATGGAAAATCACAGATAGCTATTATTATAACCAAAAATATAAACATGAGTAAAAGTATACATGACAAGATAACTCATCAACAATTAAAAAAACATCCCATTACTCATAGTGGAAGAACATCATAAAGATTCTGAAGAATATTCAGAAAAGAACATAGGTTCAAGAAGTTAGAACACTCTCACAGCTAATGAAACACAGTTGAAAATGAAATAGTTCCCATTCAACATCTCTCATTTAAATGCATTGATCCATTCTACATAGCACTTTCTCCAACAGGTAAAATTTTCACTTTCTGGTTTGTAAAACGAAATAGTTCCTCTTATAAGAAAATTTTACAAGTTTGCTAAGGGAAAAAGCCCCTGTAACTTCTAACTTTAAAATATTTAAACAAACAGTAGACCGCTTGGGTTCCCCCCAAATGTGTGACTTTTCCCGTTCTTCGAACATTTCATATCCCTCTTTTACATCTTTTCTGTGCATGCTCATGATCGGCTGAGTAACGGACGGATCTTTCAGATCCGCACCTTTGTTGCTTTCAGTTTTGTCTTTTACTCTGCCTGCACCCCTTGAGATCCTGTCTCCTATCAGTACCTTCGCGCTGCGGCAATATGGAAAGTCTTTTGGATATTCCTGCAGTTAATCAATATGCATCATTTACTGGGATTGCATTCTAAACAAATGTCAAGTTAAACCAACTAAAACAACTAATCCACAAGACATGGCCAGGTGCACCACTTGTTCTGAGAAAAATAACAATGCTGACACCACTACCTCGTCCACCTAGAGGCTCGACAGACATCACCAACGACGAAAAACGGGAAACTCATTGGCGGCTCAAAATACTAATATCGGAAGGGTAGATAAATTCATATTTGCATAAGCGGTTCCTGACAACGATGGGTACTGTGAAACACTTTAAACACATCGGAGTCGAAAGAGTTAAGACTTAGCTGTGGGCGGGAAATTTCTCAATCGAAAGTCAGAAGGATATCGACATCGGAAGATGGAAGCTTTGCACAGCCGCAACGACGGAAGAGGACAGACTATGTCCAAGCGACTAAAAGACCGATATGCATTGGCAGGTGGAGCGCTTTGCACTTCGGGTGCTTAGTTGCTTTGGGAGCCGCAACGGCAGAAGAGGAAAAACTATGGCTTCCGATCAAACAGAAAAATTGACGCCCGATCAATAGAAAATATTAAGTGTCTGGACATCTTTAAAATTCAACAGCAGACAAAATCTATTTCACCTCCGAAACTACAGCCCTTCAAAGAACACTTAGCAAACCAAACTCAAATTTGCGACCCAAAACAACTTCAAAAGACACGCAACTTCCAAAAACTAGGACGAGAGTTGATCTTCAAAAATCATTCAAAATTAAAGCATGACCAAAAACAGTTCATGGATCCAAACGATTCAAAGCAACCTTAAATGATGAGGAGGGGACCAAAATTTAAAAAATTTGGGGAGAATAGTTGCAGCTACAACAGGATGTCTCCACACTAGCCATTTACATCACACATTAGTAAAGAATGGAATGTTGTGGGTTGTTGCAAGGATGGTGTGCAAAGTAGGAATAGTTGTAGAACAATTAGGTGTGACTTGGTTGATTTTCTATTCTTAAGTTGACAACTACATTCATGGATGTATCCTCCACTTTTAAATCACACTTGCAATCATGAAGTACATACACTCAGTTGATAATATGGTTTTTGCAAATCTACAATAGCTAATTTAGGAATTGCAATATATTGTGTGTTGAAAAAATCATGATACATGTGCCATCTACCTTTATAATGAAGGATAATGAAGGATTACAATTGGAACTCTTTAGTTGTTGATGTCTATGTTGAGATTTAAACACTAGTTCGCATTTCAATATTATATAGCCTTGAGCCAAGGACACATAGTTGCAGGGCATAATGATGATTTGAATCTCATGCTAGTGGAAGACTAGTGTTGTTGACAATCCAAAAAATGTGGTATATGAGAAGTTAGTAGCATGTGAGCATGAAGTACAAGTTTTAAGGAATGCAAGGTTGCATGAATCCAAGTATCCAAGTGTAAAGAATGCATGATATGTGGTATGTCGAATACCATATATTTTTGTTTTAAAATTGTTTTTTTATACTAACAAAACAAGCCTCAATATAAAAAAATTCGGTTCCATCAATTCATCACTTAGGACATTTCAAAAGTGATAGTGAATATTTAAAAATTATGGATGATTAAATATAGAATATAAATTGTTTTCCAAACTTTGGAAAAGTAAAATATTAATTATTTATGTTCTCTCAATTTTTTGCTTAGCCAATCATAAAAGTGATTTTATTATTTTTTTAATTTTCAATGAAAAAATTGTGGAAATCTTTCAAATACTTCACTATAATCCATAGAAGGTAAATAGAGAAGAATGTTGTCTATGGTTACAAATCCTAACTTTGAGGGAAAAAAAATTAACTCATGACCTTCTAAAATTTAGAAGAAATACCTCACATCTAGCTCATAACAACTAAGCTAACATTTAAGATTAAATTTATATTACTATATGTAAAAATTAAATTTAGTATAGCTTTTTTTCCAAACTTTAAAAACAAATAAAATAATAAAAACCTTCTCAACTTCCTTCCCCAATCATTTGAATCTATATGTCCGCAAATCAATTTAAAATCATTCAAGATTGTCGTGAGTCTCGTGTATAGTTATATGGGTAGTGCTTTGAGTCTGTGTTATCATAGACTGTAGGTAGAGGCATGTTGCCTTGTGAGATCGGTTGACCCATCAAGAATTGTAGGAGTTTAAATACATTTTAATTTCTATGAAAAAAACATATCTCTACTAATTTAATAAGAAGTAACAAACATGTTACTTACCTTCTATATCAACTGAATTATTTTGGATTATATCCCATAACCAACCAAATCCCACTCCTTTTTTAAAAATATCAAGAGGATTGCGACAAGGTTGTCCTTTTTCTCCACTTATTTATTTGTGGGTAATTGAAGGCCTAACTAGGATGATCTCTAAGGCTAGACATGATGGAATTTCTCTAGTATGAAGATCTTTGATTCTCTCAGAATCACACATTTACGCTTTGTCAATGATGTGATCTTTTTTGGTACATACAATCTCTATGAATGAAGGTATCTTCATGAAATTGTGAATATTTTATGTTCGGCTTCATGTATGGAGATAAGTATGGAAAAATCGTGTATCTATTAGCATAATGTTTTTGACTATGACTTCCCTTATTTCTTTGGTTCAGTATAAGGCTTCTAGTTTGGAGGCCGATTTCAGGTACCTAGGTTATTTTCTTAATCCAAACAAGTATAAAATTGATGATTGGATGTGGCTTGTGAAAAAAATTGAAAAAAAAAATTAACAATTGGTAGTTCAAATTCCTTTCTTTAGGTGAAAGAATTACTCTGGTAGGATTCTAGTTTTCTGGTTTTCACTAATCTTGATTCCTAAATCAATTATGAATTCTATTAGATAAAAAAAAAATCCATTTCTTATGGTTTGGTTCAAGTATGTAGAAAAAATTTCATTAATCCTCTTAGGAGAAACCTTCTTTGCCTAAAGATCTTAGTGGCTAAGGTATAAGGAATTTATTTGGTTTTAACATGGCTCAATGCATGAAGAGCATGTGGCATAGTCTCTTTGATAAAGGTTTATGGAGCCAGGTAATCAAAGCAAAATACTTCAGGAATGTTCCTTTTTTTAATTGGTTCATAGTTTCTGAATTGGATACAAGAGGTGTACCAATTATATGGAATAACTTCTTAAATTTCACTGGATTAAAAAATGGAATTCTTGGGACATTGTAAATGGAAAGAGCGTCCTTATTGGTATTGATCCATTTATAGGCAATAAGAGGATTTTTTTTCTTCATGGGGAAATTATTGACAATATTAAAGAAATTGGTTTCTCTACACTAAAACAATTTAAGAGACCTTGACGGGTTGTTCTTAAGGGTGGTTATTGGTTAAATTCCAAGGATATTGGGTTGTCATTTATTAGGCTTCAAAATGGGATAATTAGATTGATCAGATATTTATCTGTAGGTATCAGACTGAATGATTATGAGGATAGAATTGTGTGGGTTTGGGACAAAAAATATGGGGATATTTCAACAAAGATTGCTTATGAAGCTATCATCAATTCGATATCCACTTCAGATCATAGATGGTGGTATAGAGAGCTGTGGAACTGGACGATTCCATGAAAGTTAAAATGTATTTTTTTTCTTGTTGTTACTAAAAGAAAAATTGTTAACATGGAAGAATCTGATGAAGAGGGGTTGGAAGGGTCCTAGATGTTGTGCTTTATCTAAAAAATGGTTTTGATTCAGCTGATCATATTTTCATTTTTTGTTCCTTCAACAGAGAAGTATGAAAATAGGTCTATGAGGATTTAAAGGTGGAATATTTGTGGGGTTTTAATAGTATGGAAGAAAGTTTCAAATTTTGGTTTCAGGAAGAACTTATTTTCAAGTTATTGCAATTTTTTGTCAATTGGTCTATATGGATTGGACAAACAAGAAAATTTTTGAATATGCTTTGCCAAATGTCAGTTTTTGCGCTCTAAAGAGTATTGGTATTTTTAAAGACTCATGGTCGATATAATTATAAAATACCTAAGATGTTGTATCCTCCCTCTTTCACTCCTTTCTCGACCGTGGGTTTTTTTTATGGAGCCTCACAAAGTGGTAAGTGTGGTTGTTGGATGTTAATACAATTGAGTAATGATCATGTTATTGGCTTCTGGATGAATGGGGGTGTTGGAAGTAATACTTAGACTAAACGTTTGAGTCTGTGGGGCATTTTAAGCTTTTCTAAGGTGTTAGGGATTGATTTGATAAGTATCTTTAATGACAATAATTACCATTGAATGGGAAAATGACTGATTCAATCTCCAGGTTTTGCTTCTAAAACATTGGGGGTGCTAGAGTGAAAGCTCTATTCAGTTCCTTTTATCATAACTCTCTTGCACACATTTCAAGATCTTTCAATTATGAAGTGAAATATCTATCAAAGAAATCTCTCCTCATTGATGAATGTTATATGCACTTTCAGGAAGTTTTTGAAGAAGTCCTTATTGATGAAGGTGTGGAACTTCTGGAAAAGTTTATGTAGTTTCTGTTTATCTTGTAGATATGACATCCTTTTGTCGTTCTTCTTTGGGTAAGTTGTCGGACTTAGTTGTGATGAAAGTCTATATGTAGTAGTGTGGATATGTCTCTCTTTTTTTCAACTGTTGACCAATTTGAATCCTTAGGGTACTGATAGGCAGGGAAAGTAAAGAGGTTATTTAACAGTATTTATGTGAATATTGTTCAAATGTTATAGAAATTTTGAAATGATATAATGTTTTCTTTTTCTTTGATCTCAATGGAATAGAAAGAAAATATGATATATGATTTAAATTATGTTTAGATATAGTTTTTCTTCTTCAATTCACCGCTATATATGTTTTCAACCATTATTTTTTTTGTTTGTTTGTTGCAAATGCCTTTTGACTTGCTCGACCAACCTTTGGTCTGACAAAACACAACCCAAGGGCATCAAGTCTAGGTGGCACCAACCCTTAGCATGGTTGGATTTAGATATTGAATCTTAAGAGCAGTGAGAAACTCTTCTTGATTGTTTGCTAAAACTTAAGATATTTCAGCCATATTATCTACAAAATAATATATATATAGATATTAAACTATATACATTATAATTTGAATAAAAAAAAATTCTTGGAGTAGCTTAAGTGTTAACTTGTATACTTTTGTATTAGTTAGATGTATTTTGTTGGTGAGATTGAGCTTGTCTCACACCTGGCTAGGTGTCAAGAAGTGTTGCATGTGTATTGAGACACTTGAATAGCTGAGTGTTGGGTGACCCCATCACAGGTGGTATAAGAGAATCAATTTGTGGAAGTCAAGCTATTCACCATTATTTTGGAAATGAATGTGGAAATCAAGCTTTTACAATTGAACTCACAAAAAATTGCTAGAAGACATGCAAAGATCCACTCAAAATTGGAGACTAAAATTGGTGTATAACATTACCTTGCATTGCATAAGTGTACATCAGTTGAAATTATAAAAGAATAGGCTTCCCAAATATATAATTACATCAGATATTCAAATTCCTAAGGAGGTAAGTTGAATCCTCACAATAGTAGTCTTACTAAAAGTGAAAAATACACCTAAGTGCATAAAACAATTTCCAAATTAGTTCAAGAAGGTCACAAATTGGATGAATAATGTATGTCAGCTGATAAGTGATGGAAAGTTAATAAACTCATTATTTCAAGAGAGAAAAATATGCAGGATGAGTTGGGAAAAAAACAAGGAAGTTTCCATGTGACTAGCTTTCACCTTTTTACCTTAAAATTGTTGAAAAGCAGTCTAACTCTAGATAAGGCAGGAAGTCTCACTTAATAAACTGGACAATATGTATATTTGGAAGAATCTTATTGAGAATTTGTGATGGGATCTCCTATATGTTGTTATGTCATGTTTTGATCAAGTGGTGCAAGTGGATGCCAAATAGCTAGCCTAGAACCTGGGAAATTAACCATAGAGATTAATAAATGTATCATAAGTATGTGAATGGGTATTTTATTATTTTAACACCCCCCCTTATGCTTGAATTATGTAAAATAAATATATAAGAGACATATGTCCTATAAACAAGGATTAGTTCCATTTACATACTGCTTATCCATAAAGACAAGGAAAGAGACAAAACCACAAGGGGAAAATCCTCCCACAAAACATGGACATGAACAAAAGTTTGTGAAATCTTATCTTCAAACAGTATTCACCACATGATCATCTATCCAAACCAGTGATTTGATATTGTTGAATTTCTTCTCAGATAATTAATTGGTGAAGGTTTCTGCAACTTGCTCAGATGATGTGAAGTAATGTGGTGCAATGACCTCATCATGCACAAGTTCTTTAATGTAGTGCATATGAACCTCTATGTGTTTGTTCTACTTCCTCTGAAAAGGGTATGTTGAGATTTGAATAGTACTCTGATTGTCACAAAATATAATTGTGGAAATGATAGATTCAATCCCAAACTCTCTAAGTATTCCTTGCAACAATAAAGATTGAGTGGTTGAATTCACAACTCCTCTGTATTCTGCCTTTGTAGAAGAAAGTGCAATGGCACTTTGTTTTTTACTCGACCAAAAAATTGCTCCATCTACAAGAATAAACACATATCCAGAAGTTGATTTTCTATCAGTGCTATCACCAGCTGTTACGGAGAGAAATTCCTATGGCTTGGGGTACCACAACAAACAACTTGACTCTAGAAATAAATCCTTTCCAATATGCAATAGAAATTAAATGTCTAACACTAAAGGATTAGACCTTGTACCTTATTTCGGACGGTTGAAGTAGATCCCCGTTGAGCTTTCCAAAGGGGTAATGAAAGGTCAAATCCGAGCGATCTCAAGGCATATGGAAGGCCAGGAGTCAAGTGAGCCGGATCCATGTCAAGGAAAACTCCAAAAATATTTGGATTTTGTACACATCCCTATGTACACATTTTTAGAGGTCAAACCCGTGTATATGCGCGATTAGGGGTTTAAAAGTCGCGTGTACTAATTTTCACATGTTTTTAGGGATGGTCAAGGAAACATCAAAGGACAAAAAATGGTCCAAGGGGTTTAAGGAGTCTGTAGAGGGACATGGGAAGGCCATACAAGTGTGATTCACCTGGAGTGGTGAAATTAGCTATAACAGATGCTCCCTAATGTGTGAGGTCAGAGGGGCCATACGATGGCTGAAATACACTATAAGTCCATCCTAAAAGTGGAGTGATGAAGGATCCCAAATGGAATACCAACCACCCAATCAGCATAGTACAATGATAGAACTCTGCACATAACTACAAATACATATAGCAGTCCCGGATACATAAGAGTACAATGGCCATGAATAGGCATGATACAAGATATCACATAAGTGGTCATCACCACGTATAATATACATAGATAAGAATATCCATGATGAAGATATACAAAGGACCATAATCTCCATAATGGCTAAAGATATACAATAGATCAAGATCTCCATAATAGCTGGAAATGTCTAAAATATACTGGAATCAAGTCACGAGAGCTGAAATCTCATGAACACTGGCACGATCAAGGAGGTAGCATATAAGAGATGCCACCAATCTGGACGGTATTTTACACAAACCGCTATGAGTACATGTCCTACTATGTGAATAGAGGTGTTGAGGTCGAACATAGTAGTCCATCGTCTGATTACCGGTCATTGATGTATACCATTAACAGACACGAGATCACCCACTGTTAATGAAAATGGGAATCAAGGTACTAGAGTCCAAACTAACAAGTGTGAATAACTGTGTTGAGGTTGAACACTTGAGAGGATCCATCGATCAGGGGACATTGATGTATTCCCAAAGACTGTCGATGGCGAGAGAACCTGCCACTAATGAATGCAAGTCTCAAGGAACTAAAAAATGACTCTAGATTCCAATCCCAAAATAAATGATTTGAAGTCGATGGGATGAAATCCGCTGGAAGGAGGGAATTAGGGCATCCCCCATCATCCAACATGAGGTACTCAACAAAGCTATATAATGTGGAAGGACTCAATCATAAGGTGCATGAACCAGTAACTGTACCAGGAATGGCCGACATGCAAAGTCAAGATAACTGAGGAATGGTCGACTCAGGTTTCAACTTCCTTTGAACAAGAGAATAACGATGAATGGTGACTGAATAAAGGCAACATAGACTCGATATACAAACTGGGACATCTCTGTGACACAGGAGGCATCAACAGAGGCTCCATGAGTATTGGAAGCTTAACCAGTCGATGGAGATAAACTCAGATAAACGAGTACAACTCCTAAAGTCAAACTATAAACCCAACCAATGGATGTGATATATAGTGCTCTGTTCGAAGGTGACTCGACTCAACAGCTGCCAAAGATAACATCTTTCCTTGGTCGTCTTTTTGGTTTTTTGATTTTTTTTTTGAACTTTTTCAAATATTTAAAAATCTTGAAAAAGAATAAAACTGCTTTATAGTTACATACTAGGAGGAGACGAGTGTCATAGGGGAAAACAAACTAGTTCCAAGCAGTGGAACATACCTATGCTCAATGCAAGGACACATGTGTATGATATCGACACTTGGGGGAAAATCCCCTCCCAGTAAAAAGGGAATCAAGCTGCAAAGGATATATAAAATGGCTGTGCATGGCTAGACATGAGACAAGCTTAGGCTATATGTCTGAAACGCAATGTTAGGGAAGCTGGCATAAAGCTCAATAAAGCAGGAAAAGCTCATGATAATGTAATTACAACTTGACATAAGGGAGTCCTGAGGGAAATAGGCTAGCAAAATATCAAGAGGAGTATGAGGGTATTGCGAAATGTCATGGCAGTACTATACAATGGACTCCCACACCCTAAAGGACAAAATGTCAGCATGGGCACCAAATGCAGATAAGGTGCTAACTAGGGTACCCATGTAAGCTCAAGCTCTACCACTCATACCATGCCACTTCTGAAACAACAAGAAGGTTCTGTGACATAATAGAGTGGGTTCGTACCTAAGGTTATGATGAAACGGTCAGAAGGTCATGCAAAATGAAAACAGTTATGAACCCTAACCTATATGCTAATTTAGACATAATACCTAAGATCGACATGAACGGGTCAATCCAATGGCTGAAACGACACTCAAAAAGGTCTCCTACATCATGAATTAGGTAAAAAACGGTCCAAAATGATTAGAAATGGTCCAAACTATAGGAAAGGGGGTAAAAATTTTCAAAAATTTGAAATATTTCTATAAATAGTAAAAAATTCAAAACATTATAAAACATTTGAAATTTTTACCCAATTGAGCTCATATTTTCAACAACGAATTCTAGGAGATCCAGCCGGTGGAATCCACCACCGTTTCTTCCAGGTACTTACCCATGCTCTTTTCTTCCATTTTGATGCAATTTTTATCAAATTCCATGGTCATTTGAGGTTTCTAGGCAAATCTAAAAAGAGTGCTGTGGCCCATGCGGAAATCGAGGGTTTTTCCGTGTATAGGGATGAATATATGTGGAAAATTCCCTCACAGTCGCGTACATATGCGACTGTTTGGAAAACAGTCGCATATGCGGCCGCGTATGAGATTTTTTTAGTATTCTAATGGGAAAACTTACAATTTTTTGTGCAGGATGGTCCTAGAATGGAAAGAGCATGAACATGGTGATGTAGAGGAGGTAGTAAGGGCCAATATAATGGCTCAACAAGCACTATGTGCATGTGGGCTCTACAAATTTTGGTGTCTTGGTGGCTTGAGGGCCAAACGAAGACTATTGTAGATGCTGGTGGATTACTGGGATCCAAACTATGAGTCCTTCTAGATAGATGGGATGTCCCTCACCATAGAGGTGGAGGACATATACTTTATTACTAGACTTTTTCGATAGAGGGAAGTAGTGAACCTTTGTTCTCACGGTGGGCCCGAAGGTGGCCTGACTATCGATGAGTACACTGCGGTGTACTGATATCTAGACATGGAGAAGGTGGGGAGTCAAATCCCAACCAACTCTATACTAGTACTGGGCCTAAATTCCATCCTACTGACATTAGGAAAGATAGCAGGCTTGGCTTCACTCGCGGCCTCTGATGTTCTATGCAGTGGAGTGCATGAGACCCACGGTTTATGAATGGAGCACTACACTACTGAGAAACATGAAACATCAACTCAATGAGTGTAATATGGGCAGAGTGTGGAACTTTAGGTTCAACAGCATACTGAGCACGTTTTTCTTTGAGCGTGTTCCAGGATTGAGCCCCAGAGTTGACATTCCTCTACACGGGGTTCGAGATCTGGCCCAACGGTGTTGGGAAGATGCGATGTGCAGACTGGGGAGAGGTAGGGTGTCCAACCCCTATCCAACTGAGTTCTTTCCATGGTGGTGAAGACAAATAGTTTCCATCAATGACTACCCCTATGCGGGGATTGATTTTTGGGGGGACTCGAACATGCCGCTACCACCAGGATCAGCATAGGGTGACATAGGTAATGAATCTCGACCCTCTCTTTAAATTTTTGAGTTATTTAATTTTTTTGTGTTTGATGATTATATGGAATCAAAAGACATATATTTTTCGGGTGACAATACATAGTGACATCTACCATTTTCATGCAGATGTGGGACCAAGGTGGCTTGAAGGCTTCCCTCGTCACAGATGGAGGGGAAGAGGAGATGATATCATGGGTGTGGATGCAGAGCGAACGCTCCAGAGCATTCATACCAACTTTGTGAGGATGACACACAGGGTTCCCATGGCGCAAGTCGAGGACTTGCTTGAGGATATGTAGCACCAGGTGGTGGGTGTACCATGAGCATGGGTGCGATTATTCCGACAGCTAGCTAGAGCGTAGTGACCTTCCATGGTCACAACCCTCCTCCTCCTCCACAGGCTTAGATACCTGGGAATTATACATTTTGTATTACCGTGTATTATATTTTGGTGGCTTGAGATCCCCATTTTTGTATCATGACACTATGTATTACCACATTTTGGATGTTATATAAAATTTTTATGGTGATCGGTTTATTTATTTACATGTGTAAAAATTTGTGTTTGTGATGAATTTATTGTGTATGAAACAAATGCCAATATAACACGTAGTTAGCATATGATTCAAAAACTTGATTATTAATTCTTGGAATATGTATGTATGTTATATTGTCAAAATGCCATTCTAATAATCTCACACGTAAGAATCTTCTTAATAATGTTAGATCTCTAATATGGTACAAACCATTAAGCTGTGACACTACTAACTCTGAATCAAGACATACCTCAAGAGATAGAACACCACGTGAAATGGCATCCCATAGAAGCTCAATAACGACACTATATTCAGCAACATTATTTGAAGATGGCCGCAAACATACGCCTCCTGAAGACAGTATCTGACCCATAGGAGTATAAATCACCCAAGCAGTAGAGGCTGAGTGTTGAGTGTGACGGCTCGCACCATCTGCGAGTCCTATGTAGGTGGAATATTCCATTGACATCTACCAAAATAAACGAAAACTAATCACAAACCTAATCACTATAAGAAAAAGACCTAACTATGCAAAACTGTACAATAATATACAATAACCAGCCTTGGCTGAAAATCATGCATAGTAATTCTTGAGATAGAGCCCATTTCTAGGCTCCACCAAGGCCGTTCCCTCATAATCCACTAACTCATAAGTGCCCTTCTCTAACACACGTTTGACTATGTAAGGACCGCGCCACATGGGGTTAAACATTCCTGCCCCCAAGGGTTCTTTTGGTAGATCCCACAAAAGGAGCAAGTCACCCTCACTAAACCTCCTTGGATAGACAGACTTATCATATTGGATCTTTACATGACGTGTATTTACTTCTAGAGCCACCAAGGCATCTCGATGCTGCTCATCAAGTTGCTCAAGGTGGACCAAACGCTCCTCCAATGGTGAGGTGTCTAGTAAGATTTCTATAGCTTCAAAGAAGGAATCTCACATTCAACCTGCAATATCGACTCCACTCCATGTACAAGTTGATATGGAGAAAAACCCATGGCAGTCTTAACAGCGGTTCTATACGCCCACAAAGCAGGATATAACATGATGTGCCAATTATTCTTCCTATGTGCGATGGTTCGTTGGAGAATAAATTTGAGTGATTTATTCACTGCTTCTACCTGTCCATTTACTTGTGGGTAGTAAGAGGAGGAATTCTCTTGCTTGTACCCTAACTTTGATGCCAATTCTTCCATCATACGATTCTGAATGTGCGAGCCATGGTCAGTGACAAGCTTTCTTGAAATCCCAAACCGAGTAATAATCTGGTTGAATACGAAGCGCATGGCTATCTCACCATCAGATTTAACTATAGGCATAGCCTCAGCCCATTTTGTGAAGTAATCAATATCCACTATGATATGATGATGCCCCCCCACTGAAGCTGGGTTACAATCCATAAAATCAAGCCCCCACTTTGTGAAGGGACCGGCGGTGATGATGGGATGTAATGGGGCAGGTTTCAAGTGCATATTATGTGCAAACACCTGGCAAGGGTGGAACCTCTTGACCGCATCTATACAATCCTTAAAGATCGACGGCCAGAAATAACCCGCTCTTAAGATTTTTGGGCTGTAGAAATCCCAGATAAATGACCACCACATGCCCCTCCATGGTAATCATTCAGCACTACCTCAGCCTCTTCATGAGTTAAACAATGTCGTAAAATGGAATATACCCCACGATGGTACAAAGTGTTATCCACTATGAGGTAATTCTTAGACATGTGACGTAATCATCGTCGTTCATCCTGTGAGAGGTGAGTAGGGACCTTCAATGTTTGTAAATATATAATGATATCCCCATACCATGGGTCTAAAGTTGAGATTAAGAAGATGTGTTCATCGAAAAACGTATGTTCACAAACCAACTCCTCAGCCTCGCTTGGGAAATCTGATATAAGATCTACAAAAATTAACGATTTCTTCGACTTTGCCAAAACAAACTCGAGATTGAATTCTTGCAAGATGACAATCCATTTATTATATCTTCCCCCAATCATCCTTTGAGTGAGGATGAATTGAAATGGATTGACATGGGCTACAACCAAGGTCTGGCGAAGGAGAATATAATGTCTCAACCGTTGAACCACATGTACGGTAGCTAAAGAAAGATTCTCAACATGAGAATAACGAATCTCTACGTCAATAAGGTTTCAAATCAGATAGTATATGACATGCTCTTGGAGCTCCTCATCCTCTTGAACAAAAACCATACCAATTGTCTCCATGGATGCGACCACATAAAGTAGAAAATCACGGCTATAGTCTGGAGGACTAATCACCAAGGCCGATGCTAGGGATCACTTGAGTGCCTCAAAGGACTCCTGGGCTTGCTCATCCCAACAAAAGGTGGTGTCCTTCTTCAAAAGATGCATGAAGTCTCTAGTCAAATTGGCAAAATTGACAACAAATCTCCGTAAATGCCTTGCAAACATTGAAGATGACGAATATTTTTCGGGGGAGACAACTGAAGTATTACCTCTACCTTCAAAGGGTCGACTCTTATACCCTCATTAGAAATGATGAATCCTAACAAGCGACCTGACTTGACACAAAAGATGCACTTGTGAGGATTTAACCTTACCAAATAATGGCGACATCTTTCGAATACCAATCTCAAATCGTAGGAATGACACATTCTCATACGAGAATGAGCAGCAAGGTCATCCAAAAATACTTCGATAATCAATTTGAGATCATGGAAGGTCAATGTCATGGCCCACTAAAAAGTAGCTCCGGTGTTCTTAAGGCCAAAAGGCATTTTCTGATATGCAAAAGTTCCCTAAGGAAAAATAAATGTAGTATTATGTTGGTCCTTAGGTTTAATTTGTATCTGATTATATCCAGAAAAGCTGTCCATAAAGGAAAAAACCTCACTACCCGCACACTCATCCAAAATTTGATCAATAAATGGTGTGGGGAAATTGTCCTTAGGACATGCATGATTCAAATCAAGAAATAAATACATATGCGAATTGCTCCCTGCTTCTTATCCACCGGAACGGGGTTTGAAACCCACTCCGTCAAGGGAACAGGATAGATAAAACCAGCTTTCAATAGTTTCTCTATCTCTGCCTTAATCGCGGGTGCTTTCCTAGGATTCATCGCACACAAGCGTTGTCGAATAGTCTTAGCATTGGGATAAGTCTTAATCTCATGTTCGACAATATGAGGGTCGATACCTGGCATTTCATTGTAAGACCAAGCAAAGATATCATGAAATTATTTAAACAACTCGGTGTATTCTTGAATCTCAGCATGGGAACATTCTGCCCCAATATAGACATTCTCTATCTTGCCAGGATCGCGAGGGATATTGATAGGAATCGTTGACGATATGTTTTCCATGTTTCGATCAGCCATTGGACCAAGAGAGCATAATGGAACCATAGGACTACAAACTCTCTCACTAAGAACCGCCCTAAAGTTTTCACGTTCCAAGTGTTCAAGCTCAGGAAGAAAGTAAGATCTATGATGGAGTTCCTCCCATGGTGGCTCCACTCTCGACATAGCCTCAATAATCGCTTCATCTGAAGGGAAAACACTATCAAGGTAGTCATGTGTGTGAGAAGATTGCACTACCCACGTTGGCAGCACATAAGGATCCTCCTCTTCCATCCGCAAGGAGGAAGGACTGGTCTCTGCAACACACTCGAGATTAGCTTGATAAGCTACCATATCTGTAGGCAACGACATGTCCGTCATGATGGGATGACTCAGAGTACTTGGTGTAGGATGAATCAAAGGATCTTCCATATGACTCGTGCAAAAAGACACTGATTTCATAGATGTTGAAGCCTCACCGGAACTAGAACTTATCATAAGGATCGGTGTAGGATAACTAAATCTTCCCATGAGGGATGGATACATGCCTACACCCACACTCCCAGTTTCCAGCTGAGAGATTTCAATGATCGGGATCGAAGCTCTCGAAGATGCGGTAACTGACAGATTATTGAATGACATTTTATCAATCGTGACTATCTTCCCATTAAATGGAAAGCATACAACGTGAAATAGGGAATAAGCTACGGCTTGCATACAGTACATCCAATTCCTACTCAGCAAGAGATTTTAGTCAAGGGGCGCATCAACCACCTCAACCTCTATCACAACAGTCTTCCATCCCAAATGGACTTTAAGGGAAGGAAGGATCCCATGTGGCCTAAACAATATCCCATCGAATGCAATTAACATGGTCACTGATTTAGACAGCTCAGGGGACCCTAAACCCTTCCAACCTGATAAAGACATCACAGAAGCGGCAACACCTTCATCAATCACAGTGCACTTGATGGTCATGTTAAGACATTCTATGTGAATCAAAAGAGACACATAGTAAGGCAAGCGAGGCTGAAGTCCCGTAGTTTCAAATTTAATCATGAAGGAAGAATCATCATCATTCACACCAAGGGAAGAAAGCAAATCCTTCCTTTGTGAAGGACAACTCTGAAGCACTTCCAATGCAGACATCACACAAGGAGTGTGGCCCAAATCCTCGACAACTGAATAGTTCTGGGTGGCTCAAGCATTAGGATTGTGCCCTGAATGCTTAAGGACTCCCTTAGGAATGCGAGGTGTAGCTTTAGGTTTATCCATAGGTTTCTCAATATGGAAAGGAGACCCTGGTGGATTAGGTTCCTTTCCTAGGATAGGTTGTGACGAACCATAGTCCTTCGCACAGGTCCCAACGTTTGTAGCACGTACCATGTTAATGCAACCATGACCACTACCCTCTGGCGGATCTTGATCACCACCAGACTAATCATGGGTCCTCAAGTTCATATTTTTATTGTGAGGTAAAGGGTTAGTTAGCACAGCTGGGCCCTGTGCCAAGAATCTCGAGGCTTCATCGATATGAGGGCACAAGTAAGTGAGGTGATCATCCTTACACAACTTGCAAGGGAATTTAACCTTACGTTTAGCTTGCTTTCCCCCCCTAGCATTACAGGCATTCTTGTCATTATTATTAGCATTCTCATTCCTATTCCCACCCTTATAATTGTTCTTACCCTTCTTTTTATTCTGTCCAGGCTGCTGGTTACCCTTCTGGTCTGATGATTGTATTGAAAGCACAGTCGCTGTTTGGGTGGGTTGATATGAAGCCATGGCTTGTCTCGAAGTAGATTGGTTGATTGACAACTGACTAACTTCTTTTGCAACCGAATCCACAAGTTTAGCACTCGCACAACCCACAATGCCATCTACATTTTGTCCAGGTTTAACTTTGGGGTTGAAACTAGAATGCGGAGCATTGGGAATGATCTCATATAACAAATTGGACTGAGCATAAATCAAATATAGTTCCTGTGCCATAAAAACTACTTGTTCCTCATTTTGCACTCCGGATGTAGAAACATCCTTCACTATGTATGGCAATAATGACTTAAGGAACCATTCGAGGAGGAATTCCAGTGGTATAAAGGGTTTAATTAATCTCTTCCATCTACGCCACTCTTGGATATGATCTAAGATATGTGTGGCTTTATCCTACTGAAATGTTGAAAAGATTTTAGTACCAATGTCATAACACACTGGTAGCTGGAAGTGGTTAAGAACAGTCATTGCTAGGTCATCAAACAAAGCGAATTCCCCCCTAGGTAGCTCTATATACGATTTTGTAGTAGGCCCAGTAAGGGTGCATTGAAACAACCTTAAATGGATGGAGTCCTGGTGTAAGGAATTCGAAGAGCACCATAGGTGGAAGGTAGTAACATGTTCGCTTGTATCCTCTCCTAGTTTTCCCTCAAACTTGGGTATGTCCAAGGGAAGCTTAGTAGGGACAGCCAGCCAAGTTGGGTCATGAGCTACAAGATCATTTGTCAATATTGACAAGTCAGGAAGATTCAGTGTTGCGAGGAAAGGGAGCCTAGTATGATGAGGTTGATGGACCGCTCCCTGATAGTTTTGATTCACATAGGTCTGATTACCACCATGGCCTTGGCCATAGTGCCCTCCTCCCATTTGACCTGTATAGGGTGGCATGGAAGCACCATAGTGAGGTGTAACTTGACCATTCAGAGCTACAAGGCCATAATTTGGAGAGTAAGCAGGTTGTTGATACCCGCCCCCATAAGGTGAAGAACCCTTTCCATACTACGTTGTTGGGATATGGGCAGACCCAGGTTTTATACTCTTATCTTCGCACCAACAAAAGACCCACAGTGTTGGCCCTTTCCGAAACAACTTGCGAACAGGTTGTAGTCTCACCCAAAACAGCTATGGGGTGCTACAGAACCAGGTTTCTACAAGCAGAAGAGGGATATTACTGTACCTTTAGCCTTTAACAAATAACAATCATACAATACAGAGCTTGACATTCACATATATAACTTCACAGTTAGATAAACAAACAGTGCCTTGCTTAACTCTTTACTGGGAATTCACAGCGAAGTTATTATTTAGTGGTGATCTTATTTATTAGTTATTTACTTATCAATGCATAAAATACATAACAAAAAACACACAAAAGAACCAAAACACAAGATATAACGTGGTTCACCCCCAGTTTAGGGGCTACATCCATAGAACTATGTTTTATTCAACTCTTTACAAAAACCATAGTTCTGATCTGCACACTTAGCTGCAGATCCCTTCAGTCCTCAAGCTGCGCACTTAGCTACAGTTCTCTATGCACACAGTTGCATATCTTCTTGATCACCCAAAAACCCTCTGTGCACACAGCTGCAGAGGTCGTCCATGCACACAGCTGGGACTTAACCTTTCTTACAAAACTAGCATTAGCTTCGCATCAATTCATCTTACATCAAAAGGCCTAACCTGACTCATTTACAAGAGTGCTTATTTATACAGTGCACTTATTACAAAACCATGGGCTTAAACCATGGGAACCCCGAACCCATAAACCCTGGACTTAAACCATGGGTTAATTACAAAAAGAGGGCTTTGACTCAACCCCAACACCCCTAAGACTATTTTGAGCCGTAACTCCACTTACAATCTTCCACAAAAACCCCAGAGTTACCAAACTTAAGGACCATTAAGGTGCACACCCCAACAGGCCCCTAAGACTCATCAGTGTCCCGTCCCAAGACACTCTGTTGTTTATCTGGTGGGAGAGATTTGTTGGTGAAGATAGTGAACTGCTTGTTGAGGCTACGCATGATATTGTCGGCTGCTTGCTCCTTCTCCACCAACTCCTGCAATGCTGCAGCTGATGCTTCACTTGCCTTTTCCTGTGCAAATGCATCATATTCCTTTAGAACTTTGAGCTGGCTGTCCAGAGCAGTACTCAACTCCAAAGCCTTGCTGACAAGTGGCTGCATGGAATTTTCCAACAATGTTGCTTTCACTTTGCACAACTCAATTTCCTGCTGGAGTTCATTACTTTGCTTTAACTTGATAATTTTTTGCATAGGAGGTAGAGTCTTAATTTATGCTTTAACTGCATCCAGCTCTGTCTGTCACTGCTTGATAGTTTCTTGCAGCTGTCCTACTTCTGGATGTTCCTGCAGGGTTGTCCAGGCCTTGACACTCTCTTCTAGCAGCTTTGCTGCGCTGCTCACAATATCTGAGATTTTCGCTATTGAGGCCTGAATGTCTACATGGCACTGCTCCCTGACCTCTGGTGGGCTCTCTGGGATTATTCAAAGTTGAATTTCCACAATCTGAGCCTCGTGTTCTACTTTGAGCTTGTCTATTTCACTACGAGACTATTGTGCGTAGTTTTTGAGTTTGGCGATTCTTTGCTCCGACTCTTCCTCATCCTAGATGTCGAAGTCAGGAAGAGTTCGACATGCCTCCTCCATTAATCGTGCCAATGTAACTTTCTTACGTTCTGCGTTGCTCTTCTTCTGCTCCGCCTCCTCCAACTGTGCTGCCAGGTTATCATTCTGCTTCATGGTATTTTCCAACTGTATTTTTGAGTAGCAGTCTCGTGCTTGGATTTCCTTCGCGATAGCTGACTGGCAGAGATGTAATTCCATCATGGAAATCTTGGTGTAATCTATTCAAACTATCATGTTCATCTCCATGTGAGATGCTACATTAGTTATGATGAGGGCTGCACTTGACACTTGGCCCCTGTTTTCTCTAACTGGACATTGCCTTAGGTCTAGCTGCGCGCTTATTGGGGCGTTGCTTGCTGCAGCGCTAGTCACTGATTTTTATGCTAACTCCTTCAGCTCCGAGATGTGCTTTGCTATGCTAGTGATTGCATCAAGATGCGTAGCTACAAACTCTGACCATTTCTTGGTGAGAACATCTGTGGACTTCGACAAAGCCTGATCAAGCTCCTCACTTGTCAGGCTAGGCTCTTCATCGATATTCTTGTCCTTCAATGCTTTCGTTTTCTTTCAGGATTGAGGTTTAGTCACTTCCTCTGCTTCTGGTGACTTGCGCTTATCTGGCCGATTAGGGTCTAAGGCAGTTTTAACCGAGTCTTCTTCTTCTTCTTCATTTCCACCATCTCCACCCTGGTCGCTTTCAGTCTGCTGTGACTCAGTTTGTTCTTCACTGTCCTCTGGTGGGTCTTGCTACTACGTCTGACTAGGGCCTGTGCCCACATTGGTAACTGGGGGAACTGGAATGGTGGGTTTTGTTCCTATGTCCTTCAACCATTCATCTAGCCACTACTGAACTACCGCGAGGATGTCTTCTTTGGTTACTACATATGGTAACTTAAACCATTGATGCTTTTGATCTGCGCGGGCCTAGATGAAAATATGATGCATGTCGGCGCTGAAGTTGGCTGCATCGTCATATTGAGAGAATAGCTCATTAGTGAGCCACGGTGTTTGTAGGATCTCATAGGATATGCTCATGGCATAGAAGGTGAACACATTGTTCATCATCTGCTGGGATTCTTTGTCCTGTGACACCTAGAGAGATGTGTACCTTGCTGCACTCGACATGCTTGGAGGTACTTCAATAAACTGTGCCTTGGTGGGTTCTTTCCACCCGATCAGTGCAATAAGTACTATCAGCCATGAATAATGAAAGGTTCTACCTTTTTCCTGCACGTCACGGGCATCTTCAAGGAATTCCTTGGCAATGTATGCTGCCCAGTTGTAACTGTAGCCTTTCGCACAGTTCGCAGCAATACGAACAATTGGGGCAGGTACTTCGTATGGTCTGCATTTCCTCATTAATTTGCAGGCTAAGAGATCCACTGCAAATCTAATGTTGTGGTGTTTAATGGCTGAGGTTTGATACCCCCGCTTCCCTTTCATCAGCCTGAAGCATTCCTTCATTCTTTGTGCTAGCTTCACATCTTCATGTTTTCCCAAAAACTCAATGCTAGGGTTAGGCCCTTCCTTCAGCAGGCCCGTAATCCAGTGAATAAGTTCTCCATTGATAGTGATTTTCTGGTTTCCTATCCATAGGTTCCCATCATGCACCAGTGCCAATAATTGCTTGACCACCACGGTCACCTGCGTGCTGCGACCAAAGTGGGGAACATCGAGCATCTTCAATAAACCAGCTTGATCCAAGCTAGTAGCCCACTGTTTCACTTCGAGTAATGTTGCTCCAATATCAGGGTATTTGACAAAGTGCAAGTATGTTCCTAGTGCAAACTGTGGAAAATTCCCATGATCATTCGTATCATGGTCTGCATACTTAAGCCGGTCTATTTTCCCTGTCATGGTCCCAACTAGCTGCACACCCAGTGGAAGCGAAGGGGTGCATAATGTGAACTTATTTGTCTGCCGAGGTGGCTGAACCCTTGGTTGGATAGGTTGGAGATATGGTGGACACAGCAGGGAAACGTTCTCATCCCCTTCAGGTGGTATCTCTGCTGAACTAGACGGATTCATCTCGGGATCCTTCGGCATTTTCCCTGATTGCTTGTGTCTATCTTCGTTCCGCTTAGAACAAACTTTAGGATTAAACTTTTTCCTGGTAGATTGTGTCTGCATTGGCTAAGTTGGTGCTGGGGGAGTCTCTTCGCAGGGTGTCGACACAGGTGGGTGGCTTAAAAGGTTCGGCAAACCCGTTTGCTCAAATTCTCTCAATAGTTCCTGAAACTCACGATCAGCTGACATGGACGCAATATTAAAACTCAAGGAAATGCGAAATGTGAACTTCACAGGTGTGGGTGCCTTCTTATAGAATCCATTAACTAAATCTATTATAACTGTGCATTGATGATACCGAATCGGGCAGAGATCGTTTCCAAACGGCGGTAGATTTTCCAAGATCTCATTAATACAGGCAGTTAATATAGAGAACGTACCAGTGCCACCAAATTTGATTTCTTCTAATGGTCGTCTTTTAAGTTCTGATATATCTTTCTTTCTTCGGCACAACCAGTAACTCTGGCTGCACCATAATAAGGACATTCGACACCTCTTGACACCAGCTTCAACATGGCTTCAAGCTTCTACCCACGACAGAATGTCATCCACAACCTCAATGATTCCTTTTATTTCTAAGAATTTCATTGGACATAAGTCTTGATACTCATGGAGAAGTTGGGTCACTTGAATCACCATTTCTTCATCCCAATAATCTCCAATGGTAGCATACTTAGGTTTTTCTTCTGATCCATTGTTTACTGTCTGTGTCTTCAGGGGCTGAGTCACTTCAGGTGCTTCGACTGTTGGTCAGTGTACTTCACAGTGTCCTTCTGACTTAGGAATGTCAATGTTGCGCGGATCGTCATCCTCGTCAATTGCGAGGTTATAACATTCTATTGCATTAGCTTCTTGTTCCTTCCAATCAGGTTGGTACTCAACTATTTCTTTATCATCAAACACCTTAGTATGGATCAACCTAATAGCTGTATCTAAAGCTAGACAAACTTCATTAATAGAAAATGTAAGCACAAAACTATCAACAAGACAATCCCAAATTATAGTATCCTGGTGAAGCTCAGCCTCCGCATACCAGTTCTTTGCTATAGGTTCCAGAGTGTGAATAAACCTATGTATCCATTCTTCCTGAGGTACATGCTTCGATGCTTTGTAGCACTGCGCCAAATGTTCTTGAGGGCTAGTCTTACTATTGAAATTGCTTCGCACCTCCTGGGGCTGATCCGTAAATCTCAGGCGAAGGGACTTTTGACAGGCTTCCCAACTAGGAATGTACCTTTTATGGCCATTTCACCATCTAGCAGCTGTGGCTCTAAATACAAAATCTAGAGTTTCCATTTTCTGTGAATCTGGTACTTGTTCTAAGAATTGTACAATGAACTTTTCTGGGTCTGACAAGCCATCAAAAATAGGTAAGACTCTTACCTGTGAACCAAGCCATCTGAGAGATTTGGTAATTCTTGCACATCGATGTCCATGTAGTTTGTAAAGGCTGTTTTTCCAATTCTCTAGACCATCATCTGAATTAGTCATGCAGGAGCTGTCACACTACCAATCCATTACACCCTCAATAGTAGGATCAACATAATCTTCTTCCTTAGCCGTGATGTTGTAGATATGATCCAAAACATCCTGATCTTCATCTTTGAGTGGTTCTGTGTACCTTTCTCCTTGCGAAAGGTCTAATGGTACTATGACTCTCAAACCTTTCCCTTTGAAAGTCATCTGTCTCTTCTTAAGGTTAATGACTGAATCATTGTCTAGTGCCCACTCAATACCTAGCAAGGCTTGATAAGGGTTGCTGTCATCAATTATCTCAATGAATTCAAAGTCTGCTATGGTACTGACTCCATCAATATCTATTGGGACACTCTGGAATATTCCTAGGGGCACAATCTTCTGCTGATTGGCTAATCTCGACTGTATAGGGGACCATTCAAGGGTAGGTTTTCCCATTTGTTCCCAGGTCTGCTTGGTTAAGACATTTACTTCTAATCCTAGGTCCAAGATGACATCAGTCATGTCATACTCTCCTATCTGAGCATGCAATCTCATTTCTCTGCCCGTTCTTCTAACTCTATTAACAGTTTTTTCCTTACTAGAGCTTCGCTGAGGTTCGCAAGAAGCAATAACTTTCTGCAACTCATTTAAAGAATTCTAATTCCTTAAGAGCTTCATACAACTCTGTAAAAATGAAGACAGTGTACTTACTTTATCCGTCGAAACTTCTTGAGACTGTGACTGCTGCTAATGTTGTTGCGCAGGTGCTACTGACGTGCTCGGATCAACAAAGTCTTTTTTGGCTCCCATAAAGGTCTCTTTTTCTCTTCCCACATCGAAGGTTGGAATTTTCTCTGGGGCCTTACGAACGCAAGCCTCATCAAGCTGTTTCTCCTTGTTCTGTACTTGTGTCGTAGCTCCACTCCTGGTAACAACATTAATGGCTGGGATAGGTCTTTGCATCTGAAGATTCTGAGTAGGAGCACTATTTCGTTCTTGTATCTTGGCTATCAGCTGCGGGCACTGCTTAATGACATGATCGACTGCTCTGCAATATCAACATGTCGTAGTTGGGTTCCGACAGTCTCGAGCCAGATGTTCGGCCTAGTTACAGTTATAACACACAACCTAGCCTCATCCTCTTCCATCCATACCACCCTGACCATGACCTCCAAAAGCACCTCTACCTGATGCATTGCCACGGTAACCATATCCATCGTTTCTTTGTCCATCATTTTGTACCCTATAAGCATCATAGGTGCGTTCTCTCATGAGGTCAAAGCTGCGGCATTCATCTTCATTGTGCCCAACTGACTTTCAGAACTTGCAATAGGGGTTCTTCGGTACTTGCACATATCTCTGCAACAGATAAAAATCTTCTGGTCGATGCTGGTCGGTTGTCCTGCAGATCTCACAATATAGAACACTAGGGTTGAATGGGTTTGGTGCACCAGAATTCAGGTAATTTATTACCGCAGGACACTGTTCCTTGTCGTGACCCTCTATCCTACATTGCGTACACCAAACCTCCTCTCATACGGCTTTCCCTTTCTTCATGTCACGAAGTTCCAAAGCCATTTCTTCCAGCTGCACTTGTATTTGAGCTATACTATAATTATCTTTGATAGGAGCTGTTTCAAGCTTCATAGCAATCTCCAAAGCTTCTTGCTGATCAACAACCTTCTGTTGCATGAGGGGCATCCTGATTTGTGGTAACAATGTTGCAATGAACCATTCCTTATGCTGTGATGGTCTAATAGTGAAACTAACTTGGTATAGTAGAACTTTGAACCTTTGGTCAAAATCCCAAATGGATTCTCCTCGCCGCTGTTGAATCTCTTTCAGTTCAGTGATACATTGTGACTCGGACTTAGGCTTCTTAAACTCTTTGATCATCACCGCTTTAATATCGGCTAATACGTGGTTCTGAGTATTGGAAAACTTCATGAACTAGGTCAAAGCTCGGTCTCTAAAAGAAGTAACGAGCTATGCTCTTCTTATATCTTGATCCGTGATGTTCTTAGCAGTCCACACGGCTTCACATAAGAACCAAAACTGTTATGGATCCTCTGATCCAGTTCCTTTGAAAACAGCGAGCTTAATATCATCATTCATGTGGGACATAGTGGATCTAGGGGGGGATGGAGGGCGATTGGGAGTAGGTGGGAAAGAACTTACTGGGGTAGACTGACCTGCGACAGGAATACTCGGGCTAGGGTTACTTTCAGACTGCGATGGATGCTCAGGGATAACAGGTCTTTGCTGCGGGGTTATTCGGGGATTTCCAACAGAAGGGGTTTCTTCAAGCTCAGAGTCTGCTGAACTTATGGGGTTATACTCGGTATTCTGACCTAGGGTATAGGATTGAAAATTTCTCTTGTACCTTTTGCCACTTCGCAGCAAACCACTTTGCTCGTCGAGGGCACTTTCAATTGCAAACATAGGTTAGTAATACTAAATCTAAAAGTCTGATTCAATAAGCAATATACCTTTTTCAGCCAATAGCATTTTAATTCTCAAACTAAATGAATTCAAGTACTTACCCCTTGGTCCTATGAAAAACTGTCGTTCGGCTTCACTGAAGGAAGTACTCGTGTCGATGGAAAAATCCGTCACAAATGCTTCAAGGGTTTGCGTTGTCCAGAAATAAACAGCTCAGGATATCTCGTTGTTCACCCTTTTCGTTATATTGATTCTTGCAGGGGTCCAATCAAGAAACTGACCTTCTTGGAAGTTCGTCCTTCTCTTTGTTAACCTGGATAACCATTTGTGCAATTCTATGTGGATACTACCAAAGAAAATTTCATACACATCAGAAAAAATGTACCTTTGTAAAAATTCGTCTGAACTACGACGCGGATCTTTGTTCTCTTGCTCATCAAATTTTAGATAAGTCTCATCAATCCAAGCACCGATTTCGTTCACGGAGGGCCTCCAAAACATAGCCCTCTAGGTACGACGTAAACCCCTCTTGAGCAGATACTAAGTTCAACTAGCAACGAAACCAATTTGTTGGGCTATGGGCAGACCCGAGTTTTATACTCTTATCTTCACACTAACAAAAGACCCACAGTGTTGGCCCTTTTGGCAACAACCTGTGAACAGGTTGCAATCTCACCTGAAACAGCAATGGGGTGCCGCAGAACCAGGTTTCTGCAAGCAAAAGAGGGATATTACTGTACCTTTAGCCTTTAACAAATAACAATCATACAATACAGAGCTTGACATTTACATATATAACTTCATAGTTAGATAAACAAACAGTGCCTTGCTTAACCCTTTACTGGGAATTCACAACAAAGTTATTATTTAGCATTGATCTTATTTATCAGTTATTTACTTATCAATGCATAAAATACATAACAGAAACAACACAAAAGAACCAAAACACAAGATATAATGTGGTTCACCCCCAGTTTAGGGGCTACATCCACAAAACTATGTTTTATTCAACTCTTTACAAAAACCACAGTTCTGATCTGCGCACTTAGTTGCAGATCCCTTCAGTCCTCAAGCTGCGCACTTAGCTGCAGTTCTATACACACACAGCTGTAGATCTTCTTGATCACCCAAAAACCCTCTGCGCACACAGCTGCAGAGGTCGTCCATGCACATAGCTGGGACTTAACCTTTCTTACAAAACTAGCCTTAGCTTCGCATCAATTCATCTTACATCAAAAGGCCTAACCTGACTCATTTACAAGAGTGCTTATTTATACAGTGCACTTATTACAAAACCATGGGCTTAAACCATGGGCACCCCGAACCCATAAACCCTGGACTTAAACCATGGGTTAATTACAAAAAGAGGGATTTGACTCAACCCCGACACCCATAAGACTATTTTGAGCCGTAACTCCGCTTACAATATTCCACAAAAACCTCGAAGTTACCAAACTTAAGGACCGTTAAGGTGCGTGCCCCAACATGCATCCCATAATAGGGTCCATAAGTCATTGCATGAGATGTCCCATGAGACACTTCGTAAGTAAGAACATATGCTCCAGAAGTAGGAATATACATTTTGGAAGTAGGAATGTGACCTCTATAAGTATGAACATGACCTCCCGAAAGAATGGGTTGTGCATGAAGTTGAGACACAACCGGTCTAGTAACCGCAGTACGGACATAACCCGTAGCAACGTTATAGCCCGAAGGACCACGTGAATGAGGTGGAGGGTGAAAATTTGAAGAACTAGGGATAGAGGATGAAGGAATCTATGTAATTATGTACGTACTATTCCCTATAGTCACTTGTCTTGGTTCTAGTATCCTAATAGGATCACTAACCCTAGACCTGGGAGGAATATGTGATGTAGCTTCCACGACCAGGATTGTAGGTGCAATGTGACTAGTGCTCCCAAAACTCAGTGCATGGTAAGGAATGATAGTGCCCCCAGGCATAGTGTTAGGCTCGAACTCAGATTCGACATGAAATGCCAAATCATGTGTGGGAAAATCAGACATACCATAACTACCATAACTAGTGCTCGCGGGTTCAAAATGAGTTTCATCATCCTCCGGCATTCCATACCAGTGATGCATCAATGGGGAATCAACCCTAGAGTAAGTAGGTCTATCATGAAAGGTTCCTCTCTTAGAAATTACAAGACCTAACTCAGTCAAGTTGGGTGAAGGATCATAGTTAGGAGTAAACTCCCCATCTTCCACATGAATGGGAGAAGGTGGTTCAGGAATACCTTCTATATGGTCTCCCATGGTGTGTGAATCAATGTGCGAAGTAGTCCACCTAGACTATCTATTTCTCAATCCCAAATGAGAAGGAGATGTAGAAGGTGGAAGTCCCGCTAAACGACGAGAACGACAAGGAGCCGCACCCAAATCCACAATGACTCAAAAAATATAAAAGACTCTCTATCTACGCAAACCCTAGGTAAGCTATCATGCACAGAGCAATCACCAATAAAATCTAAATCCAAATACAAGCAATCAAGGGTAGGATAAGTGAGCTCCCGAATGAAGAAGGTATGTATCACCTAGGAGAGGCTTGAGACTCCCATACACAACAAGCAAAGGTATGTAACCAATTATTGTGCCCCTCAGCTTCAATGCGTAAATCAACTATGCTTTCCGACCCCAACCTGGCCGGGACACCTATAGAATAATCCCTGCAAGTACCCCCTCAATATCCTAGGTAAGGCCACTAAGTTCACCTAAATATAATCAATGCTTAAGTAGACAGTCGCAGGCAGGATTGACCGTATGGGTAGGGTAGCAAAGCCCAAAACTCTCGAAAGAGCCCCTAGATATGAATACAATCCTGGAAATATCTTCGGTGCTACTCAGTTATGACTAGGGGTCATCCTAATCAATAACCGCTCACACTGCCTTGTGCTTAACTCCCTTTTGAGAGGAGGATCCTGAGAAACACTGGTTATACCAAGGATTTCACACACTCACCTAGACAGACACATACATGTTTTTGTTTAGTGGTCTTGGAGAATTTACTCACAATGAACTATTCCAAGACCCTAAAACCTAATATTGTTGGTGAACCCTATCAAATAAAATAGTGTAGTTCATTTTAATTAAGCGTTGATTTTAATTGGATTTATTACTTAAAAGAGGGATAAGGCCGTGCAACTAATGGCGTTATGACACAACATGAAGTAAAATGCACAATTAACAATCAATGCAAATGCATTGTGTCCATGAAAACAGGGTATGCTACGACGTGAAATGCACAATTTTCTTCAAATGATAAATGCAAGCTTTCCTATATGAAATCCTGACTAATACTCCAAATCAAATCTAGTGCAAGTACTATGCAAAATGCAAAATGCAATGCATGATGATAAGCAGATATTTTTGGATTTTTTGAAACAAAATGAGATATAAAAATCAAAAGAATTATTCTACAACCCCCAAACTCTGCAAGCACACTCAAGAAGCACTCAAGCAAAGCATTAAGGTAAAAGAAGTCTAATGCACTAATCCCAAAACAAAAAATAAAAAATGCAATGACAAGAACATTCTTAAAAAGGAAATTTACCCTGAAAAAACATCTCTGGTCAGAAATAGAGGTGTATACAGACTTTGGCAGTATCAAAGGAGACTCAGCAATCATCAAAATTCACCCAGCAACCATTCAACTTCCTCTATAAGGAAAAAATAAGGGCATACGTGACTGTTCGTAGTAAAACCGCATGTGTACGTAGAAATACATGTGAAACCCGCTTATATATGCGACTGTGAGTTCAAAACTCATGTACAGGAAGAAAGGTGGATAAAAATAAAGGCAAACAGACAAGCTGAGATAGACTTCACACCAATCAGACACTACCAGGAAAACATGGCCCCAGACCCGACACAGAAACAAGAGAGAAAGAGCAATTCAAAGTCATTGAATGACGATAGAAAACCCCCAAAGGACAACTACTAGGAACTCCCCAGTGGTGTCACCAATTCTGTTACGGAGAGAAATTCCTATGGCTTGGGGTACCACAACAGACAACTTGACTCGAGAAATCAATCCTTTCCAATATGCAATAGAAATTAAATGTCTAACACTAAAGGATAAGACCTCGTAGCTTATTCCAGACAGTTGAAGTAGATCCCCATTGAGATTTCCAACTTCAACTTGAATTGATAGATTACTTTCTCAACAACAACTAAACAATACAAGCATACTATATACATTGGTGTTAGATCTATTCTAGCATATATAATCAACAATGTATAAACATTTGAAATCATCCCATGGATCAAATATTCATTCAAACGTAAATTATTGGACAGGAAAAGATATTTCTATTAATATAAAATCAGAGATTACAATGGATACAACCTCTGTCAACACGTCTGTGAATCGGAGAAACTGAATCCCCCACTTGGGCCTCCACCACCTCAATCCTCCATCTCTCGATAGCAAGCTCACGAGAAAAAGGAAATCTTGGGAAGAACACAAAAGTGCTCTAAGGGACAAAGGGATGCAGAAGCAGGCACAAGTTCTGGCAACAATGGACTATAGTTTCTTTGCTCTCAATTCTCTCATATGCCTTCAATGTACCATAGAGTTCCTTATATAGCTTTTCAAAGGG
>LPNX010633218.1:231920-254899 GCA_001517045.1 Pseudotsuga menziesii
CTAATATCTTGTCAGTGTATCAGATGACTCATACTGGGTCTCCAAATAAGGTCATATTCTCCCTTGATGATGTTGAAATCATTGATATTTCGAATGGTAAATTCATAGTAAAAGGTGTTGTTTATCACACTTCGAAGGTATACAAGTTTTACCATTTTCTACCCTACTCAAACCCCTCTGCTCTTCTGATTCATGCTAATGAAGAAATCAAGATTTGGCCATATTAAATAAAAGTATATTTCTTATTTGACTAAAAAATATATGGTCATAGGGTTACCAAAGATCAAGTTTTCGAAGGGAGTCTGTCAAGGTTGTATCCTAGGAAAACACCCAGAGCACAAGTATGAGAGAGATAGTCATGAGAGAACCTCTGCACCTCTTGAGTTGATCCACAGTGACATTGCTGGTCCATTCCCTCATATGTCCATGAGTCAAGCCAAATATGAACTCACCTTCATAGATGACTGTAGCAGCGATTTATCCCTTGCTAAAGGGCAGGAATGGCTACCTTCCGTCTATAGGACGGAAGGGTAGGTTCTTGGTGGTAGATGCAAAGAAAAACAAACAGAACTGAAATACAGAACATAAATGAAAAAAAAACGAAATCCCTATGCACATAAGGTTATGGGTTAAAGACCTCCAAGACCCTTCATACAACAATGGAGACTTGCAAGAACATGTTAAGCTATAAAACTGCAAGCAAATATATGTTAGGAAAACTCAAATAAACAAAGAAAAACAAAAATTATACCTTCTTTTGGTGGAAATGGGCCACCACGCCCTATCTTGGAGAAGCACCTCTCTTGGCAATGGGGGAGCTATGGCTCAAAGGGAAGATGGATGAGAGGGAGTGTGGGTGGCTTGAGAGACAAATGGTCTCAAGGCATCCACTCAGGCAGCATAACAGTATGCAAGGGAGAAGTGTTTTGAGAGTGACCCCCACCCCTCTATTTATATCTTTTTTAGGGTTCTAAGCCCCTGGTCAGGGATTTTATCCCATTTTGCTCAAAATTTAGATCCTTTTAGGGTTTTAGGCTCCTTTCAGGGGTTTTATCCCCCTTTTGGAGGCTTTATCCCCTATGAGAGCTATTTAGGCTCTTTTTAGGGGGTTTTTAAGCCCTTTTTCTGTTTCTAAGCCTTCTTGAGGGTGTGGGGGTCAAATGGGGTCAAATGAGGGTCATGTATGGGTGTCCTTGGGTGGTGTAGGCCATGTAGAGTTGAGTGAGGGAATTTTTGGGTTAACAGATTGCCCCCTGATGTGTGAGGGCAAGAGCTCATCGTATGGCCGACGAACATCATAAGATTTTCTTATGGAGAGGTGGTGCTTCCGAGGTTGGGGCATGGTGGATTTTAGTTTATGTATTAATATGGTTCCCATCAATGGGTGAGATACAAATAATGTGTGACATGTATATGGACGAGGAAGGCATCCCCATGCTCATAACAATGTCAAAATAATAATGTGATCTATGCTCTATAATAAAAGAGCTGATCATATAAAACTGATGATACATAGAAGTTGCCTAAATGATAGGCTGAATACAATACTGATCTGAAGAACTGCTGCATTGGACCCATGGATTTCCCATGGAATGCTATATCTTCATGACTGATGGGCTACTGGATCATGAACGGTACATAGCTGTCTGAACTCATTGATGGAGAGTCAGAGTCTTTGTGGTATAAGTATGCTACATCAATCATAAATCTATATAGAAGCACTGCTGGGGCTTCTAAACATTGTCTCCAAAGCAACCTAGAAATCACAAGGGACATAAACCTGTTTAGGTCCCTTGAATAGACTCATAAATGTGCTAGAGTTAGGTGACATCCGAGGTCTTCGACCAAATGCTGCATGGACCAATACCCTGTATGAATCTCAATGGTGTGATGATGTAGTTGGAGTCAAGCATGTGAGAAACAACCATCCTCAGAGGCACTAAGAACTCCTCTCAAGTGGTTTGAGGAACTCATTAATGAGGTTAATGAAACCAAGATACAGGGACCTCTGGGTCTATCCGCTGGAATATGTGTGTTATCGTCGACAGAGGGAGACCTGCCCCAGGTCAAGTCAATGGTGTTTCTTTGGAATTAGAGGAATTTTGGGGTCTAAAATGGGCATCCTAAGGAAAATAATAAAATAATATTTATTAATTTTGGAGGAAGAAAGAAAAAAACTACTTTTTGTGTTTGTATTTTTGACATATATCCCTGTTTCTTTACTCAAATTTTGATCGAGAGAGCTTGTTGGATGCATAATTTGATTCTGCATCCAAGGAGTACCCACACTACATACTTTTGACGGACCCTGCTATCGCAAAAACAAGAAATACCTAAAAAAATATGATGATGACATCATCATCACATTTTTTCATGTATTTCTTATTTTTGGGGTAGCGGGGTCTGTCAAAAGTATGCAGTGTGGGTACTTGTTGGATGTAGAATCAGATTCTACATCCAACAAGCTCTCCTGATCGAAATTTGAGTAAAAACAGATTGAGATATGTCGAAAATACGAACAAAAAAAGTAGTTTTTTTAATGACAAATATGTCAATTCAACCATTATGGTTGACTCATTTTATTGAAATTCTATTGGTTCTGGAATTCCAACTCACAAGAACTGATTTTGGCATGTTTTCTTATAAGTCCCATTTTAGACCCCAAATTTACTCTAATGCCAGAAGCGTGAGGGAGATAACCAAAAGATGTGAGACAATTTGTGGACTGACCCACTGAGTGGGGGGGCGGGGAAGGGAAAGAGTTGAACATGGGCAAGGGGAGTGTAGTAGACTCAAATTTCCTTTGTTCAGAGTATGATGGCAGGGAAGACCAGGAAACGAATGAAACTAACTCATGGGAATGGGATCATAGCTGTAATACTGGGAATGTTACTGCAGATGGGAAATACTTGGGGGAGGTGGACACTTTTAATATTGATGGTGTCCAAGGAAGACACATTGTAGAGTATTCTAAACAAAGGTGACCCAAAGTGGGAATGCTTCCAAACTATTTACTGTGGGGTGGTGTCTAGAGACACCATTGTGGTATGATCTCATGGATTTTTGGGGAGCCCGAGAAAGTAAATGCTCGATGGTGCTTTCAATTTTAGAGAGTCTGAAAGCACAAAGACAACTCCAATGGGGGCTCTTTTTCATTGGTAGTCTCCTGTGCTCTAAAAAGGATAAACGTATACATAGGAGACCTCACCCATCCTATAGGGGATGAGATACTTCTTTACCATTGGTAGTCCAATCACGCCAAAAAAGGTTAAACCTATACTGACTGGACGATCATTCAGATACTTTTACGAGCATGAATGAAACCAAGTTTGCTCGGCAATATTTTCTTGATGAGAAGGCTGTAAAAGAGCTTAACGACAACCTGTGGTGAGATTTTTCGTATATTTTGGCCCCTTTGTCTGAGAAAGCATAAAAGTATGCAGAGGAGAATGGGCTTGGCTTGAATATGCCAAGGTGGTCCTTTTCATTTGATGGTCTACATAATCTGCAAAAGGAGATAAACAAGATGATGTAGACACCCTTTCCTATACTTTAATGGGTGAGAAAGGAAGCATCTGCGCTCAACAATCTTTTCATTCTTTTAGGAGTAAAAAAAGAGCTTAAATGAAACTCTAGTATGGTCAACTAATTGCGATGGCACAGGTGGTGCTTCATGTCGGGATGGTGGATAGTGGTCCAAAGGTCATCCATGCAGTATGGATGGAGGAGGTGGATCTCAAACATACCAATACATGCACGAGATAGATCGCGGTAGAGGCATGCGAGTCGGTGTAACAAAGGCATGCAAACCAAGGTGGCTCTTGGATATAGGTCAGGAGAGCTATGTGTGAATTGTGGTGGATGGAATTGACTATATGTGATGTGAGTGCAAGTCTGGAAGAAGTTATATGCCAAATACATGCAAAAATAAATAATTGTCTTCTGGACAATGGTCCAGAGATCCGCATAAGGTGCAGTGGACGAAGTAGACGAATATGTGTTAAAAATAAAAATGATATTCCTTGACAGGCAGTGGCCCAAGAACCCGCATAAGTGGCAGTAGGAAAGTGTGATGCAAGTACAGGTCCGTAGACACTTGCATCACCATGATGTGGCTCATAAATCGAGGCAATTTCTGGGGAGTGGTCCCAAAATTTGTTTGTTAAACATGAGATGACGATCTCATAAGGAGATAGAAATTTGAGCCTAGAGGTGTGAGAGGTGTCTCGAGCTAGTTCCAGGTGACTTTGGATTAGCAGCTAATGGTGTTGCCGCTGAATTGTGCTAAATGTTGAAAAACAAGAAAAGAAAACGAAGTGACTCGTTGGTGATGTTAAGCGTAAAATATCTTGAGGTAGAGCCCGTTGCGGGGGTTCTCCAAGAGTTGTCCATTAGAGTCAATAAGGGTGTATGTCCCTTTTCCAAGGAAATGGTGGATGACATATGGGACACACCACATTGAATCAAACTTTCCTTTTCCCAACTTATCATTGGGTTGGTCATAGACTAGAACCATATCGCCTTCGCTGAAGGTGTGAGGGTGGAAATGAGAGTCATAGTGGGCCTTTGACCATGTTTTTGCTGCTTCAATGGCTTGGAGGGAAGCTCGACGGTATTCTATGGTTTGCTCGAGTTGGAGGAGTCATTCTTCTAAAGGTGAAGTATCAGGGAGGAGTTCTACCACGAGGCGGAGGGATGGGATTTGGCACTCTATAGGGAATACTAATTCAACACCATGTACTAGGCGGAAAGGAGTGAAACCGGTTGCAGTTTTTGTGGATGTGCGATAATCCCATAGGGCAGAGAATAACATGTGATGCCAGTTGGTTTTATGGTTTCCCACCATCCTTTGGAGCATTGTTTTGATGATTTTGTTGACTGCTTCAACTTGGCTGTTTCCCTGGGGGTAGTAGGAAGATGAGTACTGGTGTTCGAATTTCAACACGGTTGACAACTTAGCCCAAACAACGTCTTGAAAGTGTGCTCCATGGTCTAAGACTAATTGTTTAGGAAAACCAAATCGTGAAATAACATGGTTAAAGAAGAAGCATGCTGATATTTCACTTTTTCAATCAAATGTGGGCATGGCCTCAGCCCACTTAGTGAAGTAATCGACTACCATAATGATGTATTTATGACCATTGGCCAAGATAGGGTTGATTGTCAAGAAGTCGATTTCCCGTTTGCAGAAAGGCCTGACAGTGACTATGGGGTGTAACGGTGCAGGGGGTGTTCTTGTCTTTGGGGCAAAGAGCTGACAGTTGTGACAATGCTTGACTGCCTCTATGTATTTAGTGAAGATAGAATCCCAAAAATAGCCGACGCGTAGAATCTTCTGGGCGGTTTCCAGGCCTAAAAGGTGGCCACCATAGGCTCCACTATGATAGTCGTTGAGGATGGTATTGGCCTCATCATAGGTGAGGCAATGATATAGGATGGTATCAATGCCTCGATGATACATAACATCTCCAATCAGCAAGTGGCGAATGTTTTGATGTCGAATGCGTCGCCTATCCTCACGATTTAAGTGCACTGCGAACTTCTGTGTTTGTAAATATAGAAGGATGTACCCATACCATGGGTATTTTGTGGATATGACGAATAGAAAATAATCAGGGAGTTCATCCTTGGGTGGTGATGACGAGGTTAATGGGGGTAAGTCGGTCATGAGCGCGGACAGCGTGAGTGCCTTTGTGCTTTTTAGGGAAATGAACTCTAAGTTGAATTCTTAGAGGACGACTACCCATTTAGCAGCTCGACCTTGTAGAAGGTGGTGGCTTAAGAGGTACCACATTGGGTTTGAATCAGCCACTACATCAGTATGGTTTGCGATGATGTAGTGGTGCAATTTCTGAGTCGAGAAGACGACGACAAGGGCCAATTTTTCTTTGGGTGAATATTGTAGTGGGGGTCTTGTCAGCTTCTGAATGATGTAGTAAATCACGTGCTCATGGTGAGCATCGTCTTCTTGGACCAAGACTCCAGCAATGGCGTTGTCCAAGACTGACACATAGAGAATGAAGTCTCAAGTGAACTCTGGTGCTGAGAGTAATGGTGCAGATGCCAGGGCTTGCTTGAGTTCATTAAATGATTCTTGTGCTTGCTAATCCCAAACAAAGGGGATTTTTGTGTAGAGCAGGTGGATGAATCCATAAGATTTTGTTGCATACTCTAGTACAAAGCAGCAAAGGAAGTTGGCCTTGCCTTGGAGGCTTTGTAGTTGGTGCTAGGTTTTTGGGGAAGGAAGGTCAAGGATAGCCTAAGCTTTGAGGGGATATATGATTATCCCTTTGTGGGATATGATGAATCTGATTAGAAATCCTGCTGGGACATAGAAAATGCACTTGAGAGGATTCAGGAGAATTTCATACTTGCAGCAATGTAAAAAGACTTGCCACAAGTCGTCTATATGTTGTGCTTGTTTTGGTGATCGAGCAGTAAGGTCATCCAAGTAGACCAAGATGATGTGAATTAGGTTGTGGAAACAATATTTCATGGCATGTTGGAAGGTGGCTCCAATGTTTTTCAGGCCAAAGGGCATGACTTGATATGAAAATTTGCCCCACGGGGTTGTGAACGCAATCTTGTAATGATCTTCTTTTTGGATCTCAATTTGGTTATATCCAGAAAATCCATCCATGAAGGAAAAGACCGTATGTCTAGTGCATGCATCAATAATCTGATCGATGAAGGGTGTTGGGAAGTTGTCTTTGGGACATGCCCCATTGAGATCACAAAATTATGTGAAAACATGGATGGTACCCTATTTTTTATTCATGGGAACAGGATTAGAAACCCAAGTGGTGTACACAATGGGGTAAATGAAGCTGGCTGTGTGCAGCTTCTCTATCTTGGCTTTGACCACAACCACTTTGGAAGGATGGATGGGCCATTTATTTTGGCATACGAGGGCCACATTAGGCCATGTGTCGATGTGGTGTTCCACAATGGATGGATCCAACCCGGGCATTTTAGTGTAAGACTAGGCAAAGCTGTCATGGAATTCTTGGAAGAGAGCTTTATACGCAGCGACCTCTTCTGGGGGGCAGGATGCCCTTAGCATGATTTCTTCAACAACCTTGGGATTGGTTGAGATGTTGATTTTGATTCTTGGTGAGATGTTGGCCATGTTCCCTTATTTGAAGGACTCTGGTGCCAGAATGGGGTTTTTGAACCAGTCGACTTTCTCATGAATGAAATCTTTGGTTTCCATGGAAAATTGGTCTAACTGTGACACAATATCTTCAGGGAGGAAGAACAAGAGATGGTTCATGTCATCCCATGGGTATTCTAGGGTGGTCAAGGCTTCAAGAATCTCCTCATCATTGCAAAAGCAATGAAGAGACAGGTTTGATGGACCATCATTGGTGGTGGAGAAAAGAGGGTTGGTAGATCTGGACATCATGTAAATGGACATGGTGTATGAAGAAGGAGGTGGGGGGTGACCTTCTTCGATCAAGGTGATCTCAGATTCAAGTGAATGTTGACAAAGTTTGGCTAAATTCATTCAGAACTTAGGTAAGTCTTGGCAGTGGTGAGAATAGTGTCCATACAATCCGCAAAGGGTGCAAGCATGGTTTGTTCTCAATGAATTGTTTCTCACTATTGGTGTGGTTGGAAGTTCAACCATGGGGAGGTTTTCGGCTATATCCATGGCATCTAAATGCATGCAAATCATTGGAATCTCATAGAAGTTCTAATTCAGATGGCCCTATTCTTCACAGATGGTGTAAGGTGGGATTTTTTGAGGCTTTGCGGTAGCTTTCTCATTCTTTCCCCTGTTCCTTTTTGGCTAGGGCAGTGCGGGTGCAAGTGAGGTGGTTGGTTTTCAGGTGGAGGATGAGAATTGACCACAATGGGTTTCATAGGGGTTAATACTATCTAGGGCATTGGTGGTTGAGTTGGTGTATCAAGATACCACACGTGAATTCCCAATGTAAAGTTGGGTAGGTTTAGGGTGGCCATTACTAGCTTGCTCATGACACCAGGCGAGGGAAAAAGGAAGGGAATTGTATGGACTGGAGAGGATCCCAGATAAATCCTTGATGGTTGTATGTGGGGATGAGATTGTGGTTGCAGTTGCATGTAATGCTGCAGCTACGGATGATGTTGCAGCTGTTGTTGATGTTAAGGTTGCGGGCAGTGTTGTGGTTGCGATTGGGGCTGCGACTGCGATTGTTTTTTGGGTGCAGTGGTGCTGGATGAGAGTGTGCACAAGTCCGCAGTCTCGTTTGGTGTCAGTGGTGGTGACACTAAGGGGAAAGAAGCCATCATGGTGGTGTCGGCAAACAACCCCAGGCCCACATTCAACAACGGGGAGGCTGAAATGTTGTCAATCATGGTGTTGACCATAGGGACAACATTGTCATGTGTGGTCATCCCTTATGGATCAATGGTGTTGATCGTAGGGATAAAATTTGTGGGTGTCGTTAGCCCTTGCGGATCATGATAAGTCATTTGGTCAACTGTCATGATTTTCCCTTCATGGGGGAACATCATGAGACAGAATATAGTTGATGCTATGACTCTCATGGCATACATATAACTTCTTCCAAGGAGAAGGTTATAGTCCAATTGAGCATTGACAACCTCTATGTCAATCATAATTGTCTTCCCGACTAATGTGATGGGGACATGGGGGAGGATTCCTTGGCCTTTAGTGGAATTGCCATCATATGCCCGCAGAGTTGTGGAGGATGGTTGCAGAATTGGGGATCCAAGTTTCTGCTAGACTAGGGTAGACATAACGCACGTGGATGCCCCCTCATCCACTATGAACTGGTGCACAACTAAATTTCGAATAGACATCAGGATTTGAAAGGCAATGGTTAATGGAATTCATGGTTCTCCATTCTCCGTGTCAAATGTGATCAAATTGCATTCAGAGTGGTCTACGGCCCCAAGGGCGGCTAATAATGCTTTCCGCCGCTTTGGGCAATTTTTGAGTACCTCAAGAGCGGACATGGCGGTAGGTGTTTGGTCCAAATCATCCACGATGCTGTAGTTGACAGCAACTCTAGCCGTGGCATTATTGGAAACTTGACGTATGGGGGGGCATGGGAAAGGGGGTAACTAAAGAGGTGCATTGACTGTTTTAGATGTAGATGCTGCTGATGTGTCAGCAGGTTTGGGGCTGGTTTCGTACTGATTTCATCTGGTTTGTAGATTGACCTCTTCAGTTGTCATAGCTAGCAGGTGATGGACACCTGCTTCTGCCATGGGAGGTGCCCCCGGAGCATTGGGATTGGGTTGGGGAGGGGGTGTGGTTGCCACCAATCCTTGGATTGGTAATGGGTTTTGGAGCACCATAGGAGGAGGTCCTTGTGGTGCTGAGTTGGGTTGGGCTTGGTCCATTGTGTTGGTGGCATGTTGAACCTCGTTCCTAATGGCCTACTTAGCATGACCCATGAAGGGACACTTGAATGTGTAGTGCCCGTAGACCTCACAGAGTGTGTGTGGTTGGTTTGTATGCAACGGGGCATTGCATCTTGGTGCATTTGGTTGTTGAGGATTTTGGGCTGGCCAGTTTGCCACGACATTGTTGGGAGAGTTTGGTTGTTGACCACCTCCCTATGGTTGATTGTTGCCTTGGTTCCAAGGTCGGTTATTCCTGGCTTGCCCTTGTTGGTTAATGGGGGCTGGTTGGTTGGGACGGTTGTGTTGTGCAAACACCTATGCCAATGGAGCAGGTGGAGCAGGGGCAAGGGATTGAACAGCTTGCACTGGTGGAGCGTAGTAGAATTGGGTGGGTGCAGCTGCCACAATTATGGGAATTTGTCCCGCGTATTTTTGTGTTGGCCAAGCCAAGGCTTGAGCCTGCTGCGGTGGTGTAGGTTGTGTGAAAGAAGTTGTGGCTCTGGAATGGGACATCATTCTTGCATAGTATGGAGTTTGGTTTTGGCCGGGAACACTAGCAGTGTTGCTTGGTTGTGGTGGTATTGCAGGTGGTGTCGAATGGCGTTGTGGTTGGTGGGAGATCGAGCCTATGATGCCATTTGCAGCATGAGATTCCCTCGATGCATCCCGATAGGAAGTACACGCATGGGGAGTGTGTGGAATGACACTGTAAAGGTACCCAGACTGTGCATAAATCAGATCAAACTGCTGGGATTTTAGGATGGCTTCCTCTTCGGATTGGGGACGTTCGGTTGCGACATCCTTTGCTATAGGTGGGAGCAAAGTTTTAAGGAACCAATCCAGGAATATCCTGTCATCAAGTTGGATATTACACAAACTAAGATGTCGCTGCCACTCATAGATGTGGTCAGTTATGTGGGTCGTAGTATTCTGGCAGCAAGATAATAAGATCTCCACCCCTTCGTCATATCTGATGGGGAGTTGGAAATATTGCAGGAGCATGAATTCAAGGGAGTTGAAATCTGGGTGCTTGGCTTGTGGTAGCTCAATGTACCACTTGGCTGCAGCACCTGTGAGGGTGCGTTGGAATAGTCTTAGCCTGATCAAATTATCTACGATGTTGTTTTATGAGCACCATAGATGAAACATCATGATGTGGTTTTGGGGTCACTCCCCTGCCTTCCCTTCAAACTTGGGAATGTCTGAGGAAAGTTTGGCTTGCATGGGAGGCCAAAACGTTTGATGGCGGATAGGGTCATTTGTTCACTGATCAAAATGAGGCAAGTTGAGACGTGCCATGAAAGGAAGGTTTGACCCTAGGTTGATGTGAGATGGGGCAGCCATGGTGGTGGGGTTTGCAGGTGCATAATGCACCTGCATAGTTGGGGGTACTTGTGGCACCATTGTGGATGGGCCAGTGCCCCCAAGTGTGGTGGGAGGGATAGTGTGGGTAGAAGGGCCACTTCCCCCATGTATGTCAAGAGGGGTAGTGTAGGTGGAAGGGCCACTTCCCCCATGTGTTGCAGGTGGGAAAGCTTGATTGGTCAATATGGGTGGTTGCAGCTGACTTATGATGGTTTGCATAACCGTGTTGGGACCACCTACAGGGTTGTTGGTGATATTTTGTGGTGTGGACATGGGTCCACTAGCAATTGCTATGCCAGAAAATGGATCTGGGTTTGCACCAGCCATGGGGCTTAAGTGCAGATTTGGTTCAGACTGATATGGGTCTGAATCTGAATCAGAGGCTGTGTGGCCTTCTAATGGTGTGGGAGGTCGTTGAGAATGGTATCAATGATGTGGTTTTAATGACCCAAACTGTGGTGGTTTTCCTCTTAGGCATGAGGAAGAGAGTGAGGGATCAATCATGTCAAATTTGTATGTCAAACTGGTGGTAATGATTTTTGGACCCCGGTTTCAATGGATTCCTATTGGCTACATGTGGTCACTCAACCACCAAGACTGCCAGAAGATAGTGCTTGGATTTTTCCTCATAGGAGTTCTACTCAATCGGTGGGGGTCGTTGCCCGTTTCACTTGGCAATTCCTCTTAGCGGACATCTACTTTGGGGTTCCCATGGTACTCCTCACAATGCGTTTCTGGGCTGAGCCCAAGTACTTCCCATAGTTACAGCAGTCAAGGACTTATGTCCTCAAAGACTACATATTTTTAACTTAGTGTAAATTGTAAATTTTACTGGTTCAGTCAGCGTCATGAAATGAGTTGGGTTGATTTATATGGTATGGTGTGTATGTCTTGTTTTTCTGTTATATCTGGTGGATGCAAATGGTTTATGAAGATTCCATAGAGTTCATAACATTGTGAATGAAAGCATTAAATAGTAATCAGAAATTTTTAGACATGTACCATTTGTAATCCTGAATCATGATAGCCTGACTAGGTGACTACCTTACACCTATATTTCTCTTCAACCAAGAGAAGGTGCTAGGCTCTAAACACACTAGGATTAAGCCCATCTATAGATCCACAAGTCACCCTCCGGATGCAAGGTTGGTCAACAGGGAGGACGCTGAGCACCGCGAGAAGCCCTCCTTATCTACCCCCTCTACTTCCAAGTCACCCATTTTTAGTAGCTTAGAAAAATATTAGGTGAAGTACCTATTATTATACGAGCTTCACCCTTCATCTTATCCCAGAATACCCCAAAGGGTGATGACTGGGTAGAGGAGGAAGGGTTAGGAAAGATGTTGATTTTAAGTATATTTTAATCAGACTATGTTCATTAACCCATTAAGTATTGATTTACACTTTGATTTAATCAAGCTTTGTTTTGTAAATGAAATGGACATAAACATAAATAGAAACATAAATTAAAATAGTTCATATGGATAGAGGCGGATGAGCTGCACTAACAGTCCTTAACTATTAAAAAGTCAAACTCTAAGTGACAGATCACACTTTTCGGGTCAAATGTGGCGAGGGAAATTTTTTTTTAGAAACAGGTGAGGGGTTCGCTCATAATTTGTAGATAGAAGCAAGCTGACTTCTGGAAGGGGGTTGCACCTTTCAGGGCTAAATAGGCGACCTGGTCATACCTGTGAGGCCAAAATTAGCGACCTGGTCCCTTTTGTGGGCTTGGTAAGAGCGACCTGCTCTAGAAACTGAATTTGTTTTGACCCTGAGTTAGATCCGACCAACAGTAACCTGTACTATGGCCAAATGGACTTGGATTTGTCTTGAGGAGGCTTGGAAGTAACTAGAAATGTAAATAAATAAGAATATAAGCTATATTTTAACAAAAAATTAAACTAGGGCAAAAAACTAAACTAAAAACTAAAATTTTGAAAAATGAACCCAGGGATCCTGTGGGATCATTCTGGCATGGTCGCCAGTTCTGTAGCAGGGATTTCTCCCTTGCTACAGGGAAGGAATGGATACCTTCCATCTATAGGATGGAAGGGTAGGTTCCTGGTGGTAGATGTAAAGAAAAAAAAACAGAACTGAAATACATAACAGAAATGAAAGAAAAATGAAAACCCTCTGCACACAATGTTATGGGTTAGGTTATGGGTTAAAGACCTCCAAGACCCTGCATACAACAATGGAGACTTGCAAGAACATGTTAGGATATAAATTTGCAAGCAAATAGATGTTAGGAAAAATCAAATAAACAAAGCAAAACAAAAATTATACCTTATTCTGGTGGAAATGGGCCACCATGGCCTAGCTTGGTGTTGCAGCTGCAACCTTTTTTCCCAAAATTTTAAATTCTAGGGCCCTTCTTTTCATTTGCTTCTATTAGATATAGTCTAGGATTGTCTGGTTTCCCTAAATCTGTCCTAGAGGTTCAGATTTTTTTACTCAAAACTTAATCCTTTTTATCGAAAGATTAGTTGGCTATCCTTGCGATATCAGAAGCATAGTCAACTGTCTTTCTAACATTGCGAAAGTTGAATGGTCTACCTTGTCGATGATACTTCATACGCCCTAGCCAATACGTCGAAAACCGTGGTTTCTTTTTGCTTTATTTTTTAGCTTAATGTTTTGACTGCCGGTGAATTTTTATCACTATCGAAATAGTCTATGACAATGAACCGGAGTACTAGTCATCTACACTGCCAACGTTTCAGGATGCAGATTATGAACGTTTCGAAAGATAGTTTTTTTCTCGCTGATTCCTTAAAACTTAGATGTTCCGAGTTCCGATGAATTCGATGAATTCAAAGTAGGAGATCTAGTTCTTAAGTGGGATCATCCGCACGATGAAAAGGGAAAGCACACTAAGTTTCAACAGTTATGAGTAGGCCCTTTTCAAATTGCAGCAAAGCTTGGCCCCTCAACTTACAAGTTGCAAGACTTACAGGAGTGGGAAGAGAACTTAGCAGTAAATGGTTTAGTTCTCAAACCTTAATTTTCTTGATTTTTCATTTTGGTTGACTTGTACATAAATAAACTGTTGGTTTGTTTTATTTTTGAGGATTTTTGATTTTTTGTTTTAGTTAGGGTTTGATTGATTGTAATAAAGAAGCACAACTTTTGGTTGCATGGAGTTCATCAGAATTCTGGATTAACTAAAATATTTGATTACAAGATTGTGTACTATTAATTTATTTTTGAAAGAACTTCTTCAAGTTTAGTAGTTTTTCTAAATGGTTATGAACACATTGAATTCCTACTTAATCTTTGTAAAATAACTTAGGATCAAAAGGTCTAGAATACTATTTCAAGGCTCTATTCATGTCACACTAAAAATGTCTTAGGGGGTGACAGCAAAAGACCCATGGAATGGAAGCAAGGTAAAAAATATATTATATTTAAATAATTCCATGCCATGAATTGAAAGCCAAAAGGCCAATAAGAGTCAAAATCTCCTAAAGCAATATATATCAAAGCAAAGTACTGAACAATATTAGTACGTATAAGATTGCCAAAGTTCTTCTTCGTCTGTGAGCTGAAAATTAAACATATCTCTCACATAAAAGTACACCATGGATAGAGCAGCCTGGATTAAAAAAAATTAGAAAGAAGGCAGGCATGAGGACTTAAAATTTATTGTGGGTCCGTAGTTGGTTTTGCATCTGCCATTGCGGCTGTCATCCGAAATATCTTTTCGATGGTTAGAAGTTTAACTGCCGATAGGGTTCATCCCATCGACATTTTCTGTCGAAGGTTCTATATATATAAGGGGAGTGTTTTTTTATTATTTATCAATATTTTTACTTGCCGTTTTGTCCAACCTTTGTCATTTCCACTGATTCATGCGTATAGCTATCCGAACTCGATTTGCTAGAGTTGCCACCGTAAATATTTTGGTCATCCCGTCGACTACACTGTTGTTTTCCAGGTAGGTGAACCAAGGCCTTGTTATTTTGGTTTTTTATTGGTCGATTTGGAACCCTTGGTTTTCTTGCCCTGGTTAGGTTTTCCGTGAGTTAGGTTTGTCCTCAAGTAAGAGATGTTTGTCTTTATGGTATGCATGATGTTTTAGGGTGAAGAGTTAGTTGTTTACAATTTTCTTTCTAGCGGGAGGTTTTTGAGGCTGCATGATTGTTGGGTCATTATGGATGCTTTTTATCCAGTGTGAAATATTACGCCATGGTGCAGACAAGAATTTTGGTGTCTTCACCACCCGTTCTTTTGGTTGTCCATAGCCATCCAGGGGGTGTTAAACTCTTGCTTGCACTTACCTTTTTCTTGGGACTGCGGAGGTTTTCCATTTTTGGTCGGGTTAGGGTTTTTTCCGACAGTAAGAGCACTGTATAGGGTCTAATGCTTTGAAGTTTGTTGTTGAAGACTAGTAGTAGGAATAGTGTGATTCATACTTTTATGTGATATCAGATTAGTTCGAATGTGGCCCGGGTTAAGATAGAGAATTATTTTTCTCTCGGGGTTGTGAATTGTTTACAGACAGTGGACTTAGGTAGGTTTAAGACATAACCACAAGATTTATTTATTTTTCGCCTTGTTTTTTTTTTCATGCATTGAATACTATGTGTAGTTCATTTTTCAGAATGCATATGGAGGAGGTAAACAAATTGATATAGTTTTTGTTTATTGTTAAAACACTTTCTAAAAGCTCAATGGGTCTAAGAACATGTTGTGTTTGTGACAGGTTGATTATTGTAAAGAAAATATGTCGAAAAGACAAAATAAAAAGGCTCCTATGGTTGAAGGAGAACCTGAGGTTGAGATCATCACCAAGGTTGAGTATATATATGAAGATACCAAAGCTTCCACCGGGGTTGAAACGGACTACAAATGGGGAGATATATACAAGATGATTTCCAACTAGAATGTACTTGATGCGGATTTTGAGGAGCCAACCATTTATTCAAACATTGAGAAATCAACTCTCATGAAAGTAGCCACAAGACATGAGTTGTTCCCTTGTTTAGAGGTGGTAGGATGGATTTTTCCTAGGGTAGATGTAACTACAATGATTATTGAAAATACTGCTAAGCAGGGATACGCTGCATATAGCCCTACATATGTCTCTATGGCATATCATCTGCCTTCTGCCCAGATTTACTTGACAGAAAGCTGGTTGAAAGAGACAACTACGAATCTGGTAGAAATAGTTAAAGGAATGATGATACCAAGAAAAAACTTTCGAACCAGGACTTCCAAAGAGTATGATACCTCTACTCTCTGTACTCCCTATAGATTCATTGCACTAATGATAAATAGGATTTTTGGTAGAGCTCATGAGAAGAGCTTCAAAATAGGATGGATACCAATTATCTTCTATGTGACTACTCAAGGAAACATTTTTAATTGGTCGAACATAGTGTCAAATAGCCTCTCCACATGCATATTTGCAGCCTTCGGAAGGGTATCATAGAAGAAGTTAGAGTTCTATATGAGCTCTATCCTGATTGACTGTATACTATGTACTCAGCCTTTTCCATCTTTGAGATGTAACTGGGAGAGGGATAGGACCCTAGTGTACACAACATATAGATTGTCATGGGGCCATAAATATTATAGCTATTATAGGGAAATCTGTGAATAGTTGCTCATGCCCTTGTATACCCTAATTTTCTTGACTAAATGCAACTGCATGTCTGAAGAGGCATTCAAAGTCATTGAGGAGTATGAAGATTATTATTTGAATAAGGAAGGGTTGTATATAAGAATGTATGGTGGTTCCAGAGCCCCTTCCCTACTTCCTAAGTATGCCACTGACTATGTACTACACAAAGAGCTAGTTAGGGAGGTGTATATTGATAGTGTAGGAAATTTCCTATTTGAACATAAAAGGGAAGCATATCCTGCAGTGCCTTTCCTACTTGGAAGCTACAAGTTTTCAAGAGTAAATTAGGCTGTGGATTTTGTTCAGGAGCTAGAGCATTTCCATTTTGGCGAAATGAATTTTCACAGGAATGACTCCCGAAATAAATTAGTATATTACTGCAAGGAAGTGGGAATTAATTTTGAATATATTGATTTTTGGGATAAGGAAGAGGAAACATTCAGAAGTGAAAAGAACATAACTGCCCTTAAAAAGAGGCTTAAACAAAAAATAACTACTATGGGTGGAAAGGGAAAACCTTCAGAGAAGACTAAGACATTAGAAGAAGAAGAGGCCAAAAAGAGAGAAGAGGATGCTATAAGGCTAGCATAGGAGGCGGAGAGCTAGCTGAAGAATGAAGAAGAAGAAAAAAAGTGAGCTGCAGAGGAAGCAATAAGGAAGGAAGAGGATGAGAGAAAGAGAAACAAAGAAGTGAAAATCAAGAAAAGATAGGAAGAGGGTGAAGGTTTGAGATTAAAAGGATATCAAAAGGACCAACAGACTACTGAGAAGGTAGATACATAGGGAGGACAAGATCACACAGATCAAGGACACAAAAAATCTAATCCTGATCCCCAGGTGTGTGTTGCATCTTCTGGCAGTACACTGGGACAAGATTCATTTTCTGGAATAAATTTGATCCCTTTCATTCCTATAGAAGGGAGGAGGTTCCTGAGTTTAGTACTATTTTCTATGATAAGGAGAAGAAAAGGATTGTAAAAAGAACTGAGAAAAAGGTTGAAACTGGAGGACAGTCAGGAAATATGATAACAGATAAAACCTTGGTTCATGGAACGGATACAGATCCAAGATTGATAGCAAGAGCATTTTCTAGAATCTTGTTAAAAGCCTCCACCGTACCATTAACTTGTAGGTGGCAGGGAGTGCTCTTATGCTGTTGTATCTAAAATTCCTCCATCAAGGCCTGAATAGTGTGATTCAGAAAGTGTGTGCCTTGATCACTCATCAAAATTGCTGGACATCCAAATCTACTTATGATGTTTCCAAAAATAAATTGTGCAGCTGTAGGAGCATCACAATTCCTTACTACTTTGGCCTCTGCCCATCTGGTGAGGTATTCTGTTCCTGTGATGATGTATCTCGCACTAGTTCGGTTCCCCAGTGGGTTTATAGGACCCACGAAATCTATAGCCCACTTGTCAAATGCGCGCAGCATAATATGTGGTCACAGCAGCATTTCATCTCTCTGCGAAGGTTTTCCTACCCTTTGGTAGATATCACAGCATCTGCAAAACTCCTTAGTGTCTTTATACAAAGTAGGCCACCATAATCCTGCAGCTAGAATTTTCTGAGCAATCGGATTTCCTGCGAAATGAACTCCTGCGGTACTTGAATGTGCTTCTTTGATAATGGCCTCTTTCTCATGCAGCATAACGCATCTACGCAGGACTTCATCTGGACCTAGCTTATATAAATGTCTTGCGATCAAAGTGAAATTTGCTTCTTTAACAACTAATTGTTTCTTTTGCTGCTTAGTAAAGTCAACTGGTGCCCACCTTGTAGTGAGAAAGTGAATAATATCTGTGTAATACTCATCTGCGATTTGGATAGAAAATACTTGTGCATCTGGCAAATTATCCTCTAAATTACTTGGTTCTTCTCTTGAGTCTATTCGCAAGAGATGATCAGGTCCGGCATTCAATTTCCCCGGTTTTACAATGACTTCAAACTCATACTCCTGAAATAGGAGTAGCCATCTGCAGATCCTTCCTCCTAACACTGGCTTATTGACCAAGTACTTTAAAGCAGAATGGTCAGTGAACATCTTGAATGGGGAACCCAACAGGTAGTGTGTGAACTTCTGTAGAGAATACACCATAGCTAATCCTTCTCTTTTTGTAGTGGTGTAGTTCTTTTCTACGGTAGATAAATTTTCGCTTGAGTACGTGATAGGGTGATCGATACCCCTTCTCCTGGTTGTGTTAAGACAATCCCCAGTGCGATGCCAGATGCATCCACATGTACATGAAATGGCTTATTCCAATCTGGAAATACTAAGATGGGTGCTGTGACCATCTTCTCTTTAAGAGTGTCTAAACTTTGATGGCATCCCTCAGTCCATAGGAATTTCACTTCTTTTTTTAACAACTTTTCCATAGGTGTTCTGATCTTTGCATAGCCTTTTATGAATTTTCTATAATATCCTGTATGACCAAGCACTATCCTCAATTGCTTGACTGAGTTGGGTGCTGAAATATTTATAATGATGGCAATCTTTGCAGGATCTACCATCAAGCCTTGTCTGCAAAAAATATGACCCCAAAAAAACCAAATGGTGCACAGAATATACATTTATTCAAGTTAAGAGAAATTTGATATTGCCTACATTTCTCTAACATGAGCCTTAAATATCCTATATGGTCTTTGATTAATCCAAATACAGTCCAATCATCAAAATAAACTTCTAAGAATTTATGGATGTAGTCCTTAAAGATAGCAACTACTACTCTAGAGAAAATAGTTGGTGCATTTTTAAGACCAAAGGGCATTACCGTATACTGGAATGAGCCCCATTTTGTCGCAAAGGTGGTCTTATATCGATCTTCTGGATGAATTCTTATCTAGTGATAGCCCAAAATGCCATCAGTGAATGAGTAGATCTCCTGTCCTCCCACATTGTCTAAAACTTCATCAGTAAAAGGTGTCAGAAATGGGTCATGAAGCGATGCATCGTTGAGTTTGCGCAAATCGACACAAATTATGATTTCTCCTTTAGTTTTATTTTCCTGCACAACCATGGGGCAAACCCATTCGCTCTCTTCAACTGGCTCAATGATTCCTGCTGCTAGCATCTTATCAATATCATCCTTAACTTTTTCTTTATAACACGAATTTAATCTGTATGGACGCTGCTTAACTGGCCTAGCATCCTCCTTCAAAGGTATCCTCATGACTCCCAAATCTCCTACTATTCCCTTCATCTCTATGAACTTAGTGGGAAATAAGTCTCGATAGTCATTTAACAAATTTGTGATGTGTCCTACCATTTTATCATCCCAATATTCTCCAATAGAGGCAAACTTTGGTTCTGTTTCTGTCCCAATATTGATCTTTTTAATCTTAATAGGTTTTATGACAGCTGGAGTCTCTAGCTTTGGTCCATAAACTTTGTGAGTCCCTTCTGACTTTGGAATGTTGATGCTATGAGGATTCTCATCCTCATCACCTGGCTCTTCTACGAAGTTATAACACTCTAGCGCATGTTCTAACTGGATAGCACAATCAGGCTGAGCATACATTGATAGGGTACAGTCATCAAATATCTTAGTCTTTATAATGTCTAGAGCCTGATCGGTGCTTGGGTACTCAGATTCAAAAGTGAAAGTGAGTTCAAAGCTGTCTATCATAACTGGCCATGTAATGGTTCCTCTGCGCAACTTTGTCTTAGTGTACCGGTTCCTTGGGACTATGTCTAAAGTGTGAATGAATAGGTGAACCCATTCATCCTCTGGAATGTTCGACCAATTTTGTTCACAAATGTTGATATGTGACCTGGGGTCACTTTCTCCTGTATATTTCTGCTGTAAGCACTCCTGATCATTAGAGAATCTGATCATCATCAATCTCTTAAAATCATCCCATGATGCGATATGTTCTTTATGTGCCTGCCACCATCTTGTAGGTGTGGATCTTACTGCAAGGTCAATAGATGCCATCCTCTACTCGTGAGGGATTTCCTGCTCAAACTGCTGTAAAAATTCATTAACATCGGCTAAGCCATCAAACAATGGAATATCCTTAATCTCTGCGCCAATCCATCGCAGTGACTTAGTCATAAACGCACATCTACGAGCTGAGACTTCATAAAGTCTATTCTGCCAATTTTCTAAACCAACATCTGAATCCAATGCGCATGAGTTGTCGCATCGTGAACTGATATTTTTTTCTGCAGTAGGATTGATATAATCATTCTGATTAGCAGTCATTTGATAGAAGCTTTCCATATTATGCACCTCTTCCTCTACTCTGATAGGTTCAATATATCGAGGACCCTGAAAAGGATCCAACGGTGCGATGACTCGAATCTGTTTATCCTCAAAGGTTATTTGTCTTTTCTTCAAGTTGATAACAGCCATGTTATCAATTTCCCAATCAATACCTAATAAAGCTGGATAGGGTTTGCTATCGCCAATAATTTCTATGACTTCAAAATCTGCAAAGCTGCAAACTCTATCAATATCAACTGATACTTGCAGTAATCGATCCAGTGGCGATACCCTCTGCTGATTGACTAATCACAGATGGATAGGTGATCTAGCTAACTTAGGGCTACCCATCTGTTCCATGTCTTCTTAGTTAGAACATTTACCTATGATCCTAAATCTAGGATTACCTCATTCATTTCAAATTATCCAATTTTCACTGTGAGTCTCATTTCTCTTCCTATTCTTGTATGGCCCATAAAATTATGAACAACACGCTGCATACTGCTCACAGAAGAAGACTGTTGATACTGATCTATGATGCGCTGAAGCTCTCTTATGGATTTCTCATTTCTTACGAGTTTCAAGCAGCTCCACGGGAAGGATTGTACACTTCTTGTCAACTCATCCTCCTTGCACCTTCCAGATGTAGTAGCCCACGACGTCTGCATAGGACTAACGCCACAAGGTTTCTGCTATGGTACGCCCCTATGAGGCAATACCTGTAATCTTGCTAAAATATTTCTTTATTCTTCTACAGGTCAAGTGGTGTAGATTTATCAGTGGATTTACACACCCACTTCAGACTTGTATTCTTTTCGGCATCCTGCAATGTCCTACTGGTAGAAGCACCATTGCGAGTCACAACATTGCTGCTTGGTTCTAGTTCTTTCTGTTCAGTAGCAATAAGCTGAATATTCTGGTTTAATGCTGGCTTAGGATCCTTAATCTTGGATATCAAGATAGGAAATTCTTCTATAGTATGATCATAGGACTTGCAATACTTACATGTTGTAGTAGGATTCTAGAAATCCCTAGCATAATGTCCTATAGCTCCACAGTTGTAACAAACAATCAGTCCACAGCCACGGCCAAAGCTTCCGCCACGACCTCATCCTCTGAATCCTCCACCACGGCCATCATGAGCCGGTTCATGCTGTGGTCCTGCTACTTGTCCTGATGTCTCTGAATGGACTCTGTAGAAGTCATGTTTTCTCTCTATCATGAGATCATAAGCTCTGCAATTATTTTCATCATGTCCTACTGACTTACAGAAGTTACAGTATAAATTCTTAAGAGTTTGTAGATACTTCTAAAGTAAAGGGCATTCCTATGGTCTATGTCCTCTTGTTCTACAAATTTCACACGATGGCCCTTGAGTCTGTACTAAGGGGTTAGGGGCCCCACTTGCTAGATACTTGACAAATACTGGACAGTTGTCTTTGGTATGGCCATGTCCTTTGCACTTTGTACACCATAATTCTTGTGCAACCTCTTTTCCTTTCTTAATCTCATGTAGCTGTAAAGTGAGATTGGCTAACTGATTTTGTAAGTTTGTCATACCTGTACTAGTATCAACTAGAGGTGAAGCCTCTAATTTTATTGCCATATCCAATGCATCATCCTGCGTATGCAGTTTCTATTGCATTAGTGGAAGTCTGATGTGAGGGAGCAGTGCTGCGATGAACCATTCCTTATGTTGATCCGGCGCAAACTCAAAACTAACTTGGTCAATAAGAGCTTTAAATTTCTGATCAAAATCCCATACTGACTCTATGGGTAACTGTTTAATTTCTTTAAGTTTTGTGATACATTGTCACTTAGACTTGGGTTTCTTAAATTCCTTAATCATTGCGGTCCTGACCTCTATGAGTGTTCTAATTTGCGCTGATGTATACTTCATATACCATGTTAAAGCGTTGTCTCTAAGTGTAGTGGCCAACTAGACAAGCTTAGTATTGTCATCCTCGATCTGTTTAATGGTCCATATGGCTTCACATAGGAACCAATGTTGTTGTGGGTCTTCTGCCCCTATACCCCGAAAGGTAGGTAATTTCATGTCATCCCCCATTCTGTTTCTACGTGGTGGATTCTGATTTGCTGTTTTACTACCACTTGACGGTGTAAATGTAGTGGGGGTAGAGGTAGTATGTACTGTGTGTGAACTACTAGATGGAGTTCCTACCGAATTATTCTGAGTCCTGGTCAGTTTCTATGGGGTATAAGGGTGGTAAGGGATACCCCCTACTGTTCTTTCTCTATTACTTTGACTATGTTCTCTAGTACTGTCTGAACTGTCTTCAAAGAAGGAAGATTTGAAATCTAATTTATATTTCTTACCGCTACGTGTACATCCAATTTCTTCAAAATCACTCTCAAACTCTTGTGACATTACACTTACTTAACTTATTCATCTGAGAATATAT
>LPNX010633218.1:254922-270035 GCA_001517045.1 Pseudotsuga menziesii
AGAATAACATCTTAAGGGACAAATTTAAAGAGTTCAAGTACTTACCGCGATATCCTTTAAATAAGTACCTCTCTGCTTCGCTAAAACTCTTTCTTTGATCAACTGCAAACTCTGTAATGAAACCTTCCAGCAAACTCGCAAGCCAGAAGTCTATTTCCCACGAAATGGGATTATCTGTGGTCTTCACAGTGTGAATCAACTCTGGTGTCCATACAATGTTCCTTTTCTTCTTGAATACATGCTTATCATTCAACTTTTACAACCAATCGTACAACTCATTTGCATAGGCCGCAAAAAATATCGTATGCAGGTCAATGAAGATATGATTTGTAGCCAGGCCTCTGTACTCATCCTAGGACTCTTGTTTTCTTTTTCAACAAATTCTCTTTCCTTAGAATCAACCCATTGTTTATGTTCTTCTTTAGTAGGATTCAAACAGAACGTTAGCTCTTTAGTTTGTTCAAAACCTGCAACGGAACCATTTGTTGGTTTTCTTCGGGCAGACCCGGGTTTACTGTGGTGTACCAACAAAACCCCTAGCTCACTGGCCCTTTCGGTGACAAACCATAGAACAGCCTGAAGTCTCACCCGAAGTGATCTTAGATGGGGTGGCTGAAGACTCAAGTGTCCTCAACCAGGTTCTATAGCATCCTAGGTCCTCTTGAATCTAGTTAACCCGCGGGATCTCTCTCAGCAAGAAGCAACTTCTCTCTTCCTAGTTGACTCTGCTATGGAATTGGCTCTTATTGCATCACAAATTTTGGGACGATGCACAACCTTCTCTTCTGCTCGACTCTTAACCTATGATATCTCACACCATATCTTCTCCGATAGTGCGCTATCGCCTTTCTATGCTGTGCTATTTCCTATAGTAAGACTCAATATGCGCATCCACTCTCAAAGTCCAGAGGCCTCCTCTCTGGGTGTAATAGCTCAGTTAACCTTCCTTTGGATGTTAAACAAATTCACTTAAGCTTCTACAGTCTAACATGCTTAACATCAATTATGCTCAACTCACTGAACTCGATATACAGAAGTCACTTAGCACTATAACTTATCGTTGTTGTGAATCAAGCACTGTACATATAGAGTACTTAACCGATTCAACTCGCATTTAACCATCTATATTATTGTAAACTGAAGGATAGAAAGTATACATTCACTAACTGAAAAGCAAAGTTCATGTAACAGATAACAGATAACAAGAGTAGAGCACAATCACATGAAACAGTCACACAACACACGGATTTTACGTGGTTCACTTCCAAGGGGGAAGCTACCTCCACAGGAACTGTGTTTTATTATATCTTGAGAGAGTACATAGTTCTATGTTGGGCAATAGGGCAGACCCAGGTTTAAACCTTTTGTGTCACACCAACAAAAGACCCACAGTGTTGGCCCTTTTGGCAAAAACCTGCGCACAGGTTGCAGTCTCACCCGAAACAGCTATGGGGTGCCGCAGAATCAGGTTTCTGCAGACAGAAGAGGGGAATTACTGTACCTTAAGCCTTTATTAACTTACAATAAACTATACAATCCTCAAACACATTCACATATAATATCTTCACAGTTAGATAACAACAGTGACTTGTGCAACCCTTACTAGGAATTACAGTGAAGCTTATTAACAACAGTGATCTTGATTATCAGATATATCTAGTTATTAATGCATGAAAAGTAAATAGAACATAAACAACAAAAGAACCACAACACCAGATATAACATGGTTCACCCCCAGTGTAGGGGCTACGTCCACAGAACTGTGTTTTATTCAACTTGCTACAAAACCACAGTTCTGATATACGCACTCAGCTGCAGATCCCTTCAGTCCTCAAAAATCCGCGCACACAGCAGCAGGCCTCTGCGTACACAGCAACAAATCTTCTTAACCTCTTACAAAAACCCTCTGCGCACACAGCTGCAGAGGTCGTCCACGCACACAGCTAGGACTTAACCTTTCTTACAAAACAACCTTAGCTTCGCCTTATTTCTCTTTACATCAAAAACCTAACCTTTCTTCTTTACACAAGTGCCTATTTATACAGCGCACTGTTTACAAACCATGGATCCAAACCATGGGCACCCCAACCCTAAACCCTGGACATAAACCATGGGTTTATTACAAATAGAAGACTTTGACTGAACCCCGACACCCCTAAGACTATTTTGAGTCCAAACTCACGGAGTTACTCATCTTAAGGACCATTAGGGTGCGCGTCCCAACAGGCCCCTAAGACTCACCAGTGGCCCATCCCGGGACACTCTTTAGTTTCTTCTGGTGGCCAAATTTCGATGACGAAGCATAGTGCGCTACTTGCTGAGGCTCACCATGCTACTGTCGGTTGCCTACTTCTGTCTTTTGCAGAAGTGTTGCTGATGAAGGCCTTTGGGATCCAACTGCAACTCCATCCTCCAACTTGGTTTCCGGCCCTTCATCATCCACATCCTGGGGTCCCCTGGAATTGCATGTCATGTTGCATGAGACAAACAGCTGCCGTGGCTCTGTTCAACCGGGAGGATTCATGACGGGATTCCCCAGAGTATTTTTGGAAGGCCTTGTGGCTTTCGTCGTTCCACGTTAGAGCAGACGCCACCCCGCCTTTGCCTAGTTTAGAGCAAACCCCACCCTGCCTTTGTACTTAAGTCGAATACGACTGTCCAGGTGGATTACTGAGAATTTTATGCAGACCCCTTTCTCTGAACTCTCGTACTAACTATTGAACTGCACAATTGTTTGACATGGCTCTAGCTGAACAGACTCCCAGCGGTACTTTGGTGAAGGACTCATAGGTCGATGTTGCTTTCTTATAGAATCCCGCTACCAAACCTGTCATCATGGTGTAATAATGTCGCAAAATGACGAAAATCTTGTCACACATAGCCCTGGATTTTCCCCAAATCTCAATTTTGTGGGTATTGAGAGCACCGCTCGTGCTGACGCCACCAAATCCATTTGATCCCATCTGCCACATTTGAGGCGGTGACTCACCATGGAGCTTCGACATAACAACTACCTATAACTTCGACACAGCATGAACCTGTGACCCCTAACCAACCGTTGATCTTCAAGTAGACACATACTTTCTCCTGCAGACTAGCCGGAATTCTACGCCCTATAATGCTAAAAACAGCTTCCTGGTACCCCATCTCAACTGTTTCTCCTCCGAGTGGCTACCTGCGATCCTGATGTTCTGGTCTATCCTTGTACTTTTTTAAACGACTCCCATTTACCATGGATCGTACAAGTTCTCCATTCAACTTAGTTAACTGAACTGCACCCCCGTCAGTAACTTTCTACACTATATATGGTCCCTTCCAATGTGTCTTAAACTTCCCTGGGAACTTCATAAATTTACTGTCATACAACAGCACGAGATCACCCTGCTGAAACTGTTTCCTCTTGATATGTCGATCATGCCACGCTTTTTCTCGAGCCTTCTGTACCTGCTGTTGAAATCTTGCAATAAATCTATCCTCTTCGAGTGCTAGTATCTTCATCAGTCTTTCTGTTAGAATAGCTTGGTCATCCATCTCAGTGAAAGCGGATATTCGCAGGCTGGGCACAATGTACTCCATGGGCATGATTGCTTCTTGCCCATACACCACGCGAAAAGGAGTATGGCCTGTCAATTTCTTACAAGTAGTTCGATAAGCCCAAAGTACTGCTAGGATGCGAAGATCCCAATCACTTCTGTTAGCATTACAAACCTTTGTCAAAGCATGCTCAAGGATTTTGTTAAAGGCTTCGACAGTCCCATTTGCCTGTGGATGATATGCGGTACTCCTCCGATGATAAACCTGAAACTCTTCAGTCAATACTTCAATAGTCTTGTTCAGGAAATGTGATCCCTGATCACTCATAAGAACTCTAAGACACCTGAATCTGGACAAAATGTTGTCAAATATGAACTTCGTAGCAGTAGCAGCGCTACAGGTCTTGACTGGTTCAGCTTCAGCCCAACGGGTAAGATAATCAGTTGCTGTAATGATGTATCTGGCTCCAGACTTCTTTGCAGGAGGGTTGATAGGGCCAACAAAATCAATAGCCCATTTGTCAAATGCTTGTAATGTTATCTGCAGGACTAGGGGCATTTCATCCCTCCTAGATGGTTTACCTGTCCTCTGACAGACGTCGCAGCTGTGGCAGTATTCTCGTGCGTATTTGTGAAGTGTGGGCCACCATAAGCCGGCTGTCAGAATCTTCTGTGCTGTAGCTTTGCCTGCATAATGGCCGCCTGCTATGCCTGAGTGTGCTTCAGCCAATATTAGAGGTTTTTCATGCTCCAAAACACATATACGCAGTATCTCATCTGGTCCCATTTTGTACAGCTGTCCTGCTATTAAGGTGAAGTCCGCCGCTCTAACCACCAACTGCTTCTTCTATTGTGTGGTCATTTCGGGGGGTGGAAATCCTGTAGCCAGGTACTGAACAATATCCTGGAAATATTCATCAACCATCTGGATAGCAAATAGTTGGGCATCAGGAATAATTTCGTCCAAGCCGGTAGGTTCTTCGCCAGACTTGAGCCTCGACAAGTGGTCAGGTCCTAGGTTAAGTCTTCCAGGCTTAACAATGATCTCAAAATCATATTCTTGAAATAGAATCAGCCACCTGCATATTCTTCCACCTAATACAGGCTTGTTAACCAAGTACTTCAAAGCAGAATGGTCAGTAAACATCTTAAAATGAGACCCTAGCAGATAATGTCGAAACTTTTGTAGTGCATATACCATGGCAAGACCTTCACGTTCTGTCGTAGTGTAATTTTTCTCTGATATGGACAATTTTCTGCTTGCAAAAGAAATAGGATGATCAATATTACCTGCACCTGACTGTGTTAGCACAGTACCCAGAGCAATAGAGGATGCGTCGACATGCACATGAAACTCCTTATTCCAGTCGGGGAAGACTAGGATGGGAGCAGTAACCATCTTTTCCTTCAAAATATCCAAACTGGCTTGGCACTCAGGTGTCCACTCAAATTTGATGTCTTTTTTCAACTATCTCTCCATCGACGCAGTGATCTGGGCATAGTCTTTGATGAACTTCTTGTAATATCCTGTGTGGCCCAGTGTAGTGCGAAGCTATTTAACAGACTTCGGAGGTGGCAAGTTAACAATAATAGCTATCTTTACAGGATCCATCATCAATCCTTGTTTACACACAATATGGCCAAGCAGAATTCCAAATGGTGCACAAAATATGCATTTTTTCAGGTTCAAAGAAATTTGGTGCTGTCTGCACTTGTCTAACATCAATCTGAGACTATTGATATGGTCTTTGACAAGTCCAAAGATGGTCCAATCATCAAAATAAACTTCTAGAAATTTATGGATAAAATCCTTGAATGCAGAAATAACTACTCGTGAAAACATGGCAGGGGCATTCTTTAAACCAAAGGGCATTACAGTGTACTGAAAGGACCCCATTTCTGTGGCAAAGGTGGTCTTATGTCGATCCTCTGGAGCAATTCTAATTTGGTGGTATCTTGAGAATCCATCAGTGAAAGAGTACACTTCTTGTCCTCCAACATTGTCTAACACTTCATCCGTAAAGGGGGTGGGGAATGGGTCATGTAGACAAGCATCATTCAGTTTTCTCATATCCACACAGATACGGATTTCACCATTAGTCTTCTTCTCCTGCACCACCATCGGACTGACCCACTCGGATTGTTCGACACGCTCAATAATTCCTGCAGCGAGCATCTTATCCAGCTCTATCCGAACTTTTTCCTTGTATTTTGGGTTCAACCTATAAGGGCGTTGTTTTATAGGATTTGCATCAGGTTTTAAATGAATCTTAATAACACCAATATCGTTGAGGATTCCTTTCATTTCTGAGAACTTCATCGGAAATAGGTCCTAATATTCATGGAGAAGTTGGGTGACTTTGCTTACCATCTCTTCGTCCCAATAGTACCCAATGGTGGCATACTTGGGCTGCTCTTCTGATCCAATGTTGACTGTCTGCGTCTTCAGGGGCTGATTTACTTCAGAGGCTTCAAGTGCTGGTCCTTGGACATCACAGTGGCCTTCAGATTCAGGGATATTAATATTGCGCGGATCATCATCCTCATCAATGGCGATGTTATAACATTCTACAGCGTGAGCTTCTTGTGTTTCCTAGTCAGGTTGATATTCCCTGACTTCTTGACCATCAAATACCTTAGTATGGATCATCCTGATAGCTGCGTCTAAAGCTGGACATACTTCATTAGTAGAAAAAGTGCGGACAAAACTATCAACAAGACAATCCCAACTTACAGTATCCTGGCGAAGCTCAGCATCTGCGTACCAATTTTTTGCTGTTGGTGCCAAAGTATGCACAAACCGATGTACCCATTCTTCCTGCGGTACATGTTTCCATGCATCATAGCACTGTGCTAAGTGTTCCTGGGGGTTATGCTTTCCATCAAATGTGCTGCGCGATTCTTGGAGCTGATCCGCAAATCGCAGGCGAAGGAACCTCTGACACACTTCCCAACTAGGGATATACTGCTTGTGGCTGGTCCACCATCTGGCTACCGTAGCTCTAAATGCTGACTCCAGGGCCTCCATTTTCTGTAACTCAGGGATCTGGCTAGAGAATTGTACAATAAACTGATCGGGGTCGGTCGAACCATCAAAGACTGGTAACGTGTTTGGCTGCATGCCGAGCCACCTGAGAGATTTGGTAATCAGGGCACATCTATGTCCCTTGAGCGCATACAGTCGGTTCTGCCAATATTCTAAGTCATCCTCAAAGTCCGTCAGAACAAAGCTACCAGATTCCCAACCTTCGGCCGGGGAACCCTCATCATCTTCTTCCTCCGCAGTGATATTATAGATGTGCTCCAGGGCATCCTGATCGGCGGCTTGTAGTGGTTCTGTATACCTTTCTCCTTGTGACGGGTCCAAGGGTACAATAACTCTTAATGCATTCCCTTTGAAGGTCATCCGTCTCTCCTTAAATTTGATGACTGCAGCATTGTCCATAGCCCATTCGATCCCCAACAAGGCGGGGTAAGGATTACTATCATCAGTAAGCTCAATGACCTCGAAGTCTGCTACAACACAGACTCCATCAAGATCTACTGGGACATTAGAGAGTCGTCCTAGGGGCACAATCCTCTACTGGTTGGCTAACCTCAACTCTGTGGGGGACCAAGCAAGAGCAGGTTTTCCCATCTACTCCCAAGTCTGCTTAGTTAAGATATTGACTTTTGACCCCAAATCCAGAATGACATCAGTCATGTCATATTCTCCTATCTGAACGTTCAATCGCATTTCCCTACCAGTTCGTCGGACTCTATGAACAGGTTTGTCTCGACCAGGGGTTTGTTGAGGTGTGCAGGAAGCAATGATGTGTTGCAGCTCGTTCAGAGCATCCTGATTTCTTAAGAGCTTAAGACAACTCTGCAAAAGGGAGGGTAGTGCACTTACATCGTCTAGCGGAGCTTCGTGGGACTGCGACAGCATTTGAGATAGGTGCGCAGGCGCAACTGATGTGCTAGGGCCATCAAAATGTTTCTTGGCTTCCATAAACGTCTCTTTTTCTCGTACAACATCGAATGCTGGGATCTTATCAGGGGCCTTACGAACCCAGCCCTCATCATGCCGTTTCATCATCTGCTGTATGTGCATCGTAACTCCACTTCGGGTAACAACGTTGATGGCTGCGGTTGGTCTGGTTTCGACAAAAATCAGCTGGACATTCTGGGGAGGTGTACTATTTCGTGCCTGGATCTTGGCTATCAGCTGGGGGCACTGCTCAATCACGTGATCGACTGCACGGCAATACCGACAGGTCGTAGTAGGGTTTCGACAATCCCTAGTGAAGTGCCCAACCTGGTTACATTTGTAGCATACAAACTGGCCTGTGCCGCACCCGGCGTCACTGCCAAGAGCGCTCCTTCCGGAAGCACCACCGTGGTACCCGTAGCCGTCTTTACCCGGGCCATCATTGCGCACCTGATAGGCATCATAGGTGTGACACTCATCTTCATTATGCCCCACAGACTTACAGAAATTACAGTAAGGATTCTTAAGTCCTTTCCCATACCTTTGTAGGAGGTAGAAGTCTTCAGGTCGATGCTGACCGTTTGTCCTGCAGAGTTCTTAATATAGAACTTGTGGTGGAAATGGGTTTGGCGCACCAATATTCAGGTAATTTATGATCAGAGGACACCGGTCCTTGTCGTGACCTTCATTCCAACATTGCGTACACCAAACCTCTTCGTGACCCGTTTTTCCCTTCTTCATATCGCGAAGCTCGAGAGCCATCGCAGCCAACTGCGCTTGGATCTGAACTATACCAGAATTATCTTCGACAGGGGCGGTCTCAAGCTTCATTGCGACTTCCAGAGCGTCCGGCTGGTCAGCAATCTTCTGTTGCATGATGGGGGTCCTTATATGTGGTAACAATGCTGCAATAAACCATTCCTTGTGCTGCGTGGGGCTAATAGTGAAACTAACTTGGTCGAGTAGGACTTTGAACCTCTGGTTGAAGTCCCACACCGATTCGCCGCGTCGTTGCTGGATCTCTTTTAACTCAGTGATGCACTGCGATTCTGATTTGGGCTTCTTAAACTCCTTGATAATTGCGACCTTAATATCTGCTAAGGCAGGCTGCTGAGTACTGGAGAATTTCATGAACCAGGTCAAAGCCCGGTCCCGGAAAGAAGTGATGAGTTGCGTACATTTCACATCTGGATCTATAATCTGCTTCGCATTCCATACCGCTTCGCATAAAAACCAGAACTGTTCTGGATCCTCTGATCTAGTCCCTCTGAACACAGGGAGCTTAATATCGTCAGTTGGGTGGGCCATGGTATATCGGGGCGGGATGGGAGGATAACCGGAGGTCTAGGGTGGGGGATTGACTGGGTTAGACTGTCCTGCGATAGAAGCACTTGGGTTAGAGTGACTTTCAGACTACGACGGAATTCCGGGGGTGGTAGGGCAACGCTGCGGAGTTACTGGGGGGTTTGTAGTGGAGGGGTTCGCTTCAGGGTCTGACTCTTTGGGGTTGATAGGGGGATTTGTGGTATCCTGGTAGAAGGAATAGGACTCAAAATCTTGCTTGTATCTCTTCCCATTTCGCAGCAAACCACTTTGCTCAGCGAGGGAATCACCACTTGCAAACATATGTTAGTAACACCAAATATAATAGTCTGACTCAAATAGCAATATTCCTTTTTCAACCAATAACATCTTAATTCTCAAACTCAATAAATTTAAAAGCTTACCCCTCGGTCCTTGGAAGAACTGTCGCTCAGCTTCGCTAAAAGAAGTGCTCGTGTCGATGGCGAACTCTGTGACAAAGGCCTCAAGGGTCCGCGTGGTCTAGAAATCAACCGCGCAAGATATCTCGTTGTTCACGCTTTTCACCAAATTAACTCTTGTAGGGGTCCACGCAGGAAACCGCCCTTTGCGAAAGTTTGTCCTTCTTTTGGCTAACCTGGATACCCACTGGTACAACTCTATGTGGACACTACCAAAGAAAATTTCATAAATATCACAAAAAACATACCTTTTCAAAAAGTCTCTTGCGCTTCGATGCGGATTTTTGTTCTCTTGCTCAGCGAAGTTCAAATAAGTCTTATCAAGCCAATCACCAATTTCCTTCACAGAGGGCCTCCAGATCATAGCCCTCGAGGTACGACGTAAACCCCTCTTGCGCAGATACTGAGTTCTCCCGGCAACGGAACCACTTTGTTGGGAAATAAGGCAGACCCAGGTTTAAACCTTTTGTGTCTCACCAAAAAAATACCCACAGTGTTGGCCCTTTCAGCAACAACCTACGCGGAGGTTGCAGTCTCACCCGAAACAGCTATGGGGTGCCGTAGAATCAGGTTTCTGCAGACAGAAGAGGGGAATTACTGTACCTTAAGCCTTTATTAACTTACAATAAACTATACAATCCTCAAACACATTCACATATAATATCTTCGCAGTTAGATAACAACAGTGACTTGTGCAACCCTTACTGGGAATTACAGCGAAGCTTATTAACAGCAGTGATCTTGATTATCAAATATATCTAGTTATTAATGCATGAAAAGTAAACAAAACATAAACAACACAAGAACCACAACACCAGATATAACGTGGTTCACCCCCAGTGTAGGGGGCTACGTCCACAGAACTGTGTTTTATTCAACTTGCTACAAAACCATAGTTCTGATCTGCGCACTCAGCTGCAGATCCCTTCAGTCCTCAAAAATCCACGCACACAGCAGCAGGCCTCTGCACACACAGCAGTAGATCTTATTAACCTCTTACAAAAACCCTCTGCGCACACAGCTGCAGAGGTCATCCATGCACACAACTGGGACTTAACCTTTCTTACAAAACAACCTTAGCTTCACCTTATTTCTCTTTACATCAAAAACCTAACCTTTCTTCTTTACACAAGTGCCTATTTATACAGCGCACTGTTTACAAACCATGGATCCAAACCATGGGCACCCCAACCCTAAACCCTGGACATAAACCATGGGTTTATTACAAATAGAAGACTTTGACTCAACCTGGACACCCCTAATACTATTTTGAGTCCAAACTCGCGGAGTTACTCATCTTAAGGACCGTTAGGGTGCGCGTCCCAACATTCTGCTGCAACCTATTATGTAGCTTGAGATCTTCTGGGAAAATCCACGCACACAGCTGGGAGCCCTTCTCTCCTAGATCTCTTCTCTTCCTCTAATGCTTTCTTCTTACAATATATCCTTCCTCTATCTCTCTCTCAATCCCTACAGATTGTTACATTCATGCTCAAGGAGATGGCCACTGGTTGCTGTAAGATAACTACAGACTTAACAATAGAACCAGGGCTCGACTCTTTCTCAATATCTTACAATACTGATCAACTAACTATCTAGCTCAGTGTCTAACTGTCTACTAGCTAACCCTTCATAATACAAAATAAATGCTTAAATAGGTGTCCCAAAGGTCTTGTCATCATACAACACTGTGGGCCTATCCCAACAGTAACCCAAAACCCTAACTGTGACAGTCAGCCTTTATGTACTTTGAACTACCACTTACTGGTCACACCCGCAGCTTTTTGCAGTCTTCCACAATTTTTGGCACTGATCTCTGGTATGGGTGCTGCTTCCTCGGTTGCTCCCCTTCTATCCTTTGTATTTAATACCTTGGCCCATTACTCCTTTTCCATTTATGAGGTAGCTGATACCTCCTGTCGTCGCCGATTCCTTGAATACAGTGGTATAGCTCTCTCTTCTCGGCCGCTTCATGTACTGTTTCCTTTGACTTCCTTGTTTCGATATAGCAACTTTTCCTGTAGCTACGGGGCCCTGCTCCAACATAACTCATTGAATTTCTTTTCATGTTATGAATGTACTCTTCTTTATTCTGTGAAATTTCCATTGTGAGTAATGAAGGTTATAATTAATGATAAGCTATCTTGTTGTTCATATTTCTATTGATGTTCATGTGTTCTGAAACAATTAAAATCTATCTGTGATTTTTCCTAATGCATGCACTGAAATACATTACTCACCATTAAATGATAATGTTTCTCCCTAGGGATAGGTTAATTAGTTATAGTTATTTTCTTGCTATTTGTGATTTAGATGTGAGAGAGGTAAGACGAGAGGTAAGAACCCGTGCATCACATTGTGACCCTCCTCGTTATCTCTATCATTTGAATTTTAGTTAGGCACTTGCACATCATACCTTAAACACAAAAAACTAAAAATATACGCTATGGATTGGGCCGTAACCGGTTAAAAATTTTAATTGTTACTTGACCTACGGTAGCAGGACCGCAAACTGGATGGATTCCGCATACCAAACAGTAACTGGCTAATTGGGAACGTTTATTGGGGAGAATCCCTAACTATTGTTACCTACGATTTTCCAGGACTCAACTATTCTTGGTGCTAGAAGGAGGGCCACCAGTGTATGGCTAGCTGAGTAAGCTCGCTTCCTCGAAATCACTCCACCGGTGACAGTTTTGAAAGTAGTTTGTTTCACAAACCCACTCCTGAATATAAAGAGAAAGGGTATCTTTATCTTGTTGATAACGAACTGGTTGATGATTTAAGAAGAATCACCAGGGCATATGCTAAAAATATTGGAGGATTACCTATCATTTTTGTCCTACCTAGAAGAGAGTATTAGAAGAAATATCACCCTAAATTAGAAGACTTAGCATTGGTAGAAGATCTTGAAGAACTGGTAGAAGTAGCCTTACAAAAATTTGACCAACCTTTGAATCAATTGGATCCAGTTTCACCTTACTGTTCACCTTTCCAGACCCCTTTTCAGTCACAACCTCATTCTCCACTCATAATTATGGATAATGTAAATGAAAACCAACCACCTCCATAGCCTGCTTGGAGGCCTAGGCCACCTTTAAATTTGACACCTACCTTGCATGAGTTTCCTCAAGATTTTGACAATATGTTACCTAAGTTTGAACCAAGTGAAGGAATTTTGGTAGATGATCATTTACAGAGTTTTTACTTGGCTGTAGAAGGACTACAAGATAGAGAGCATGAAGATGTGGTGTGTATATTGTTTCCCCACACCTTGAAAGGAAAAGCACCCTCATGGTATTTTGCACTCTCTGCAAATTCAATCATGGATTGGAACACATTTGAGAGAATGTTTAGAAGTAAATATGCAGTCTAGAAAACTCATGTAGCTTTAATGAAAGGGTTATGTGCTCTTGTGGGGACCCTGCAGAAAACAAGTAATCAAAACACACGATATAGCAGCAGAACTCAAAATCACTTTTATATTAATCGCAAGCCACTTCGAGGGGGCAACCTCCTTTGAGTAAGCTCAATACAAAATAACTTCACAGTGCCTTCCTTGGCCTCAACACACACTTATATACTAAAATAGGTGCCAATACCATAGGTCAAAACCATGGGCCAATATAAACTATGTGCACCAATACTATGGGTCAAAACCATGGGCCAATATAAACTATGGATCAACAAATACTATAGGCGGCTTACAAAGCATATGCGCCTCACAACAATAACACAAACTATGGATCAACAATTACTATGGGACGACTTACAAAGCATATGTGTCCAACAACAATATACTAACATAGTAAAGAGAAGGATTGACATGGGTTCCTAACATCCCCTCCCCCTTAGAAAAATCTTTGTCCTCAAAGATTTAGATGTGGAAATTGTCGCTGAATCTGAAGGAGTGGTTCCCACGTAGCATCCATGGGCTGCATTCCATGCCATTGAATTAAGACCTCTGTGATAGCGCGAGAGTGAAGCTGATGAGTGCGCTTATTGAGGACAACCTCCAGCTCCAAAAAGATGGATCCTTCATTATCCAGTTCTGGTAAAATAGTTTGGCCTTGGATGTTGGTGCCAAGAACTTTCTTCAGACAAGAGACATGAAATACTGGATGAATGCGGGAAGAAGGCGGAAGTTCCAATTTATAAGCAACAGACCCAATCTTCTGAAGAATCCTATATGGCCCATAGAACTTTGGAGTGAGCTTATGACGCCCTTTGAGTTTTAGTGAGGATTGCTTGTAAGGATGGAGACAAAGAAAAACCATATCACCAACTTCAAAAGTGCGCTCAGAACGGTGCTGATCAGCTTGTTGCTTCATGCGATTTCTTGCCATGTGAAGGTTTTCGCGCAAAATGCGAAGAGCCTCATCGCGGTTTCGAAGGACCGCGTCAACTGCCTAAACTAGAGAACTGCTGGGGGTGTAAGGAAGAAGAAATCGCGGTGCCTGACCATAAACTGCTTCATATGGAGTCATTTTAGAGGCAGTGTGGTAAGAGGTATTGTACCACCATTCAGCGAGAGGGAGCCACTTTGCCCACTGATGTTGTTGCTCAGAGGAGAAGCAACGAAGATAAGTTTCCAAGCATTTATTGATAATTTAATTATGACCATTTGTTTGGGGGTGATAACCTGAACTCATCTTCAGTTTGGTGCCAGTGTGGTGAAAGAGTTCTGTACAAAAATGACTGGTGAAAGTCGCATCACGATCCGAGACAATGGAAGAAGGCATTCCATGAAGACGAAATATATGGTCGAGAAAAATTTGAGCAACAGAAGAGGCTGTATAGGGATGGATGAGAACACAAAAATGACTATATTTGGAGAGGCGATCAACCACAACCAAAATCACAGTCTTCCCTCTAGATTTAGGGAGCCCTTCAATGAAATCCATAGAAATATCGGTCCATATCCGGGTAGGTATGGGAAAGGGCTCGAGCAATCCCGGAAGGGGTGTGGTTTCACCCTTGTTGTGCTGGCAGGTATCACATTCAGCCACCATCTATTGAATTGTCCTTTTCATGACCTGCCAAAAGAAGTTGTGCCGTGCCCGTTCATATGTTTTGAGAAAACCAGAGTGCCCCGCTAACGGAGAAGCATGGAGTTCAGAGAAGATAGCTTGTTGAAGAGCTGTGGTCTGGGGAAGCACCAGATGACCCTTGTATCTCAGTGAAGCACCATCCCAAGAGTAATGTGGGACATCAGAAGGGTTGTTGTCCAAGTGTTGGATGATGTGAGATAATGAAGAGTCATTGACATAACCCTGTTGAACCGATTGCAACCAATTTGGAATAGGCATAGAAATAGCAGAAAGAGAGCCTTGGTCATCAAATGTGCGAGAAAGGGCATCCGCCACAATATTGTCCTTACCCTTCTTTTAAGTGATCTCATATTCATAACCCATGAGTTTGCTAACCCATTTCTGTTGTGCTAGGGAGGATACACACTGTTCTAGGAAATATTTCAGACTCTGGTGATCAGTCTTGATGCAGAAATGATTCCCTAAGAGGTAGGGTCGCCACTTTTGTACTGCATGCAAAATAGCCATCATTTCCTTCTCATATGTAGAGGCAACTAAATTCTTACCGAAAAGGGATTTTCTGGTGAACGCAATGGGGTGTTCATCTTGAAGGAGAACAACACCAAGTCCATTGCCGCAAGCATCACTCTCAACAGTGAAGGGCTTGGAAAAATCGGGCATAGCTAGAACAGGTGTAGTACACATAGCTTGTTTCAACTTGTCAAATGCACACTCAGTAACATGTGTCCATGTAAAAGCATCCTTTTTCAATAGAGCAGTTAATGGAGCTGCAAGCTTCCCATAATCCTTGACAAAC
>LPNX010633218.1:270094-311240 GCA_001517045.1 Pseudotsuga menziesii
GAGGTAGTAGCCAGTCAACCCCAAAAAACCACGAAGGCTCTTGAGTTTCTTAGGAGGCGGCCAATTGTTCATGGCAGGGATTTTGGCAGGATCCACACGAACCCCTTGTGCTGAGATAATGTGCCCGAGATACTCAACTTCCTTTTGGCCAAAAACACATTTAGAGTTTTTGGCATGGAGATGATAGTCAGAGAAAAGTTGCATTACAAGAGCCAGATGCTGGAGATGTTCAGCCCATGTTTTACTGTAGATGAGGATATCATCAAAAAATACCAAAATGAATTTCCGCAAATAGGGTCGAAAGATTTGATTCATCAAGGCCTGGAATGTGGAAGGAGCATTAGTGAGACCAAAGGGCATGAACAAAAACTCATAGTGGCCATCATGTGTGCGGAAAGCTGTTTTAGGGATATCATCCTCATGAACCCGAATTTGATGATACCCAGAGCGAAGATCCAACTTGGAGAAAAATTAAGCACCATGAAGCTCATCAAGGAGCTCATCAACAACAGGAATTGGAAATTTATCCTTGATGGTGAGGTGATTAAGTGCTTGGAATTCAATGCAGAGGTACCATGACCCATATTTTTTGTGGACAATAAGAACTGCTGAAGAAAAGGAACTTGTGCTTGGGCGAATAATACCTTGCTTCAGTAAGTCCCTAATGAGGAGTTCAATCTCTATTTTTTGGTGAAATGGGTAGCGATAGGGCCTGATGTTGGGAGGAATGCTGCCAGGAAGGAGCTGAATACGATGGTCCTCTGGTCGTGAAGGTGGAAGTCCCACTGGTTCAGCAAAAACACCTGTATATCGATCCAGAATTTGTTGGAGATCCAAAGGAGTAGTGGGGGCCGCTGATGGTTGCATTTGAATGGAATGGAGCTGAGCGATGACACCATGGGAACTCTTCTTAAGTTGTTTTTCCATGCGATGTGAACTGATGATGCTGAGAGACCCTGGTTGTAAGCCTTTCAATGTGTGCTTGTGTCCATCGGGGGAGAATTGCATCCAAAGTTCAGCAAAATCCCATAATATGGGGCCAAGTGTACACAGCCATTGAGCGCCCAAAACCACATCACATCTTCCTAAGGTCAAGGCAAACATGTCAGAGCGGAGGTTCTAATCTCCCATAGAGATACGCACATTACGACACTTCCCTTTACAAGGTAATGTGCCCCCATTGGCAACCATGACTTCAAAGTTGGAGCAAGGATGGATAAAACAATCAGCTTGTTTGGTGATCCCAGGGTCAATGAAATTATGAGTGCTGGCAGAATCAATGAGTATTGTAAGAGGAAGCTTCTTGAAGTAACCGCGTACCCGCATTGTTTGGGGGGCAGTGACTCCAGCTAAAGCATGGAGGGATATCTCGGGCTGGTCGTCCTGAGATGGAGGGTCAGTAGGCGGCTCCTGAGTGTCAACCGGAGCATCCATTACATCAGCAACTTCTTCACCCATTTCAGAGGCAGGTGGAGAATCCACATCCAAGAGATACATCTTTTGTTGAACACATCGATGTCCCTGACTGAATTTCTCATCACAATTATAACAAAGCCCTTTTTCTCTATGTGCATGCATCTCTGTTTCAGACAAATGCTTGATTGGAGGTGAGCGAGGAGCTGGCGGAATGGGAGGTCGTTGAGAACCCATATTTCGGAAGGGAACAGAAGAGGATTTGGAGCGTTGTTGGGCTGCCATCTTGTCTTCTGCCAACTTATCCAACCCCAGGGATTCCATCATTGTGTTGGGACTGAACATTTTGACCTCAGAGCGAATTGCATCCTTTAGACCACTGATAAAATAACTCCGGTAGAAGTCATCAGGTAATCCTTCAGTGTGATTAGCTAGTTTCTCAAATTCAGTTTGATACTCTTTCACAGTGCCAGTTTGGCGAAGTTTAGTGAGATCTCCTGTGAATTCATCAAAAGCACTAGGACCAAATCGGTGCAAAAGGAGCTGGCAAAAAGCAGGCCATTTTGGCTCTTCATGAGCCTTGATGTACCAACGATACCATTGAAGAGCTTCCTGTTCCAAATGAAAGGAGGCAAGTGGAACTTGGTGGGCATCAAAAGTATTATGAAGGCTAAAATACTGTTCTACACAATAGATCCAACCAGTCGGATCAGTACCATTGAAGCGAGGAAAATCTAGCTTCGGACCGTGAAAATTGTTGGAGGAAGAGAACCCATTGGTGGATGAAGACTTGGACTGTCATCTGGTGTTCATAGCTGAATGCTCAAGATGGAGACCGAGAAATTTGTCATCCAATTCCTGGAGTTTGGCTTGGATGGCTGCAAGTGCTTCCTCCATGATTTTTGCTCCTGTGCGGGTGAAAACCATATTTTTTTTTTCAGTAAGGGATCTGCAACGGCACGGAAGTGATCGACAACAGATGGATCTTCAATGGCACGGAACTGATCGGCAACAGTTCTGGACAGAGGAAATATGCAATTGTGCAACTGAAAATAGAGATGGACCCCAGGTATGTGCGGCTTCCTATCGGTTCAAGGGATTCAATCGACCACTAATGCTATCTGACGGCTTGCGTATTGGGGCAGTACCCCTCACTCCACGGCTCAGGTAAAACTGATAACCGCTTGGCCACAAACGACAGCTCTTGGTTTACCTCACGGGTGGGAACTAGTCAATCAGGTAGGGGTTGTTGCCCTTTTTGCTGGCAGGTCCTCTCAATGGTCCAGCTACTTTGGGGTTCCTGTGGTACTCCTCACAATGAGTTTTAGGGCTTATGCCCAAGTACTTCCCATAGTTAAGTGGATAGGGATTATTCCCAGATCCGAACCTGCAACAGAAAAAAAAAATTGGGCAGAAATTCCACCCAATGTTCAAAAACCTAATCTATATTACTCAGAATCGCTATTATAGCATGTTTCCGGAACTGGACCAACCACTCTGCTTCTACCCATGAAATCGGAATAGAAATCTGGGCACTCGGTCAAAATATTTTCTCTTTGCAATTTCCGCGGCCCTCACCGAAATTCTAAAAAATTGCTAATTTTAAATCCGCAATATCTCCACTTTTAGAACTCCAAATGAGATGATTTTTTATTTGAAACTGCGTATTTTTGAAAGAGGAATTTAGATATGCAATCTGTTTCTTTTGATTTTGTGCAAAAAGTTTCATAAATTGATCTGAAATTCGCCGCCCAAATTTGCCCTCTTTCTCTTTTTTTTTTTTTTGGAAAAAAACAATTTCCCACTTGTGCCAAGGAAAGTGCTCTAATACCAGATGTGAGGACCCTGCAGCAAACAAGTAATCAAAACACACGATATAGCAGCAGAACTCAAAATCACTTTTATATTAATCGCAAGCCACTTCGAGGGGGCAACCTTCTTTGAGCAAGCTCAATACAAAATAGCTTCACGGTGCCTTCCTTGGCCTCAACACACACTTATATACTAAAATAGGCACCAATACCATGGGTCAAAACCATGGGCCAATATAAACTATGGGCGCCAATACTATGGGTCAAAACCATGGGCCAATATAAACTATGGATCAACAAATACTGCAAGCGGCTTACAAAGCATATGTGCCTCACAACAATAACACAAACTATGGATCAACAATTACTATGGGACGACTTACAAAGCATATACGTCCAAAAACAATATACTAACATCGTAAAGAGAAGGCTTGACATGGGTTCCTAACAGCTCTAAAGAAAGAAAGGAAATAAAAAGTGCATAGTTTCACTCAAAGATTTGTTTCTTACCTAAACAATTTCACTCCAACTTATAAGACATCTGAAAATGCTCTAATAGAATACTATACCTCAGCCCTTGGACCTGATCTAGCCATGTTTTCCAAGAGATTAGTGAGACCTACATTATCAGAAACCTATGAAGAAGTTGAGAAGGTGGAGGCTGAGATGGAGAGTATAGAAAATTACCCTGTGCAGTCGAAAGAAAATACTTTTGGAAGCAAGAAACCTTTATTACTAACTAAGCCTAAGGATGAGCAGTCATAGGATTTCAAAGGGATGGTGAATATGATGCAAAAGTTATCCAACAGAGTGATAGATATAGAAAAAGAAAAGGAAGCTCACAAATCATATAAGCCTTATTATAAAAAAAGGGAAGACAACAGTCAACCTAAACCTCCTCCACACAGTCTTGCAGCAATGAATTTAACTGATGTAGGCATGGATAATTTTTGTACCTTTCATCAACAACCTCATTCAGAGAATAATTTCCCATAATGGATTAATTCTATGACATTAGTAATGAATCAATTATTGGATTCCAAATTGACAGAAACTGGTAAGGAGGAAGAAAAAGATAATCAATCTATAGACAAACAAGAAGAAGATACTTTAGTTTTATGGGATTGTGTCTCAATGTTTGATACAAAAGTAGAAGATTTTATGAAACAAGAGGAAACACCAGAAACCAATGTGACAACAAGAAGTCAGAGTTTGTTAAAAGAAGATAAGTCAATACTTCCTAAGATTAAGAAACTTCAAGAAAATATGAAGAAGATACAGAAGAACACTGCAGCTATTATAGTACCTGATTTTACCTTTTGAAGTCAAGATCTAAAGAAAATCAACACATCTCTTAAGCCTGTTAAAGATAAGATTGATAATGTCAAGAAGAATCTCAAAGAACCTGAGCTAGGGTATGATATTGTGGAAGAAATTAAAAAAGATAAAGCAAACATCTCATTGTTTGAAATGTGTAATTTACCTTAGCAAAAAGAGAAACTTTTAAAAGCACTTGAGGTACAAGAAGAAGAGCCTCCCACTGACAACCAACCTGAAGAAGAAATTGGTGAGGCAAGTGTGGGAGGGAAGTCTAAGTATAAAACCCCAGCATTTCTCCTAACTTTTGAGATTTTCAACTATAATGTGCACAACTGTTTAGTGGAATCAGGAGCATCAGTCAATGCTATGCCACTTTAAGTTTGCAATAAAATCAATGGAAAACCTAAACCATCTACTTGGAAAGTTCTTCAATTAGATAGGATAGTTCTAAAAGTGATAGGAGAAATGGAGGATGTTCTAATTCGCTTATCCATAGATGAAATGGTATGTCAGTACATTGACATTGTAGTAGCAAACATACCAGATGATTATGGACTAGTTTTGAGTTGAGACTGGTCAAAAAGGCTAGACGGATACTTTGCATCATATTGGTCACATTTATGGTTGCCTCATAAGGGAAGTCCCAATCAGATAAAAGTATTAAGAGAGACTCAAATGAAATACAATGTTACTCAGTTAGAGGGAAAAAATGAACCAGTAAACTCTGTGTTGGGAAATTATTTCATTGAATTGGAACTGAGAAATTACCAAGCTGAAGAAGCCAACAATATACTTGATACCCAGCCTGATCTCCTTCGATTTTCATGAGCTGATGAGATTGACTGTAATATAATAGATCTAGTTTTAGATGTAGTCTGTAATTAAAATTCAGTAGAGGTAGATAGTTTTTGGAATCTTTATTTTGATGGTTCTAAAACATTGGAAGGATCAGGAGATGGCTGTGTCCTGATTGATCCAAGAAAAAATAAACATTTTATTTCTTATAGATTAGAATTCGAATGCACAAATAACATAGCCGAGTATGAAGCACTAGTTCAGTGACTTAAAAAGGCAATAGAACTGAAAGTAAAAAATATGAAAGTATATGGAGATTCTGAGATTGTTGTTAAGCAAATTCAGAATAAGATACACTGTATTTCACAACATTTGAAAGCTTACCAGAATGAAGTTTGGGATTTTCTTATAAATTTTAATACATTCAATATTATGTCTATTCCTAGATTAAATAATGTAGCACCTGATTTACTAGCTACCTCGGCTGCAAGGCTAGTACCGTCAAATAATAGATGTTCTATTGAATTACTTTTCAGGCCTTCTATTCTGGATCTGATCACAAATCGATGGGTTTTTTACGATGATCAACAAATTTTGGAGTGTTTGATGAATGATGATACTTTCAAAGGAGAAATAATAGATGATGAAGAACATCAAGCAGAATTAAAATTCGGGAACTTTATTCCTAAAGGAGTCAGGACCCTGGAACAAATGTTTGATTTAGATAACAAATTCAGAAAGTAAGCGAATGTCAAGACTCATAGCTCGTCCTTACAATTCAAGCTGATAAATTTGGGGACTAAAGTTGAACCCAAATATGTAAATTTGGGGACTGAAGCTGAACCCAAATATGTAAATTTGGGGAAGTCTTGTTCTCCGATTGAAAGAAGTAAGTTCATCAGTCTTTTCAAAGAGTACAAATATGTGTTTTCTTGGACATATGAAAAGCTTAAAACTTATGAAACAAAGATCATACAACATGTTATCCCAATTAAAGATGGAATCAAGCCTTACTAACAGTATTTGAGGAAGATGCATCCTAAGCTGGAACCTTTAATCCAAAGTGAAGTAAAAAAATTGTTGGATGCTAAAATCATATTCAAAGTCAGACATTTGGAATGGGTTTCTAATTTGGTGCCAGTAAGGAAAAATTCAAGAGAAATCAGGCTCCGTGTAGATTTCAGAAACCTTAATCGTGTGTCAAATAAAGATAACTATTCGGTCCCACCCATGGAGCAAATACTGCAGATGGTTTCAAGTTCTAAATTGTTTTCATTATTAGATGGATTCTCTGGTTATAATCAAGTATTAGTAGCTAAAGAGGATAGGCTTAAAAACACATTCAGAACCAAGTGGGAAACGTTTGCGTATAGGAGAACGCCCCTTGGACTTATTAATGTTGGAGCTACTTTCCAGAGGGCCATGGATATAGCTTTCCATGGTCTGATTGGTCGTAGTGTTGTGGTTTATCTGACGATGTCACAATATTTTTGAAAAAGAGAGAGGAACATGCATTTCATCTGAAACAAATTTTCGAGCATTGTCGGAAATATGGTATTTCACTAAATCCTAAGAAATGTGTGTTTGTGGTCACAGAAGGAAAGATATTGGGTAATTTTGTTTCTAATAAAGGGATCTCCATAGACCCAGAAAGGATTAAAGCCATAGAACAGATCCCTTTACCCCATAATAAAAAGGCATGCAATCATTTATGGGGACAATCAATTTTGTGTGAAGGTTTGTACCATATTTTGCTCAAATTGTCAAACCTTTGCATCAAATGGTTAAATAGAGTGTACAATTTAAATGTAACCAGCATAGATCCAAATACTAGGCTCTATCAAGTGCCGAGAGGGATCAAATCTCTTCATAGGTATCCATTGATTTGATTCAAACCAAAATACACATCTTTTTTATTTAAGGTCCGCATATAATATTTTATTATTAATATTTAATATTATTTATGGCTCACATATAATATTTTTATTTTGTTATGAAGTAACATTACAACATTTCCCCATACATGGTTTTAAAACCATATGCAAGGCCTTCCTACAACCATGGGTTGTTTAGGAGACCTTGCACATGGTCTTAAAACCATTTGCAAGGCCCTCTTAAACCATGTACAATAAAACTATGGGTTGTTTAAGAGGCCTTGCACATGTTTTAAAACCATGTGCAAGGCCCTCCTAAACCATGTACAATAAAACGATGGGTTTAAAACCATAAACCATGTGCACAGTTTTAAAACCATGGTTTAAAACCATGTGCATAAAAACCATGTGTATAAAAACCATGTGCATGGTTTTAAAACCATGTGCAAGGCCAACATTTTTTATTATTTTGTTAAATAAAAACATTACAACATCTCTCCCATATTGTGTTTTTTTCCTCACCCATGTTTTTTTACGAATAATTAAATTTTCACTTTTATATTGTTTTGTTAAGTAGGAAGATTACAACATCTCCCCCATAATAGGGTTTTTTCTGGCCGACATTTATTTTGGCCTATAATTAAAAAAAATATTTTTTATTAATAAAAATAACGTTACGTAACGTTACATAACATTACGTAACATTACGTAACGTTACAAGATCTCCCCCATATTGGGCTGTAGAGCGCCTCTCGGCGCAATGATGTGGAGAAGAATGTATTCAGTAAGATAAAAGCATTTGATGCTCATGCACCATCACTCAAAAGTCCAAATTTCGAAAAGGATTTTGTTCTGTAGACTTTTGCATCTAATGATTCATTGGTAGTTGTGCTTACACAGAAGGAAGATGGGGGATATGAGTACCCCATATCATTTATGAGCACTATTCTGTAGGGAACTGAATTGAATTATCCAGCGGTTGACAAACAAGCTTATGCAGTTTTTAAGGCAGTAAAACAATCCAGGCCATATATACTTAAGAATCGCACCAAAGTAATAGTTCCACACCTAGCTGTGCGATCTCTTTTTGTACAAAAGGAATTAGGAGAAATAAGAGGCAACTAGGTGACTGCCTTAAAAGAATATGATCTTGAGTTCAAACCAGTATCCATAGTAAAAGGACAAGGATTGTGTAAACTAATGACTAAAGGTCAAAACAATGAAGAAAAAAGTTGGGATAATGAAGCTGAGTTACATATGGTGGATGTATGTCCTTTGTTTACAAATCCAGATTCCTGGTACCGAGACCTAGTCCATTACCTTCAAGACAGATATTTGTCAGAGCATTGGAGACCCAAACAACGAAGAGCATTGCATTTGAAATCAGCTTCATATCAGATAATTGATGGAGTATTGTTAAAAAATAACTACGATGGAGTTTTTCTTAGGTGTTTGGAAAAGGAACATGCAAAGAAGGTCATAGCAGAATTGCATGATGGGCTTGCTAGAGGTCATTTTTCCCAAGATACAACAGCACATAAGATTCTTAGAGATGGATATTACTGGCCTACACTATTTAAGGATGCTCATGCCCATGTTAGAAAATGTGATGCTTGTAAAAGAAGTGTTAGAAGATAAGCTAAAACAGCAGGTCCTTTAAAACCAGTAATGATAACAGAACCATTCGAACAATGGGGAATTGATATTATTGGAGAAATAAACCCAAATTATTCCTTACAACACAAGTATATTTTGAAAACAAATGATTACTTCACCAGATGGGTCGAGGCTATTTCGTTTCGAAAAGTAAATGAAGATGCAGTCATGGATTTCTTACATAATCACATTATGACTAGGTTTGGGGTTCCAATTTCCCTGGTTTTTTATAATGCTACTTACTTTTATTCTATTAGATTAAATTCATTTTCTAATGAAAGAGGAATCAAGTTGCATTATTCTGCAAATTATTACCCACAAGAAAATGGCTTGGCAGAATCCACAAACAAAAATCTGATTAGGATTCTAAAAAAAACTGTAATAAAAAATTAGAGAAGTTGGCATTTGGCGTTATCTAATCCTCTTTGGGATAATAGAGTCACACCCAAGAATTCCTTAGGTGTGTCACCATACACTCTTGTTTATGGAAAAGAAGCTATTCTTACTCCCAACATTCTATTACCAGCTTCTATAATAGCTCAGGAATCTAGAGGTACAGATAATGAAATCCTACATATTAGAATCTATAATATTTTGAAGTTAGAAGAGTCTAGATCCAAAGCTAAAGAAATATTTAAGCATCAGCATGAAATAGTGAAGCGTTGGTTTGATAAGCATAAAGCTGGAAACAAAGACTTCGAAGTAGGAGATCTAGTTCTTAAGTGGGATCATCTGCAAGATGAAAAGGGAAAGCACACTAAGTTTCAACAGTTATAGGTAGGCCCTTTTTGAATTGCAGAAAATATTGGTCCCTCAACTTACAAGTTGCAAGACTTACAGGGGTGGGAAGACAACTTACTAGTAAATGGTTTAGTTCTCAAACCTTATTTTTCTTGATTTCTCATTTTGGTTGTCTTGTACATAAATAAACTGTTGGTTTGTTTTATTTTTGAGGATTTTTGGATTTTTGTTTTAGTTAGGGTTTGATTGATTGTAATAAAGAAGCACAACTTTTGGTTGCATGGAGTTCATCAGAATTCTGGATTAACTAAAATATTTGATTACAAGACTGTGTACTATTAATTTATTTTTGAAAGAACTTCTTCAAGTTTAGAAGTTTTCTAAATGGTTATGAACACATTGAAGTCCTACTTAATCCTTGTGAAATAACTCAGGATCAAAAGGTCTAGAATACTATTTCGAGGCTCCATTCATCTCACACTAAAAATGTCTTAGGGGGTGACATCAAAAGACCCATGGAAAGGAAGCAAGGTAAAGAGTATATTATATTTAAATAATTCCATGCCTCGAATTGAAAACCAAAAGGCCAATAAGAGTCCAAATCTCCTAAAGAAATATGTATCAAAGCAAAGTACTGAACAATATTAGTACGTATAATATTTCCAAAGTTCTTCTCCATCCATGAGCTGAAAATTGAGCATATCTCTCACACAAAAGGACACCATGGATAGAGGAGCTTGAATTAAAAAATTCAGAAAGAAGGAAGACAGGAGGACTCAAAAGAGGACAAAAAGTCCAAAAGCACCAAAAAGTGCAATGGAAATGAGGAAGAAATGGATATATCTGTTCACCATATGTTACAATCCTCTGGCGTCTAAGATGGAAACTACTCAAAGACAGAGGTAAAAAAATAAAACTCATATTCCTAGCCTCAAAAGAGTTATCTAGACTTTGAAATCTTGGTTCCCATGTTCCCTAAATTGGACTATCATCAATGATCAAAGTGCATACATTTTCCATTTGGGAAATCCAAATATCTAGAATAAGTTAGCATGTTGGTATTGTTAAAACAGTCTGTTGATCAAAGAAGAAATTGTTCAGAGATTTGTGTTCACCAGGTAGTTGCCAATTGTTGTAGCTGCAACTTTTTTTCCCAAAATTTTAAATGTTAGGACCAGCCTTTTGATTTGCTTCTATTAGATCCTTTTCATCAGAATATTAGTTGGCTATCCTTTTGATATAGGAAGCATAGTCAACTATATTTTTGACATTGCAGAAGTCGAATGGTCTACCTTGTCAGTGATACTTCATATGCCCTAGCCGATACGTCGAAAACCGCAGTTTCTTTTTGTTTTATTTTTTAGCTTAATATTTTGAATGTCAATGAATTTGTATTGCTATCAGAATAGTCTACGACAATGAACCCGAGTACTAGTCCTCTACACTGCCGATGTTTCAGGAAGCAGATGATGAACATTCAGAAAGATATTTTTTTTCTTGCCGATGCCTTAGAACTTAGATGTTTCAAGTTCCGATACATTTTTAAAAGAGTGAAGTTGCGATAATAAATTTTACGCCGCCAACACTATGGGGAATGTTTGGGTTTGGAGTTCCAAGAGTTAGTTGTTTCCTCGTCGATGCCTTAGAGGTTAGGTGTTCTGATCTCCGATACATGTTGGAATGAATAAAATCGTAATGATAGTGCTTGGCGCTTCCAACACTGTGGAAGATGTTCAGGCTTGAGGTTCCATACTTAGTGCTTAATGGTTCCGATGACAACAGGATTAAAATTTATCGCTGGTCCGTAGTTGGTTTTCCATCCATCGTTGCGGTTGTCATCCGAACTATCTTTTCGATGGTTAGAAGTTTAACTACCGATAGGGTTCATCCCACTGACATTTTCCATCGAAGGTTATTTATATATGAGGGGAGCATTTTTTATTATTTATCCGTATTGTAACTTGTTGTTTTCTTCGGTCTTTGTCATTTGCAGTGATTCACATGCCCAACTGTCTGAACTATATTCACTAGAGTTTCCATCGTGAATATTTTGGTCATCTCGTCGACTACACTGTTTTTTTCCAGGTAGGTGAACCATGACCTTGTTATTTTGGTTTTTTATTGGTTGATTTGGAACCGTTGGTTTTCTTGCCTTGGTTAGGTTTTTCATGAGTTAGGTTTGTCCTCAAGTAAGCGATGTTTGTCTTTACAGTATGCATGATGTTTTAGGGTGAAGAGTTAGCTGTTTACAGTTTTCCTTCTAGTGGGAGGTTTTTGAGGCTGCATGATTGTTGGGGCATTATGGATGCTTTTCCTCCAATGCGAAATATTAGGGCACGGTGAACACAAGCGTTTCATTGTCTTCACCACCAGTTCTTTTGGTTGTCCATAGCCATCCAGGGGGTGTTAAACTCTTGCTTGCACTTACCGTTTCCTTGGGACTGCGGAGGTTTTCCATTTTTGGTCGGGTTAGGGTTTTTTTCGACAGGAAGAGCACTGTATATGGTCTAATTCTTTGAAGTTTGTCGTTGAAGACTAGCAGTAGCAATAGTGTGATTCATACTTTTATGTGATATTGGATTAGTTCGAATGAGGCACAGGTTAAGATAGAGAATTGATTTTCTCTCAGGGTTGTGAATTTTTTACAGACAGTGGACTTAGGCGGTTTTAAGACATAACCACAGGATTTATTTTTCTTTTGCCTTTCTTTTTTTGCATGCATTGAATACTGTGTGTAGTTCATTTTTCAGAATGCATATGGAGGAGGTAAACAAATTGATATATTTTTTGTTTATTGTTAAATCACTTGCTAAAAGCTCTATGGGTCTAAGAACATGATGTGTTTGTGATAGGTTGATTATTGTAAAGAAAATATCTCAAAAAGACAAAAGAAAAAGGCTCCTATGGTTGAAGGAGAACTTGAGGTTGAGATCATCACCAAGGTTGAGTATATATATGAAGATACCAAAGCTTCCATTGGGCTTGAACCAGACAAAAAATGGGGAGAGATATACAAAAAGATTTCCAACCAGGATGTACCTAATGCAGGTTTCGAGGAGCTAACCATTTATGCAAACATTGAGAAATCAACACTGATGAAAATAGCCACAAGACCTGAGTTGTTCCCTTGTTCAGAGGTGATAGGATGGATTCTACCTAGGGCAGATGTAACTACAATGATTCTTGAAATCACTACTAAGTATGGCTATGCTGCATATAGTCCTGCATATGTCTCTATGGTAGATCATCCTCCTTCCACCCAAATTTACTTGACAGAAAGCTGGCTGAAAGAGACAACTATGGATCTGGTAGAAATAATTAAAAGAATGATGATATCGGGAAAAAAAAATTGATCCAGGCCTTTTGGAGAGTATGATACCTCTACTCTCTGTACTCCCTATAGATTCATTGCACTAATGCTAAATAGGATTTTTGGTAGAGCTCATGGGAAGAGCTTCAAAACAGGATGGATACAAAAATATCTTCTATGTGGCTACTCAAGGAACCATTTTTAATTGGTCGAACATAGTGTAAAATAGCCTCTCAGCATGCATATCCATATATTTGGGAGGGGTATCATATAAAAATCAGAGTTCTATATGAGCTCTATCTTGATTGACTGTATACTGTGTACTCAGTATTTTCTAGCTTTGAGATGTAACTGGGAGAGGGACAAGACCCCAATGTACACAGCATATAGATTGTTATGGGCCCATAAATATTATAGATATTATAGGGAAATGTATGAACACTTCATCATGCCCTTGTATACCCTAATTTTCTTGACTGAATGCAACTGTATGTCTGAAGAAGCATTCAAATTCATCGAAGAGTACGAAGATTATTATTTGACCGAGGAAGGGTTGTATATAAGAATGTATGCTGGTTCCAGAGCCCCTTCCTTACTCCCTAAGTATGCCACTGACTATGTACTACAAAAAGAGGCAGTTAGGAAAGTGTATAATGCTGGTGTGGGAAAGTTCCTGTTTGAACATAAAAAGGAAGCATATCTTGTAGTGCCTTTCCTACTTGGCAACTACAAGTTTTCGAGAGTAAAATAGGCTGCCGAATTTGTTTAGGAGCTGGAGCATTTCCATTTCGACGAAATGAATTTTCATAGGAATGACTCCCGAAATAAAGTAGTAGATTAATGTAAGGAAGCAGGAATTAATTTTGAATATATTGATTTTTGGGATAAGGACGAGACAACATTCAGAAGTGCGAAGAACATAACTGCCCTTAAAAAGAAGTTTAAACAAAAAATAACTACTGTGGGTGGAAAGGGAAAAACTTCAAAGAAGACTAGGACATTAGAATAAGAAGAGGCCAAAAAGAGAGAAGAAGATGCTAGAAGGCTAGCACAAGAGGCAAAGAGCTAGCTGAAGAATGAAGAAGAAGAAAGAAAGCAAGATGCAGAGGAAGCAACAAGGAAGGAAGAGGAGGAGAGAAAGAGAAACGAAGAAGCGGAAATCAAGAAAAGATAGGAAGGAAGTGAAGGTTTGAGATTATCAGGATCTCAAATGAACCAACAGACTACTGAGCAGGTAGATACACAGGGAGGACAAGATCACACAGATCAAGGACACAGACAATCTAATCTCGATCCCCAGGAGCCTGCTGCATCTTCTGGCAGTGCACTAGGACAAGTTTCATTTTCTGGAATAAATTTAATCCCTTTCATGCCTACAAAAGGGGAGGAGGTTCCTGACTTCAATACTATTTTCTATGATAAGGAGAAGAAAAGGATTGTAAAAGGAACCGAGAAAAAGGTTGAAACTGGAGGATAGTCGAGAAAGATGATAACAGATAAAACCTTGGTGCATGGAATGGATACAGATCCAAGATTGATAGCAAGATCTAGGGTGGCATTAACCCAAGCAACTGAAGATAACGTAGATAGGCTTATGATGGACCTCAAGCTGTCAAGAAAGAATGCAACACAATTAAAATAAATGTTGAAGAAGGAGAGGGATGAGGGTCAGAAGCTGAAAATGAAATATGAATACATGATGAATGAAGTAAATACTTCAAGAATAGAATTCCAGACTCTATAAGCAAATAAGGAGGCTTTAGAGATTTCTACAAAGAAAACAGAAAAGAATGCTCAGGATAGCTTAGCTGAATTACAAAAGCTACAGCTAGAGAATTAAATGTTGAAAATTGAGAAAGATGATCTTTAGGTATCCTATGAAAATATAAGTGCAGAGAAGGACCGATTTGAAAGAAAAGTTGCTGATTTAGAAATAGATAAGGCTACCACAGAGGAAAGAGAGAAGCAATATCAAATGTAGGTGGAAACCTTAGAAGAACAAAATAATTCATAAACAACATCATTGAAAGATGATATGGAGCAGAAGACAAACTTCCAACATTTTAAAGAACATCTTCTAACTCAAAGAAGGAAGATCCACCAATTAAAAATATGCGTTGAGGAAGAAAGGTGTAAAATTTTACAAATAGACACCATATTAGAAGAAATTTTGGACACTACATATTTTTTGGACAGATCTCAAGATATTTTGGATATTTTAACGGGAAGAATGGTATGGACAGAAAAAAATAAGGAATATCCTACGGATTTACCAGTTAAGGATCAACAGAGTTTGAAATAGGAATATGATTTATTGGAATTTGAAATTAATGTGGTGGAAGTATTCAAGAAAACTGTGAATAAAACAAAGGGAGCATGTGCTGAATACTTCAGGAGAGTCTTTGCTACATACAATAGATGCCAGATTTTTGCAGAGAAAAGATTGGATGTTATACCAGAACATGAATTGTTTGTAGAACATCTATAGAACATATATCATGAAGACGAGCAAGAGATCCAATAGGTCAGAGACCTAGATGAATGGATTTTAAAGAATGCAGTGGAACATGCAGCTATAAGTATACATCTACTAGAAGATCAACTGCACCTGAGTCTTGCAAGGATAGAAGGGGTAAAGAACCAGGCTACTAAATATGAGATTAATATCCGATTTCTTGAGCCTTCTAGATTTGAAGGCATAGCAATAGAGGCCTATGCATGGAAGAAGTTCATCAACGACCAAGCTGGCCGCTCTTCATAAAGTGTTTTGAAAATTTTGATTTAAAATGTAATATATTGTATTAATTATGTGCACATGCTAAAAGACAAAATTTTGGAAATGAAAGGTTGGGGAAGCTCAAAAGTCATTGAGGGGAATCCCAAGGGTTTTGTTTTTTGTATAAATATAGGAGAGTTTAGATGTAGAAATGACTTTTTTCCCAGACCATTTTTTAGAGTGTATTGTAAGAAGAACTATTTCCTTTTACAATAAAGAGTTACAAGTTTCTGCTGGAGAAAGTTTGGTGGAATGTTTCAAATGTTTTTGATATGGACCAGTTGAATGTGAACTATTTCATTTTCAGCTTATTTCCATTAACTGTGAGATCTTTCTAACTCATTGAATTTCTTTTCATGTTAGGAATGTACTCTGGTTTATTTTGTGAAATTTCCACTGTGAGTAATGAAGGTTGTAATTAACAATAACGTATCTTATTGTTCATATTTCTATTGATGTTCATGCGTTCTGAAACAATTAACAACTATCTATGATTTTTCCTAATGCATGCGCTGAAATACATTACTGACCATTACATGATAATTTTTCTCCCTAGGGATAGGTTAATTAGTTATAGTTAGTTTCTTGATGTTTGTGATTTAGCTGTGAGAGAGGTAGGATGATAGGTAAGAACCTACGCATCACATTGTGACCCTCCTCGTTATCTCTATCATTTGAATTTTAGTTAAACACTTGCACATCATACCTTAAACACAAAAAACTAAAAATATACACGGTGGATCGAGCCGTAACCAGTAAAACATTTTAATTGTTACTTGACCTATGGTATCTAGACCGTAAACTAAACGGATTCCCCATACCAAATAGTAATGGGCTAATCGGGAACGTTTATTGGGGATAACCCCTAATTGTTGTTACTTGCAATTTTCCAGGCCTCAACACTTGGAGAAGCACCTCTTTTGGCAATGGGGGAGTTATGGATCAAAGGGAATATGGATGAGAGGGAGTGTGGGTGGCTTGAGAGAAAAATGGTCTCAAGGAATCCACTTGGGCAACATAAAAATATACAAGGGAGAAGTGTTTTGAGAGTGACCCCCACCCCTCTATTTATAGCTTTTTTAGGGTTCTAAGCCCTTGGTCAGGGCTTTTATCCCCTTTCGCACAAAATTTGGTTCCTTTTAGGGTTTTAGGCTCCTTTGAGGGGTTTTATCCCCTGAGCAGAGCTATTTAGGCTCTTCTTAGCGGGTTTTAAGCCCTTTTTCCTATTTTTAAGCCTTCTTGAGGGTGTGGGGGTCAAATGGGGTCAAATGAGGGTCATGTATGGGTGTCCTTGGGTAGTGTAGGCCATGTAGAGCTGAGTGAGGGATTTTTTGGGTTAACAATGACTTTTCTAGGTATTGTTGGGTTCACTTCCTAAAGCATAAGTCTAAATTTGTTTACCTCTTCAAAGTATTTAGAGCCTTGGTTGAAAACCTGTCTAGGAGGAAACTCAAGATTCTCAGATCTGACAATGGTGGTGAGTATGTCAAGTCTGATTTTATTCAGTATTTCAAAGATGTAGGTATCCATATGCAACATTCGATCCCTTACACACCACAACAAAATGGTGTTGCTGAGAGAAAGAACAGATCACTGAAAGAGATGGAAACCTGCATGATGGAGGCTAAGACTTTGGCACCAAATTCATGGGACGAGGCTATAAAATATGCATCCTACATCCAAAACAGGATGCCTCATAAGTATCTTTATGGTATTACTCCTTTTGAATCTTGGAGTGGGCACAAGCCATATGCGACCCATTTTAGGATTTTTGGCTCAAAGGCTTGGGCTAGAATTCCAATTGAAAAGAGTAAGGCTTTGCAACCCCAAAGCCAAGAATGGCTATTTCTTGGGTATCCTGAACATTCAAAAGGGTACAATCTAATAAACTTGATCACTAAAAAATATTTCATTGAAAGAAGTGTTCAGTTCAAAGAAGAGCCTTTAGTAGCAATTGAAGTTGGAGAGTCCTCTTCATCACCAGAACCATTTATTGTAAGTGAAGAGACTAATGAGTTTGTTGATTATGATATTTCTAATAATGATTATTTTATTTCAGATCCTAACAGTCCTACAAGACCAAAATTGGCAGCAAATACCATTCATGCAGCTAGGGAACTAGTTGGAAATCCTAATGACACTAGGAGGACTAGATCTCAATTTGAGAGTGCCCTTTGTGTGAAAGATCCTCTATTTGCTGAGAAGTGATATCTGATGGTTGAATTAGATCCATATACATATGAATATGGAACAAATGATCCAATATGGAAAACAACCATGAAATCAAAATTCAGCTCACTCCAGAAGAACAACACTTGGGAACTGGTTGATCTTCCCCCATGGAGGAAACTAGTTCAATGTAAGTGGGTCTTCAAGACTAATTCTTCTGCTGACGGTTCACCTTTGAAATATAAGGAAATATTGGTAGCCAATGGCTACTCACAAGTACACGGTATTGACTACAATGAAACTTTTGCACCAGTGGTAAAGATGGAATCCATAATGCTAGCTATAGCCATTGTAGCTTCGAAGCAGTGGGAAGTACATCACATGGATGTGAAGTGTGAATTCCTAAATGGAGATCTCACTAAAGAGATTTACATGCAACAAATTGAAGGTTTTTTTCTAATTCATATTTATTGTGCAGGTTAAAGAAATCATTGTATGGGCTCAAGCAAGCCCCTAGGGCTTGGTATGCCAAGAATGATGGCTTTCTGCTATCACTGAGTTTTGTTCGATGAAAGTCTGATCCTAATGTATATTTGAAGCTGATTCATGGTTCTTTGATGATTATTTTTTTGTATTTGGATGACCTACTGATTACAGGAATTTCAAATAAAGATATTGCCCCCTTGAAGGATGCAACGAACCATACAATTTCTATGATAGATTTGGGATTGTTGAGCCAATTCTTGGGTCTCAAAATTTCTCAATGCCAACATGGAATCAAATTACATAAGTCCAAGTATGATTCATATTTTCTTATCAAGTTTAGCATGAAATATTGCAAGTCAAGCAAGACTCCATTCCATTCATAAGATAATATTGAAGAAGTAGGTTCTCCTCCTATGGTATCTTCAGAACAAGTAGCAGATATCTTCAGCAAATTTTTTTGTGAGAAGAATTTCAGCAATATAAAATCACTACTGGGGATTGATGATCATTCTGTGAAGCATGATTGATGACAATATTTCCAAATTTGGTTTCATGTCCACGTTTAAGGGAGGATTTTTCCCACTGGGTTTTTGCCTCTTTCCTTGGTTGTATGGACAAGCAGTATGTAAAGGGTGACTAAGCCTTGTTGCTAGGCCCTATAGTTTTATGATATTTATTGATAAATTCAAGCATAAGGGGGGGTTTTAGAATAATCAACCCATAGTTACTTATATTTGACATTAATTAATCATTTTTGTCTTATTACCTAGATTCCTAGATTCCCTTCTATGTTAGTTTCCTTCCACATGTCCTAGAAGTCAACACATGCTAAAACTGAGTCATGGAGCACTTGGGAAACATCCTAGAAACAAAATTTAGAAATCCTTCTTTATTTTTGATTCCTTAAAGCACATATCTTCTTTTTATGAAAGTTGCCTTGCTTTACAGCTGTTTTAAGGAAAATGGAAGCGCTAGCTTAGGTGTAACTGCCTTGTTTTCTTCCCACATAATCATCCCTCTTTTTCTCCAATTAAAAGAATGTATGAGTTTTATTTACATCCCTATTTATCTTTCCCACTTCAATTAGCAAATTCATGAGCATCTTCATAGATTTGGAAACTGCTATATGCACCTATAGGGGATTTGACTAGTTTTGGTAAGCCTGTTTTTTTACTATTTTGAATAGAATCCTTATGCATTCAAACCTATCATGTAATTATATATTTGAGCAGCCTATTACTTCACAATATTGGCTATTGTACACTTACTCAATACAGATTAGTGTTATGCTCCAATTTTAGTCTCCTTTGGTGTGAATTTTGCATGTTTGATTAGCAATTTTGTGAGTGTTATNCACACCTATAATCACTAGGATTCCCAGCTAGTTCCCCAATTTCTTGAATGGTATTTGTTTCCCACTTTGGTCTTGTAGGAGTGTTTGGATCTGCAATTAATTCTTCATTATCATACATATTAGAATAATCAACTTTATTAGAGTCTTAACTTACAATAAGAGGTGGTGGTGGTGAAGAGGATTGTCCAATTTATAATGCTGGCATAGTCTCTACTTCAAACTAAACACTCCTTTCAATGAAGGATTTTTGAGTGCTCATGTTGATAATCGTGTACCCTTTGGAATCTTCTAAAACGGTTGTCACAATATCGCAGCATTGTCCATAAAACATATCTACTCATAGTGCAACAAACAGTAGAAGAAAAATATATCACATTGATATAACAAAGAGAGACTAAATCATAGCAACATTATACCAAAACAGGTCAAAACATCATAACAGAACGGGTCACAACATCATAACAGATTATATAGCAACAATGATAACATATAAGATTTGTGCCACAATTTCCATATCATATTAATCTTGCGCAAAAGAACCGCATTACACAATTCTTCTCCAAAACTGGAGACTACATACATCATAAAAACCCAGATCAATCGTAGATATATAGGAAATTTCTCACAAAACCATATCACACTAAATCTTATTCCCCAATTATCCTCTGATGCGATTCTCCTATTCTTGGTCGGTACTATCTACTTGTAAAACTAGATCTATAAATAGGCTTGCGCCATTACATTGAGGGTCCACTTCTAACTAACTTATAACCAATAATGACCTATTACAACAAAACTTGGTCAAATAACATATAAAATATTCAAAGAATTTATTCTTCCGCCCATCGCATTAGTTTGGCCTTGCACGGTATCGCGTGAGGTTGTGCAATTGCCGCGATGCTGTGCAACTCACTTACCCAAACCCTTGCCAATGGGCCTCAAACACAGTCTTGTGGCTTGTACCTAGTCCATGTCAAGTTGACAGGGTGTGTGCCGACATTTGCGCCTTGAAGTCTTCAAATTGTTGCGCAATTTCATGTACCTGCAGCTGGACTTTGTCGACAGTATTATGGCAATTAGTCAAAGCCTGATTCACTAGGTTCTCCTCTCTATCCTTGCTATTGAGTGTCTATCGATGCTCTTGCATTGATTGTAGCGTGGTGAATACTTTAACAGCCAACTGTCCACTGATTTCCTAGAATTCATCAAGCTGAGCGTGGTGCTTTTGTTGGCGTTCATGCGCACGGGAATCTCTCTGCTGCAAATCCTTCAATTCTTTGGTCCATGTGATTTGTACCATTAGTGGCATGTCCCTCAGTGATGTCTTCAAGGTCATCAGTTGAAATTTGGCTTCTTGCACTTGTGCAGTCAGCTGATCAAGCTGCTCGTCTTAGACAACGCTCTGCCAAAACTGCGTTATCTCTTTTGTTGGGCCCACTATATGGTAGTTAATTAAAACTTAACATGCAGAGTGCTAAACATAAATTATCAACCCGAGGAAGTATTTTGTTTCAAATCTATCGTGCAAGATATATGTGAGCACAATTTCTACCTGACACTATTGATCTATTGGTATGAAATCAAAACTCATTATAAACTAGATCACACCTTCTTGAAAATAAAACAAACCTCAATCCTATTCGTAAATCCAACTATAAATCTAATCACACTTCAACAAAATCAATTATTATGAAACAAGATCTAATAGCATACATCTAAAATAAGTACTGTGTTGTCCAACGATCTATCAAATGAATTAACAACACAATGACTATGACAAACCTAATGAATGAAAGCATACAACTATGATTAATTTCATGGAAGAAAGCATGAATGAAATAATAAGAAAATCTAAACAATAATACACCTACAATCACACTACCAACATTTTCTCAGGGAATAGGTCCCTTCCTCCACTGAGCAGAGCTGGATGTCCACAATGAAAGTCTACAACTCAAGAATTAAGAAACTTCGAGAATGTATTGTTAGAATGGAATGATTACAATAGATATGGATCAAATCCTACATCATAAAATTGATTTCTCTCCTTCTCCCTCTCAATGATATTGATTAAATATTTATACATAAAATTATCTCATGGAAATAAGGAACTAAATCCCCAACTTGTGATCTGTAACAACTAAAACACGGTCGTAACTGCTAACAACTTTGGAACCGGCCGCAACAGTAAATCTGGAGAATACCCTCTTGAAGAACCACATGTATATCGCAAACCATGGCTTTGTTTGTAATTTCCTCATGTTTCAGGTAAATGAGGCTGTTATGCACAAAACCCATGTCTTGGATTTTTGAGATTCATTTTCATATGCCCACAAAGCGAGACACGAATCAAGGTGTTCTTATCTAGCATGCATTTTTGGTTAAGGCTGTAACAGCTAGCCATGAGTGTCCTGTACATGACAAATCACTCCACAAACCATCATTAGTAAAATTATGCATAATAGTATCCAATTCATCAAATATAAAGGAAAATAATCATTATTAATTATTTAAAGCATCAATGAAAGTGTTCTACGCATAGTTACAACAAATTGATGGAAAATGGAATGATAAATGGGTGATAATGAAAATAAAATGGATGAAATATATGTCGATAAGTGATAGAAAAATGGACAAATCTGCATCCCAACATCACCCCCAAACTGAACTTGTTTCATGTCCTCATGGAAACCAATACTTGTGTAGCATCCAACTAGAAGAACTCATTCACTTGTTTCTTCATTTTACCATTTGCACAATGTTATCAAGAATATTGCACCTTCTGCAGATAGAATTTGTTCCTTTGGTCTAAATGGTTCAGATCCAGGACAAATGAGTGAACGACAAAGGATGAAGACCTTCCTTGAATATCGTAGACACCTAGAATACCGCTTCGATTGTGAACCTGTGTACCTATAAACAAATCAAACATGCAGACACATCAAAGCTACCAGAAAATCATCTACTTATCCATGTTAGTGACTAAGAAATCTAACAACATGTACATGTGAAATCAAAACAACAGTAATGTGGGAAAAAAATCAACTTTGCAATAAGAATGTATGGAGAAGCTTACAACTGTTTCCTTGGTGTCAACAAGACCCTCCACGAGAAAAACACTTCATCCCCATAAGCTCCAACTTTGCTCTCTATGCTCTCCAATGATTTGGACTAGGTAGCCAATCAAATAGCATAAAAATACCTCTATAGTTCTTCCCCCCAACTATGGATATGAGCTTTTATTTATAAGGCTCAATGGATAGGAATAGTTGAGAGAATTGTGGGTGAAGTGGCTCAAAGATCCTACCATGGTGGATCTCGATCTCAAACTAACTGCTTCTCAAAAATAGGATATAGGCGATGCTGAGCAAGGTATCGCTCATTAGCCACATGGAAAGCACGATGCTAGGTTTTTTCAAGTAGAATTGACAAACATAGCAAGTTTCCACTCTAAGTGTTGGGATTAAGGGAAAACATGGGAGTTAAGGGTATTATCACATGATGGTGACAGGATTTAGTTATAAGAGAATGCCCCCCAAAGCATGAGACTCAGAGTGATATGATAAGCAAGAGCTTTGAGAGAACAAGTTGTCACTTCAAGGTGAAAATGTCAGCTTAGTCAGAGAATGTCGTCCAGTAGGCATCTATAGTACATCAATACTTTTGAATCATAGACAAATGTAACCAACTCATGGCTGTATACCAATACAAGGCAGATCCATGAGAGGAATAAACAATCATGGCTACGAAAATACAACGTAGATCCATGTGATAGAGAACTCAAAATTGGACATAGCTACCAAAAATACAACATAGATCTATGTCATAGAGACACAAATTTTAGCATAGCCACGACCATAGAAATGTGGATCCATGCTAGATATACAAAACTCCATCGCAACCTGGGGAAAGTAATAAGCACTTAAAATACCCAGGGTCTTCATCTCGTCTTCCACAAAGTACGATTCTATCCATGCGATTACAATGATTTGAGGTTGAACATGGTAGAAACCACTTGAATACTGGCCAATGATGTGAACCGTTAACAAGTGCAAGGAAGATCACCATTGATGTCAATGATTCCCAAGGTACCCTAGTACAATCTACTGAGTGTGAATAGATGTCTTGATGTCAAACAACCAGTCAATTCTATCAATCAAATTTCAATGATGTGAAGCTACGAGAGCGAGAGAATATGTCATTAAGGCAGATGGATCTCAAGGTACCATGTTTTGTTTCTAAGACTATTTCCTGGATGATGAGTTGATGTCGATGGGAATAGTATCGTCGAAAGAGTTTCATGATGAGTCCCACATTGACAACACGAAGCTCATAACATAGTTCTGGAATGATGTGAATGTAGTAACCATAAGACTGACTCAAGAGTACTGACATAGAGACTGTTTTGACTGTAGAGGTAAAACTTCTTCAACTTCCCTTTGAACATTGGGCAGCACGACAAAAGAATTTGCATCATGACTAAAACAGACAAACACATAGTGCGACAGTGGACAATCCATTCTTTTGAAAGACTCAAAGGAGTGGCATGACTCATGAAAGTGGATTGTCATAGAGATCAGTTGAATACCCAATTGACTGAAATGGTATGCAAACAAGTACCCTGTTCAAAGTTAATGACAAACTATTGTCATTTATTTGAAAAATGATTCCCTTCCCATTTCCCCCATCATGATTGATGAGTGCCTCTTTTTGGTTTTATGAGTTTAAAGAGGGTAACAAACAATCGTTATAGCTCGTTCAAAGACAAGTACAAACTCATATGTTTTACGAACCTGAGAGAGGAGGGGTTCGTTCCCAAAAGAGGGTCTCTCAATGTTTAATTTAACAAGTCCAATGAAAGAAAAATTGGTATCGTTCATGTTTAGAGAGTCTGAATGACCACAGAAGAAGACTCCAAAGGGTCATTTTTCATATGATTTAGTCCCTAAGGCTCAAAAAAGTATAAAATAATACCTTAGAGAACTCTTCCAGTCATGATTGGCTGGAGTGTTCCTTTTTCATAAATAGTCTATCCGGACCAAAAAAGAGATAACCTACCATTGGAGAGACAAATCTTCAAATGCTTTAATGAGCGTGAAGAAGACAAGATCACTCGACAATATTTTTGTATTTAAGGAGCCAGAAAAGAGTTTAAAGAAGACTTCATTAGGTCTCTTTTCACAATGAGAGATTTTACAAGCCTGAAAAGAATCAAAAATGGACTCAGACCTTTGATGCTAAGTTTTGAGAGCATGACCAAAGTGTCGCAATAAATTCTCAAAGAATTTTACCGTTTTATGGTAGTACAAAAAAGTCAATAAATAACTCCCAAAAATTTACTGCTACTGCTCTTCTATCTTGCAATGACTCAAAAAAAACTGTTAAATGTGCCAATAACTGATATTAAAGGATTATGACTGATATATTTTGAGTAATAAATGATTTTAAAACAAAACTATATCATGTCAAACCCAAAAATGTGTATAAAAGTCATGTAAATAGTAAAAAATCGAAACATTTTACTATTTGCCCATAGTGGAGAGCTTTTGGAGCATTTTCATGGCCAGATTTTTAGTCACTGATATCAGGAGCTTCTACCGTTGAATTCGAGCACCGTCACTTCCAGGTAATAGCCTAGACCCTAATCTTTCTTTTTATACCTCCAATTTTGATTTTTAATGGTGTTTTGGGCTTGTATTTCAAGCCCTAAAATCATGGGAGCGGGCATCGCTCTTATCCCTTGCGGGATAAGAGATACCTCGTTAGAACTGTGCCGAAAACATAGCATACAGGTGGTTCCAACACCTGTCCTCAATAGGACATAGGCGGTGCCAGCCGTGGAGAAATAAAAATAGTCACACAAGAAAAAATAGCTCATTTTAATTGATTTGGATGATTAAGAATGATTCTAACAATTCTTGTGATTGTTTTTGACAGGTTCTTGCTAATAAAAAAGGTCATATGGAAAGAGAGACAGCATGATAATGATGACGCCTTCACCGAACGAAATGCGGTTTGCATAGCTGCATTGAGAGACTGCGGACTCTTAAAATTCTTTCGCATACCCAGTATGGTATCGCATGAGCGATTACTAGAGCATATACTCCAGATGTGGAATCCAAAGCAACAATATTTCGAGGTTGGTGCTCACATCTTGACAGTTGAGGTAGAGGAAATCTACTTCATGACTAGACTTTCGAGACAGGGGGCTCCCATAACATTGACTGGTTCCCGTGGGGGGGACATTACTACTCAGGAGTTGATAGACCATAACTGCATTCCTAGGACAAGGACATCGGGGAAGAAAATCCCCATAAAAGTAGTGATGGATGGACCTCTACGAACTGTGTTGTTTACTATGTAGAAAGTGGTAGGAATATAAGGAGTGCACCGAGAATCTAGAGAACATATGCTCTATGCCATAGATGCTATGGTGCCTACAGTCTTTAATTGAGCGGAAGCCCTACTTCTGATCTTCAAGGATCAACTGACCAAGTGTCAGCAGGGGGAACTAAAGCAATTTGGTTTTGGTTCCATTCTAGCTTGCTTCTTCTTTGAGTGGGTTCCACAGATGAGAACCTAGGTGGTCTTTACAAATCTGAGGGCACGAGACCCTCGCATGTAGAGGTGGGTCCGGATTTTGGCCCGTACTAGAGCGAGCAGGGGGAAGGTAAAGTTCGATGACGCATTCTTTCGATGGTTGAGAGATCAACTCCTCATGGTGGAGGATTGTGCATATGAAGACACTGACTTTAGCAATGACCCTGATCTACCGCTCCCACCTAGTGGACAGTGGGGTGACATCGATAAGAAACAAAAGACCCTAAAATGGAAATAGTGTTTTTATGTTAAGTAACGAGACAAATGTTTTCATGTAGACATCAAAGCAACACGAACTTGGGGAGCCTCTCCATTGGATAGATGAGTTAGAGCCCATTTCATACCGCAGGGTGATGATGTGACCGGGGAGTTAGAGGAAAACCTAGAGAGGTTGACCCTAGACATCCCTGATGCTTCCATTTATGGCCTCCCTCTGAGGTATCAGAGGCCTACAATAGGAGTATCAGGTTGCTTTAGCATATTGCTACGTAGAGTATCCCAGGCAGTGATGTGTTACCACGAGCATCATTAGATGATATGTGCATGATGTATCCACTGAAAGCTGATAGCTTCAGGATTTTGTATGGTGATTTTTACCTGAAAGCATACATGCTTCATATGAGGTCTCGTGACCTATTTTTTATTAAACATGTTCATATATATATATATATATATATATATATATATACAGACTTTTACCTGTTGTTTATATGTCTCAAATGGTGAATATATTTTATATGAGTTTTATGTGTCTTTAATTGTTTATTTACAATGAACCAAGTTTTATTTTCATGTCATGAATGGGCAATATGCCAATCTAGGATGTAATTAGACAATGAGTCAGCAACTACATTATGTTCCCTAGGGATATGCCTATAGGTGATAGTTTCAAATGACCTTTCTAACAAGCGCACCCTTCGAAAGAGACAGAGGAGCACATGATTTCTAAAGGTATAAACATGGTTTATATGACAAACCACTAGTTGTGAGTCCATCAAGACTACCAAGTTGCGAACATCTTGGGAGGCAGCTTCAGTCAGAAGACCTATGACTGCTCGATACTCAGTGATATTGTTGGTTTCGGGACCAATACAAATATCTCCTAAACTTACCAAATCGTAAGCTGGGGAATAGAGAACCCAAGCAGCTGAGGCAAGATTCAAGGTGTGGCAGCAAGCACCATCAACAAATCCCTAGAAAGCCATCTTCTCTGCATGACCAAAACATGGTATAAATAGATACAGACACTTACAATCAAAACCATATTGAAAATACTTAAGCACACTAAAATTCAATCAATATACATATATACAAGATACTATCCAAGAGAGATCTAGGCATAGTACCTCGTCAGGTACAACCCATTACGAGGCTGCCCTAAAGGGATTCCATTGTAGTCTACGAGCTCGTAGGCCCCTTTCTCTAAAACTTTAGAAATAACAAAAGGATTGTACCACATGGATTCGAACTTTCCTTTCCCTAGTTTGTCATATCTCTATTCTTAAGTCAAAACTAGGTCACCCTCGTTAAAGGCATGAGGTTGGATAGATTTGTCATACTGTGCCTTAATGCATTTCTTGTGTGCCTCATTAGCTAAGGCAGCATCTCCTAGTTTCATCAAGGTTGTTTAAGTACAAAAATCTCTCTTCCTCTGTAGAAGTGTCTGGGAGAAGTTCGACGGCAAGTTTCAGGCATGGAATCTAACATTGAATCGGTAAGACAACTTCGAGTCCATATACAAGCTAGAAAGGTGTCAAACCAATAGTTATTTTCACCAAATTCCTATAAGCCAAAGAGTGGAGAAAAGGATATGGTGCTAGTTGGATTTATGGTCTCCCACCATCTGACGAAGCATCTATTCAAAAATTTGTTACTGGCCTCTACCTGACCATTAGCTTGTGGATAATAGGGTGCAGAGTTTTCATGGTGAAAACCTAGCTTGGCACTTAGTTCCTCCATCATTTGATTACGGAAATGTGATCTGTGATAAGTAAATATGGACCACAGGACTCCGAATCTACCTATCACATGATTGAATAGGAAGAGAGCAGCAGTCTTACCATCTTCTGCATATGTAGGCATGATCTCATCCCACTTTGTAAAATAGTTAACAGCTACGATGATGTAACCATGCCCCCCGGTTGATGTAGGCTTACAATGCATATGATCAATCCCCCATTTGGAAAATGGGCCAATGGAAATGACAGGGTGTAGCAGAGCAGGATGGGTGCGCTTTTTCGGATAAAAATGTTGACATGGTGGGCATTTCTTGACATCATCATGACAATATTTAAAGACTGAAGGCCAGAAATAGCCAGCGCAAAGGATTTTCTGGGCTGTAGCCATCCTAGGTAAATGACTTCCACATGCTCCAGAATGGAAATCATTCAACACTTGTTCAGCTTCCTCATGGGTGAGGCATCGTCGGAGAATGGAGTCGATCCCATGTCTATAGAAAGTGTCATTCAAGATGAGGTAGTATTTTCTATGGTGACGGATACGACAGTGATCATCACAGGATAGATTTGGATGAAATCTTTGTGTTTGGAGATAAATGAGAAAATATACATACCAAGGGTTAGTAGTGCTTATGAGGAACAGGAATTCATCTGGAAATGAATTACTGGGATCAGATTCCATCGAATCACAGGAAAGATCACACATGAGCTTGGAAAAGACCAAGGATTTCTTTGATGTGGCTTTGGAAAATTCCAGATCAAACTCTTGTAGTATGACTATCCATTGGGAGTATTTGCCCCTGAGCACCTGAGGAGCCAGGATGTAATGCATAGGGTTTTGGTCTGCTAATACAGTGGTTGTGCGGAGCAAAATGTAGTGAGGAAATTTTTGAACAACAATGACCATGGGCAATGCTAATTTCTCCACGTGTGAATATCGGGTTTCAAAATCCGTAAGATTATTACTAGCATAGTAGATCATGTGCTCTTGTCAGTCGGGATTTTCTTGCACCAAAGCCATAGCAATGGTAGTAGTGGAGGAAACATTATATAAGAGAAAATCCTTTGAATAATATGGGGGGTGTATCACGGGTGAATGAATCAGAGCATGTTTGAGATTATCAAAGGCTCATTGGGTTTGGTCATCCCAATAGAGCGAAGTGTCCTTCTTAAGGAGACGCATATAACCGTGTGTTTTCTCTGCAAAATTTCACACGAAACAACGGAGAAATTTTACCTTCCCATGCAAAATTTCAAGTTCTAAAAGGTTGGTTGGGGTTGGCAGAGCTAAAATGGTGGAAATTTTCAATGGGTCTATCTAGATGCCATCCCTAGCAACCACAAAACCTAACATGTGTCCCGTCTCAATTCATAAAACACATTTATGCGGATTGAGCCATATATTATAATGAGGGAATCTCAGGAAAATGTCTCTAAGATGACCAGGGTGGTCCTCCTGTCACTGTGAAGGAGCAGGGAGGTCGTCAAGGTATGGTTCAACAATATGTTTTATATCATAAAATGCATAGTACATAACACGCTGGAAAGTGGCTCCAACATTTTTTAAGCCAAATGGTAACTTATTATATGCAAAGGTTCCCCATGGGAAAATGAATGCCATATTGTGCTTATCAGTGGGTAAAATCTCAATTTGATTGTAACCTGAAAAGCCATTCATAAATGAGAAGATGACACTTCCGGCATAGTTGTCCATAATCTGGTTCATATGTGGAGTAGGAAAGTTGTTTTTGGGACAAGCTTTGTTTAAATATCTAAAATTTATACAGACTCTAATGGTGCCCTGTTTTTTATTGACAGGGACAACATTCGATACCCATTTCGTCAGAGGTACGGGATAAATAAACCCAGCTTTGAAAAGTTTCTCTATTTCAGTTTTAATAACTGCGGCCTTCCGTGGATGGAATTGGCTTAGTTTTTTCCTAATAGGTTTAGCAGTGGGATAGGTTTTTATTTCATGGAACACAATGTATGGGTATATCCCCAGCATTTATTCATAAGACCAGGAAAAAATATCACGAAATTCTTTGAAAAATGCCTTGTATGCTTCAAATTCTTCTGCCAAGTAGTTATGCCCAACATGAACATGCTCAATGGTACCAGGCTTGGCTGATATGTCAATCGAATTTGTTTGAGTAATGTTGCATAGGTTTCTTTCAGAATCTGTGTCTTGCAACAATATAGGATTTTTGGGTGTGTTGACAATATCAGCGGAAAACAAGGATGTAAATTCATGGTATATAGAACTTGTGTTGGGGAGGAATGAGGATCTATGATGGTGATCCTCCTAGATAGGCTCATTTGTACTCATGAACTCCATAATGGACTCATCGAAAGGAAAAGTATTAGAGAGATAATCCAGAATAGGAAGAGATGGTTCTAACTAGTAGGGTAGGTGGAAAGGGTCCGAAGCCACCAGATGAAGTTCATCGGTGTGATCATCGGAAAGGGTTTGAATGATGTTGTACATTTCTTCATGTGAACTCAACGAGGTGGAATCAACAATTTGTTTTCCCTTTGGATCATAATCAAATGACACAATCATATTTACCATCATTGTGTCTATGTTAGGAAGAGTGGAGGGAAAAATCCCCATAAGGGATGAATCCTTCAACATGCCTACCCCAATCGACTGGTAGGAGGAGGGGAATGGCCTAACATAGGGATGTTATTAGTCGTAGAGGTAGTAACATTCAGTGTACAAAAATTGACATGGTCAATGGTGACAATTCTCCCTATATGTGGAAATTGGACAGTTCAAAAGAGCATTGAAGTGACGACAGTCATGGCGTAAAACTAATTTCTTCCTAGAAGGAGATTGTAATTTGATGGGGTGTCTACTACTTCTACTTAGATTGAAATAGTTTTACCCCCAAGCTGGACTGAAAGGGACGATATGAGACCATGGGGCTGGAAACCTTTTCCATCAAAGGCGTTCAGAGTCATAGGTGATGTTACAAGCTCGGGAGAGCCAATAGCTTTCCAACAAGACAGGGACAAAACCGAAGTTGAAGCTCCTTCGTCTAAGATAGTTCTAAAGACTTTCTTTCCAACTATTTTCGTGATGATTTGGAAAGAAATTTTGTGAGGTAGTATAGACTTATAGTTCTCGACATTGAAATGAATCAAATTAGTATTGTCTGGGTCTAATGCTCCTAACGCAGTTAACAAGTTTTTGCGTTGTGTAGGACAACTTTGAAGTACTTTCGAGGTAGACATTGCACATGGTGCCTGAGAAAGATCTTCAACTACATTCTAAAATTGAGCAGCTCGAGAATTAGGGTTGAAAACAACCTTCCTAAGAGTACTCTTGGGTGGATGCAAAACCATGTCGAGAGTAGGCTTCTCGATGGTTAGGGGGACAATAGACGAGTATTCGGGAGAACTAGTAAAGGGAGCTTTTCCTGAAGAAGAATTATCTTCTTTCTTGTCTGCGGGTTTGTCGTAACTCTGAATTTGAGTTTGCAAACTAATAGTATCTGAGGATATTATGCAAATTTGTTTTGAAGAACTAGAGTTTCCTTGATTAGAGATGTAGTCTATTAGTTGTTGTTGAGAGGGAAAAGGATCTGTGAGAACTATGCGTGCGGGATTTGTTTTCAAAAATTGGGTGATTTCATCCCGAGGAGGACAATATTCTATGAAATCATCACCTCTACATAGAAGACATGGATATTTTGCTTTTATTTTCCCTTTATCATTAACATTGGTGGATGGTTTTGGATTCTCCTGTTGGTTTCTAGGTTTTTTGTTTTTAGCTTTACCTTTATTTTTATTGTTGCTAGGCATTTGAATAATCTGAATAGAATTGACCTCAGTGGAAACCTTGGGAGTTGAAGGAGTAGGGGTGGTGGTCTGGATTTGTTTGACAGGTTTTGCTGCTTGTGGGGACTGGATTGAACCAACAATCCCATCAACAAGGACTTCTGTTGGTGGCTTTGCAGGATCGATGCTTGGGTGAGGAGCTTCAAGGATCAAGTCATACAAAGTTCTAGATTGGGAATAGACCAAGTCCAGATATTGGGCTCAACTAATGGCTTTATCTTCAGTAATGACACCACTCATAGCCACATCTCAGGAAATTGGGGGCAACAAAGATTTAGTAAACCAATCAGCTAATAACTGAAATAGAATAGGAGCCTTAATAAGTCTTCTTCACCTTCTCCACTCATGGATATGATCAAATATGTGGGTGGAGGTGTTCTGTTGCAGAGAAGTTAAGAGATCAGTTCCCGTTTCATAATGGATAGGAAGATAAAAGTGCGTAATAAATACAGTTTCCAATGAGCCAAAATCCACAAACGAATGTTGCGGAAGTTCAATGTACCATTTCGCAGCTGTACCGGTAAAATTTTGCTGAAAGAGTCTTAAATGAATTGAATCATCCATAAGGGAGTTTGAAGAACACCACAAATGGAATGTTATGACATGGTATTTCAGATCGTCTCCCTGCTTCCCATTGAACTTTGGAATGTCCGATGGTAACTTTACCAGAATGGGAGGCCACGAGGGGTTATGTCGAATGGGGTCATTAATCAACTTGGACAAATCAGGAAATTCCAAATTTTCTAGGAAAGATAACTGACGATTAGGTTTCACATACTAGTAATATTGATATGGCATATAAGCACCAGTAGGACCATAAGTAGATTGATAGACAGGTTTTTGTGATGAAGAACTACCAGAATATCTTCCCAAAGGGGGTTTATTTCTGGGATTAAGACCGTTAGGACCACCGAAGCCTGCTGGAGGAGGACGACCAGGGAATCCAGGACCACCAAGCCCATTGGCACCACCTGGACTACTAGGAGGCACACCAACAGACCCTCTGGGACCCTTGGGAGGTAAACCTCTGGAGCCACCGAAACCACTAGGAGGAGGGCCACCAAACCCTCTGGGACCATTAGGAGGGAAGCCACCAGCCCCCCCAGGACCATCAAGACCATATGGAGGAAAAATACTAGGCCCCCCAAAGGGAGGACCTCCATAAGGTGGTCCTCCGGCACCCCCCGCAGTATATACAGGTATCCCCCCCATAGTTTCCATGTAGGACTAGTTAGGTTACCCTCATGGCATAAAATTATTACTAGGATATGGAATTCTAACATAAGGAATTCCTGTAGGGTTGGGTTGATAATTAACGTTTCCTACAGGTACTCGATTTGTTGTGTAACCATACCCCCAAGAGTTTTGATTGGTTATAGGTTGTGCCCCCAAGGGCTGACCTGAACTGGATGGGGGGTTAACCACATTTGTGTGGGTAGGAGGGACATAAACTGTAGAGTTCTCTATACCAGAGGTCTGTCCTTGACTAGATATAATTTGGGTGACAGATAGCGTAGGTCATACCAGGGATTGCTTCCCGACACAAGAAGGTAATGATGAAATAGGAATTGAATGTTGAGCCCCAGGTGTGGAAGACCTGGGAGGATTGGGAACATACATAATATGGGAGGTGCTGGAGTTGGAAGTTTGACCTAGATGATGTGGATTCACTGTGCGATCTAGAATCGGTTCAAGGGGTCTCATAGAATCGACAAGTGAACGACATCCGACAAGAACAGCTATGAAACGTGATGGTGGTGTGCCCAATATGTCATCTATTTTTTTACAATCTATTTTTCATGGAGAATAACTGCATGTTATTGTCTACATTCTTCTTCATTTGGTGAAACTTCTTCAAAAAATTTTAAACGGGTGCCACATGAGGCAATGGCTTGTCCTATAGAGGTGTCCCAAAATGGATCATTGAGACCATAATTTGGAAAGGTAGAATCATCAACATGACCTTCTGTGGGAGAATGGAATGAAGTATTACCCCAAGAAGGTTGTTGGACCAATGGAGGTGAGTGTGAAGGATATGGTCCTCCACTTTCTGCAACCACATCTTCTCCCACTTGGGAGTTGGTAGTAGCTCCTTGGTTGATATCTTCCATAGGATTTTCTCCTGAAATAGGAATAAAATGAGGTGACAAGCGACATAATATTCTGGATTGTCTTAGCTTAGCTAGTTTGTACAGGTCCTATCTAATCTAGGGTCTCAAAACTAGAAAACACACCAAAAATTTCCCTACTCAAGCTATAGGCCAAACAAGCAAACGTAAATGATAGGAGTTCAGATAGTCAGGTCTCTCACTAGGATTTTCAAGAAGGTGCCACTCACGATATACCTCAAGGGTATGTGCATAGTAATCTCCCCGAATGTTGTTTACGGTGTATGGCTCCAAGCAATATGGCCAAAGGGATTTTCTCAAATAGATAAGGTATCCTAGTGGGGTCTCCCGATATACGCAATGTATGTGGGAGCTCAAATTGGTAGTAGTGTTGTCTAATGAATAACCGTTCACAAGGGACCTTCCGATATACAATCAAGTACATGAAGTACCTTTCTATATACCTCAAGGGTACATGAAAGGCTGTTCGATATACCGACGGTATGTGGAAGAACCATGCGAGTCCTGAGATGTAATGCAGATGAGTAACAACAGCTCCTATGCTTAATGACGCCCGAACACATATCTAACCTATCACTCAAATTGATATGTAAATTTTAACCAATAACTACCATTAATTTTAAAGTGGACGGTTAGGTGAATGCATGGAATTTTGATAGAAAAAGTAAAACCATGCAGTATGCATATGCAAATATTTCAATTTACCATTCATGGTATGCCTACCTATGGGAGGGAAAGAGAGCATTTCCTTTTCGTTTTAAAACAAAAAATTTCCAAACAACTATCTTGAACAAATCAAAATCAAAGACAAGCAACACATTCCAAACTCATTTTTCTTTTCTGAAAGAAATAAAAAAGGAGAAGAGTCTCTTTTCCTAAAAGAAAAACAAGAGGCACTCTACATGCATATGCACTTATTTTTTTATTTTTCTTACAACATAGATAGATCTAACTTAAAACTACACTATTTTTTTATTTTGATGAGATAGTACTAATTGCAAAAGAGATAAAAGAACACAGAGAACCTGAAAGCTTGTTATGCTAATCAGAGATCCAATACCTTATGCTCAATAATGATAATGACCTAATCTCAGTAAAAAAAAAATCTTTTTAACAAGCAAAAAGAATTCTTCTACGGAAACAAAAAATGAAATCAAGATGCTAATCAAATGGTCTTTCTTTCAGTCTTTATAACAGAAATGAAAAGGGAGTTCACTAAAACCTAAGCTTTCAAAAAAGAATTCCTTTCACAATCACAACCAACAAGCATGGAAGGAAATGAATAATCAACAAGCCTAGTCTAGCTTTCGAATTCTTCAATCAAACCAATCTTTTACCATAGAATTTCCAACCATGAGCATTCAGATTCTAACACACAAGCCTAACAGTGCAGGGATGAAAGCAAACAAACCCAATTTTTTGCTAAAAATGATGAAAAACTAGTTTTGGAACAAGGCCTACCTAGCATTACGCTGGAGGGGTCTTGATAGAGTGGTTCTCGACGAGCATTGCTTTTGGATAATGGGACTCAAGAGGTGGCACTGCGTACTGCTAACATAGTTCAAGTGGTGGCACCGCTTGTTGCCAACATTGCACAAGTAGTTCTCTGAATAGATCCAAAATGCAAGGAGAACAAAAGATCAAGTTAGAAATTGATCAGATCAAGGCAAAAATTGATGGATTGACAGTAAAAAAGAGCATGAAAAGTCGAAATAATTTAGATCTTAACAGATCTGAAAGTTTCAAACCAAAATTCACTAAGTCAGATGGCAGATCTAACTAAAGAGAGTTGGAGATGGAGCCTGGATTCGGACAAGAGTTCAAGAACTGAGGAAGATCAGATCAACTGAGATTTGCATTGTTCCCTAGTGGAGTCACCAGATTTGTTATCAGGAATATTGCACCTTCTACGGACATAAGCTGTTCCTCTGGTATGAATGGTTCAAATCCAGAACAAATGAGTGAACGACAAACGATGAAGACCTTCCTTGAATATTGTAGACACCTGGAATACCGCTTCGATTGTGAACATGTGTACCTGCAAACATATCAAACATGCAAACACATCAAATCTACCAGAAAATAATCTACTTATCCATGTTAGTGACTAAGGAATCTAACGACATGTACATATGAAATCAAAACAACAGTAATGTGGGATGGAAATCAGATTTGCATTAAGAATGTATGGAGAAGCTTACAACCATTTCCTTAGAGTCAATGAGCCCCTCCATGAGACAAACACTTCATCCCCATAAGCTCCAACATTTCTCTTTATTCTCTCCAATGATTTGGACTAGGTTGTCAATCTAACAACATAAAAATACCTCTATAGTTCTCCCCCTCAACTATATATATCGGCTTGTATTTATAAGGCTCAATGGATATGAATAGTTGAGAGAATTGTGGGTGAGGTGGCTCAAAGATCCTACCATGGGGGATCTCGAGCTCAAACTAAACCATAATGATATGGATAAGGGACGACACGAGGCTCAAGTTCTAGAAGCCTCAAGAAACTTCTCTTTTTCCCATTTTACACAGGGTACCGCTTTTCTTCCCTTATGACACAGTGGTTTAGATGAGAACCAATTTTATACCAAAGACCATAGGCGGTGGCACCACTTCTAAAAAATAGGATACAGGCAGTGCTGAGCAAGGTACCGCTCATTGGACACAGGGAAAGCGCAGTGCTAGGTTTTTTCAAGTAGAATTGACAAACATAGCAAGTTTCTACTCTAAGTCTTGGGATTAAGGGAAAACATGGGTGTTAAGGGTCTTATCACATGATGGTGACAGGATTTAGGTATAACACACAGTTTCAGCCAGAATAAATGGAGATTTTAACAAAAATCGACAGAGTCACAGCTGCTTAGTGGAGGATTTAACATAAAATTTGGCAGAGTCGTAGTTGCTTAACGAAGGATTTAGCATAAAATTTGGTAGAGTCACAGTTTATATTTAGCGAAGAATTTGGTGAAGGTTTTAGAGAATATTTTAGCAGAGTTGTAGCCCAACGAGCACTAAATTTAGTGGAGAATTTGGTAGAGTCGTAGCTACCTAAAATGGGAAAATAGGCAAAAACATTTATGGTATTGTAGCTGCGTGAAAAGGGAAAAATATTTTTTTTTTACAGTGTTGTAGCTGCGCAAAACGAAAAAAGGCAAGAATTTTTTTTACGGTGTTGCAACTGCGCGAAACGGGGAAAAAGAAATATTTTTACGGTGTTGCAGCTGCGCGAAATGGGAAAGAGGCAAGATTTTAATGGTGTTGCAGCCTTTTGAGCAAAAAAAATTCGAATTCATTTTCTCCCAAACGACAAACTAGGTTCAGCTGAAATTTTTCAGGCAGTTTATACTATTCCAATGCACCTACACACCAAAAATCAAAGATACCCACATCATGGATTTTGTGAAAAATGCAAATTGGATGGAGGTGATTATGGCCATTTTATTGAAAAATGTATATTGGATTGGGATGAAACTTGCCAGGCTTATTCATCTTGGTATTATGCACTTCCCGTCCAAATATCATGAGAATCCAACTTACCAATTGCAAGATATCCTCATTTCAATTTCTGCACTTTTGTAGATGAACATGAATAAAAATGTGTTGCAACTAAACTTCCTGAACCAATATTTCAAAAAATAAAAACTGGGTTGGGATGAAATTTTTCAAGTGAGTAATTACCATTCTACTTCATCTCCACACCAAAAATTATATAAACCCACATCATGGATTTCAAGAAAAATTCAAATTCGTTGTAGGTGATTATGGTCATTTTCTAGAAAACCGTGCATCGGATTAAGTTGAAACTTTCCATGTGTGTTCTTCTTACCATGATTCTTTTTACATCCAAATTTCATGAAAAAATAGCTCACGGTTTACAATATATCCTTAAATAAGTTTCTCAACTTTTGCTAAACACCGTGGGGAAACAAAAGCATGGACTTGATTGCAAAACTTACTCTCAGCATCCACTCATCTGGTTGATTGGATATAGGTTTTAATGTCAATGTAGAGCCATGATGTAGCAAATTAAATGACATTCATATCATCTTCAAAATATATTAGAATGAAAATAGATGATTGTAAGCTAAGACTCCACCTTAGGTGATGAGATTGGATCTTGGTTTGAACAGAGCATGCGACCAATCAAATTTCCAATGGATTGAGGAGGGACAAGTGAAATATATATCATTGTGTGTATTATGTCATGAATTACCTTCAGGACGTTGCACCAGATGCTGCTTGTTTATCCACAATCTCCCCCAAACTGAATATTTTACCTGTCCTCAGGTAAAGGAAGAGATAGTATGTTCTTCCCTTGGTAGAAGTTGTCTTAAAACTTCACTTCTTTGCTGCACTTTGCCATGACACAATATTTCTACTACTTCCCACTTCTATATTCATAATTTGTTGTACTTGGTGTGAGAGCATTGTCCATCCATTTGCAAACTTTTCTCAAATTCCATTTTTCATCAACTTACCTTCCATTCATTGGTTTAGATAACCATCATGAAATCAAGTGAACTTTGGGAACTTTGTTTTCTTGTATCTGCACTAGCACTCCCAAAATCCAATTGTTTTTATATATGTGCTAGCTGGAAACACATACTTGACTTACAAAAATGATTGTAGGATGCTTGAAAATGACTATATGCTATTTGAAAATGACTATGTGAGCTCGATTTTGATTCCACATGGTTGTAGTTAAGTGCTCATAATGTGCAAAAAAAATAAAATGACAATGCATAGGAAATATCCATACCAGCAAGAGATCACATTTGCAAATTTCCTTTTATGATGATCCAAGCTGCTCAAATATCATTCGATAGTCACAGAATTTGTAGACCCTCTATATGTCATAAGTGCCCGAAAGGATGTCGGTGATCTTCACAAGCCAAACTCGTGACTACAGGAAATATCATTCATGGGAAATAAAAGATTTTTAGAACCATTTTCACATCAAATTCATAACTCTTAAGAGATATGGCAAATTCTATTGCAATAAACCATAGTAAATTTCAACCATTCTAATGGTTGAATGAAGGCTTCTAAAATGTTCTTTGGTTATGCCCTTATTGTGGAGTGCTTTGTAACACTTCAAATAATGCCAAACATTGTTCAAACGCTGCCATAGACTTCCTTCTAATACTGTAGTAGCATTCTGAATATGCAGTAGAGATTTTGGAACCCATGTAATCCATTCTATGTTGAAGATGCACACCATAATTTCCTGTATCTGATGCTCTTGGTTTTACTTTTTCTTATGACAACTTCTAGAACTTTTGGCACAACAAACCCCATATGTAATATGAATGAGAAGATAGTTAATGGTTTTTTTTTCAAATGCCAAGAGAGTTGCATATTTTCTGAAGATAGCTACATCAATAAAAATCAGAACTGATACTAATGGATAATCCAAGCTTAAAATGACCGTGATTTTTAATGAGCAAGGATCAAATTTGTTTGGGTAGTGAGCATGTATGTCTATATTCCAATCAACAAAACCCAAGAAATTAAGTTCTATGAGAGCATATGTAAATCAAATCTGATTGTATATCAACCCATAGTATCAATATGCCAACTCTAACTTTTCAACAGTTGTGTGGAAGTGAACTAATATGTGCATCAATAAATCACCAAGCAATTCATAACTCAAAGTGCATTTCCTTCCCTATTGTATGGGAGCATACTCTTATGAAGGAATGAATTCTAGAACAGTTTCTTCTACTATAGGTTCTTGTGTCCAGCCTATCCTTTTCTTTCAATATGTGTATCAGTTGCTTTATTTCTCCTCACTATTTTTATGTGGCAATATAGCACCGTTTCTTACTGTTGGTTCTTATGTGGCAGCAACAAGACTTCTTTTCTTACTATTGGTTCTTATGTGGCAGCAGCAAGACTTCCTATTATTGGTGCAAAAAAATACTTCTCCCACAAATTGAATGCAAACCATGCCCTCATGCATCATTTCCTTAATTTGTAGCCATAGAGGAGTTGTAGTGCCCACATGCATTAAAAAAAAAACATCAAATCTATAAATAACAACCTTCAAGCAACTTCTTTATTTCTTCTCATTGTTGGTTTTTATGTGGCAGTACAAAGGATTCCTTTCTTACTGCTAGTTTTTGTGTGACAACAATAAGGTATCCTTTGATTATTTTCATGCTTGGCCAGTTAGGTTGGTGAGATGTTGGGTAGGACTTTGAATTGGATGTGCATGAATGATGAAGTGTTAGAATTGAGTGGAAAATGATGGAAATAAGTGGACATAAAATGCTATATGGAAAACATAAATGGATAATGCATAGTGGTTCTTCATGAAATTTCCCTAAATCTTTAATAAATAAATAAATCATGCTATTTTACCTCAAGTGTTACATTCATGGAAGCCTTGGTTGACATGAATGTACTGATGCTGTTGGAGCTGATGTAGGTCACACTGTTGCTAAGAAAGATGTATATGAGAGATGAAACTGAATGGGGTTGAATCTGATCTGAAATGATGTTTTGCTGGTTGCATTTAAGAATAACTGCTGAGACAATTGATGAGGAGGAATTCTACCACAAAAGAAAAAAGCTCCTTTCCTTATTTTGAAAATCAACTGCTGGAATGAAAATGGAAAGTAATTGCAAAACTAGTGAAACAAATGATGTTGCAAGTCACTATTGAAAACATTATATCACATAATCTTCAACTGCTACAAACCGAGATACAATTCTTACCATGCGAATGAATGTGCTGAAGTCAAGCATGGAAATAAATCATTGGATTTCCGGCCATTAATGTATGCCATTAACAAATGTAAAGCAACTCACCTTTGATGACAGTGAGCTCTAAAGTACCTTAGTGCATCTTGACAGGTACGAATGGATGTGCTGGAGTCGAGTCACCTGCAAGATTTGTC
>LPNX010633218.1:311309-341307 GCA_001517045.1 Pseudotsuga menziesii
AAATCTACCATTGATTCATGCAGATACCAGGGAACTATAAAACTCTAATCTTGATCCCAGATGATGTGTCGGAGTTGATGGACAAGACCATTGGAAGGTGGACCTTAATGAATTCCACATCATCCAATACGAGTACAAAATAAATGATTGTGAAGAATTATAGTGAAAAATAGAACCAACATGAAACTCAGAAGTGGAAAGTATATGTGAATTCATGATGTAGTAGTTGTTATCACTCAGAATTTACCCAGGTTGCAAAAGGTAAATCCCAAAGGTAACGGCAAAAAACCACTTCAGAAAGAAACTGGCTTTTCTTTTCCGAGAGGGATCTCTCAAATATGAATTTAAAAAGGCCAGATATAAGAATCAATACTTTAACATTATGCAGATGGTTGAAACAATACACATAACCATTGGGAAATGGATTCAAATAGATAAAGATAACACAAAGCTCTCATACATAGGATTTCAACAAAGGAAAGATAACCATCTAGTTACAGTCATTCATTGATTTCAGGTGAATAAGGAAGAAGCATAAACAATCCATCAATATAGAGCATCATAAGATGAATTCCATATTAACTTGGCAGAAACATTATGAAATACTTGAAACGATAGTTAGAGCACGACAAGCATGAATTCTGAACTATTCAACACTATGTTTCAAATATGAGGAAAACAAAATGGAATGTAAACACTGAGAAGACAATCACATAGAAAGGAAAGGCACAGACTGTAACGTAAATGACACAAGAATCTCTGATGATCAACTAGGATTCATCTTTGTTATTTCAAAAATAATATGTCCTCAAAAACATCAATCCAACATATGGGTTCCAACCCCCAATACATCAAATAAATTCAAATATATACATAAATAACTTCTTTTCCAAGAAGATCAATAACTGAATAATCTGTTAATCAAAGTTTTTTGTAACTATATCCCTAACAACCAGTAATAAACTACATGCTTTGATTCTGATAACAGATTGTTTAATTATAATCAACTTGGTGACAACAAGGCCTGAATAAGCAGCATCCACAACACAAGCCACCTATTTTTAAGGATGAAGAATATATTTGGTCTTCCCAAATATTTCCATAGTCCTCCATTTTTCTGCACCTGGCGTATCATACTATATCATTTCTCTGATAGATAATTCCAGATATGCATAGGCCTCATAAGATACAGTGGGAAACCCTCCTCTAATGATCAGAAACTTTCGCAATATTTCAAAATCTTCTGTTAATTTGTCCAGGATAATTTTCCCAGTCAGTCCTTTTACCAAGTCATCAAAGTTGGAATGGTCCATGCAGTTTGGTACTAACAGACTATGATAATGTTCCCAAGAAAATAGTCTTCCCTGTTTTTCCTAGAAAGAAGGGAGTCCATCTTCAAACAATTCTTTAAAAGCACGCCTGAAATCATTCACCCGTGAAGACATTGCATTTGCCTTATCTTGTACCACCTTCATAAGCTGATGTTTGTTAATGAATTTTTTTGACCATAGTACAATAGCCACTCTGTCTTTAATCCCTATCTCTTGCAATTTTTGATGTGTTAGGGAATTCAAGAAATTGAGAGCATTCTGAGCTGTATTTAAGGGCTTCTTCTCCATGGTTTCATTTGCTAGTTTTAATCTCTGAGTGGCTAAATTAACCAATGAATTTTGGTCATCCATGAAATTTAGATAATGTCTAAACTTAGTAACCTATACAGATAATGTATCCCAGATTATATGCTTAGCTCCTTGTAGAGGGGCCTTTCCTATATTCCTTTCTTTCAATTCATTAAAAATTTTTGCAATTGACTTTTATCATGTAATATTTTATTCTTATTTTCAACCATTTTAGCCAGCTTGGATTTGACCTTCTCATTTTCTTATTTCAATTCCTTTATTTCCACCTCTTTCAAGCTCACCTGTGACATTCGTACTAACAAATCATCAGTAGAAAATTGACTTAAAGGCTTTTCAATATTTACAAGAGATAAATCTGTATCAGCAGGAGTCAAGCTCATCAATTCTTCCATAATTTCCTTTTTGTCGTTCTGCTCTTTTTTCAATTTTGAAACTTGTGTCATCAATTCAGTTCTCTCCATTTCCCATTTGTTCTTTTCCTCTTGTAATTTCAAAGTTTTACCCTTATATTCCATCATCTCTTGATAAACTGTCTTTCTCTTCTTGCCATGTCAATAACTCTTGGGACTGAGCGTGTTCAGAATTTGGTATTCTTAGCCTCTTTTCTAAAACCTGGATGGTATTATCTTTCTCCTCCAAAAGATTTATGGTGGCCTGTGCATTTCTTGGTTCGCTTAGTGAATTTATAATGTTTGCTTGCAGCTTCTTAATATGGATTAAATTTTCTTTATTCTCTTCCTTTTCGTGTTTCAACTGGACCTCCAATTTATCCACAAGGGCTTGCAATTTGTTAATTTTTATAATGGCATGTAATAAACCTAAATAAATAATATCTCATGTCTTCTTGTCGAGCTGTATCTTGTTAGGTACACTGATTTTATCCAGCCTTACCTTCATCTCAGATATTTTTTTCTCATTTACCATAGATAATTTTAAGGTGTTCCTCTCTACGGCCCGAGTAGAAATCAGTGATGCCCTTTGGTTGCCTAGAATTCTTACTCAAGGAAGTAGATTTTTAGTCTCCTCCAAAGACTGCTTTTTTTTTTCAACATAACTTGTCATGAACTTTGCTTTGGATTTAAAAACTGAGCTGGACTCTGCACTATTTTCAATTGAAACCTGATCATCCTGAGAAAGTGGTTTAGTCTTTTTATATAAAATGTTTTCATCTACATCCATATTTTCAATCTCAGAAAGACTTCTTTTAATCAAAATACTAGAATTTTCTAGTGCTTGAATTGCTGTAGTCAATCCACTGTTCTTACCTTCATTACTTTCTGCACTTTCTCCAAAACAAAAAAAATTGGCTATTTCTTCCAATCCTTCAACAACCTGATGATCGAATGGTTTGTTCTTATTTGATTGTTTCCTTTGAGAAATTATATGATATGGATCATAATTGACTTTTTGTTCTTTCTAGAAATCCATATTCTCTAATAATTTTTCCACAATCATCAAGGCACTTTTGTTTTTAAAGATGAATGGACCAACTCTAAGGGGAAATTTGATAAAAGAGGACTTCTTGAATTCTCCAAAATGCTCCTCCTCTGCACATAGTCTTTGTCTCATGAATTCAAGTGCACAGATTGTAGGGGTAAGAAAAACAGGTAGCCTGCATGGTTCCCTAGTGAAACCATACACTCTTAAAATAGTAAAATATTTGTATAAAAACCAATCCCCAATTTTGTCCTCCGGGGATGATTGCATCATAAGCTTCATTTATTCTAGTACTCTAGGTAATACCTCATCAAACAACAACTTGTACATCTATGACATAATGGAATTTACAATATCAAACATATTGATTTTCTTCGAGAGATCCAAAGAGAAAATAGTGGACAAGAATTGTAATTCTATTAAATTTGAACATAGCAACATGTTCAACAAGTATGATTGGTATTGGAAAAACTTGACCTTTGGAAACTTAACTAACTGGATATGAATTACATCTGCCAAATATTCATCCAAATTGAAATAATGGACTGAAGAGGACTTAGAATTGACTAAACTCATTTTTAATAAGAAACCCAAAACTACTTCGTTGACATGAACGTCATCATCTAGACCTAAAATTTGGCAGACCAAAGGCACAACCAATTGCACTTCTTCTTTGAAAATGTGAATATTATACGACAGGAAAAGACCCTCTAAAAAATGACCTTCATTGAATACTGGACAGAAACTCACATCTAATCTCAATTTACAACCTTTGTATACTTCAACTAATACAGACTCATTCACAGACTCACCATTGTCAAGGAAATTATCAGGCAAATTAAGCACTCCACGAATAGTTTTTGCATCAATCTTACATAATATATTGGACGTGGAATGACTCATGATGACTCTTTCAGAAGGTGAATAGTTTCTTGCACACCATTCAACGAATTCAAGAAACAGTAAAGTCTGTTCAATGGCGAAGTAGTATGAAAAACACTTCCAGACACTCAAAACATCACTTCCCTGTAAATTATACTGCCACAATCTTGCTTTAGAAACCGATACATTTCCTATTGAAAAAACCGAGTCATACACATTCTTGTCTCTATCAACAAGAAATTCCTCTCTTTCATCCAGAACTCGGTTTAGAACTCCTAACCCATGCTCTCTCTCCATAATGGACAATCACAATAATTCTCTGAATAGAGCTTAAGTATTTGAAGCTTAACTATGACTGTAACTGCGAATACATAAGGTTGACTTCAGAAGGATGGCAGGTTGTCTCCTTCACTCGTCCATAGCATGCAAATAAAAATGATTTTTAAAAAACATGTAAACTTCACCTTTATATAATAGTCTATTCCAGAGGCTCCACCAGGCGGTTTTCTTTTAACCATTTTCCTTTGCGGAATGCATTCTGATCTGCCACGTGTACAATGGTTTATATTCTGCTACTGCCTTTCTGTTTCAATCATCATGCAACTTTATTCTCCGAAGCCGCTAACAACCGTCGATGAATCTCCACTTTTTGCTTTAGTCGTCGGATTAAAATTGGATGTACACACTCTACTAGCCATTTCCTATTTTTAAAACGTGCATCCTTATTATGCGGAGTCTTTACTGACCGTATATTTCACCCATTTTGATCCATCACCATCGATCTTCATGCCTCGTTAACCACATTTATTTATATTTATCTCACGCGCATCTCACTAGTCCAAAATGAGGAATTATCTACTAGGTGACTAACAATTCTAGTCACCACAGGTTTTCCAAGTGATTTACTACTAAATATGAGCAATTTTGATTGACCCAACTATAAACGACTAAAATTAATGACTAATTTAGTCACCATTTAACAAATATGACTAGATAATAAGTGAAAGAGTTAAAAATGACTAAAATAAATGACTAATTTAGTCACGACATAAAAAATGACTAGCTAGAAGAATACGAATCAGTCATTTATGTTAGTCATTTTTAATTGTGTCATGGAAAATTGCAAATTTGGCAATGAAGTGTAATTTTTGTAAGTTTTCTACCTTCTATTAGTAATATTAGTGCCATGCACCTCGATCTTCAAAGATCCAACAAAGCAATTGCATGAATTTTCTCCTAACCATCTTTATCCCTGTTGCACCATTGAAGCAAACCCGGTTAAGCGCATTCCAAAGGAAAATTATTTTCCTACGTCAATTACAATTTAGGTACTAGAACCAGTACCATATATATCGTTACCTAGATAGAAGCATCATATCCCTACATCCCCTTGAGAACCGGCCATTCAAATGCACCTCCTCCACGTAGACTTACCAAATGCATCCAATGCATGGACAAAAAAACACGTCAACTTCGTATTTCTGGGCTGAAGCTATCATTCGACCCTTGCTCCCCTGCTTTTGCACTTGATACCCTATTTTTGCAGAAAATAAGCCGGTTCAGGATCTCGCAATGACTAATTGGAGCACTTCAAAGGTATGGTTCTTGCCGCGCCGATTGTGTTCATCACTCCAATCAATAACTAGTTGTTTTGGTTTTTACAAGTCTCAATGCTGCTGAAGTTACTGCTTCCACTTTATATTTGCAATTATCACCATCTCCAGCTTATGCGCTCATAACCATATGCATTTTGAGCTTTCAACCTAGGAAAAGCATGAGCACCCTCATACAATGCCACCCTTTGCAAAGGTCACTAGTTTTTGCACATCGACATTCCTCACACGCTCCAAAGGAAAACTGAAGCAGACATTAGAAGAAGTGATTAAACTTTGCAAGGAGGTTTACTTGTTTCTTAGATTGTGGCAAGTTTTCTGTACTGGAACAGAGATTGTGCCCCAAAAGTTTAAAAGATTCGAATCATCCCGGTGTTGGAATCCGATACCATATATGGATTCTTTGATGGGGTCGAGCAAGATGGAAATTGTGGTACTGACATGATCCTCCGTATATATGACTCTCATAGTTTCAAGCTAAGGATGGGTGTTGGGAGTGGCACTAATACTTTTCTGAACTTTTAGCCTTATGGGGGATTTTATGGTTCGCAAAAAAAAAAAAAATTCTCTACCTTTCTATTATTGGCGAATCAAAGGTCATAATTGATTGGGCCAGAGGTCTCACCAATTTGCAGTCACTGAGTTATGATTGTTGGTTGAAAAGGATTGGGATCCTAAAGAATTGTTTTCTTTATTTATCCTTTAGGCACCTGTACAGGGAGTTCAATTCTGATGCGGAAAACCTATCAAATCTTGCGATAGGAGACTGCCCTGGTATTCTTCACTTATGTAAGTACTCAATTAACAGAATCATGATTACTGAAGGTCGCTTTACCTGCTTCTAGTTTCTCCATTCTAGTTTTGCCTGGGACTATTTTAGGTTGTATCTACATGACAAGTCTCCGGAGCCTTGCTATTTTTTGTCTCACAGTTATTTTGTCTTTTCCACATTTTTTCTTTCTATAGGTTGATGGGTAGAATCCCTCTCGTTTACTTTTGGATATTGTAATGTTTTGCCCAGGGCTTCAATATTGTCTTCTATCCTACTTTGAAGGGGATTTTACATGAACAACTATGATGTAATTTTGATTCTTATGAATAACAAATTACATATTTTTTTACAATGAAAAAAAACCATTAATATAGAAAGATTCCACCAAGTTTCTTTCTATATTTAGAAAAACAATTTAAAAAGCTATATTTTAACAAAATATATAATCCAAATTTCAATAAATTATAACAAAATATATAATTTATATTTCAATAAATAGAGATTCCATAATTTTCTCATTTACACCTTGGAAAAAACACAATTTAAAACAACCTATTTTGACAAATATATAATATATATTTTTATGTATAAATTTGTTTCCATTTTCCTTGTTATCTTTGAAAATTTAATTTTTTTTGGTTGACTAGTCAATTTTTCTTTATAAAACCAAATACCTTCAAAAATAAAAAATAAAAATAATCCAAAGTTAAAATTAACATTGTTTAATATTTCTATATATTATTAATATTACTAAAAAAATACTTAAAATCATTTTTAGTAATATAAATAAAACTAACCAAACACAATTATGTCTATACCAACATAACCTATATTTAAACCTTACCACGTTATAATTCCATAGTTCAAACGATGGCATTTTTTTATGTTATATGGTTATAACACATTAAGTTTGACATTACCGCTTGCATACAATCTCTTCGTGGCATGACCTTGGATAAAGATATGGTTAAGATTTATGATGTGGCAATATATAATAATATAACAATCCACATTATATTGGTATGGTTTTAATGGATATGTTTAACATTACCGCTTGCATACAATCTTTCGTGGCATGACCTTGGATAAAGATATGGTTAAGATTTATGATGTGGCATATAATAATATAACAATCCACATTATATTGGTATGTTTTTAATGGATATAAACATTGGCGCTTATGGTTTAGGCTCCACATTATACCATATTATACCATATGGTTTAAATATAGTGTTATAACATATGATTTACATGGATTCATGGTGACCTTGGGTTTGGTTACTAGGCTTAATCCAAAAGCAAACAAAATAAAGAAGTATTAGGTACGCTTTTTCTTGGACATGGATTGCATCCACACCTGCTGCTGCAAGTAGCGTCTCCTGTCAATGATAAGCTCTGTAACAGAGGATTGCTACACCTGCAAATGCACTAGAATAGGCCATAAGGATCAAATCTATTATTGGATATCCCGTGATTTTCACAAGTTGCAGCCATGAAAATAGGTCAGACCTGCCCAGGTTCATAATAATATTGCTATGTTTACGGATAAAACTCAGGAACTAGCAATTCCAAGGGTTGGTAGACCAAAAATGTTGTGTACAGGATTTCAGACCAAAGTTTATAATATCTAAGAATTTCCTCGCTTCAAGGTTCAAGGGAGGGACCTGGACTCTTTACTTTCCTTGCAGGACCCCTTCCATAAACACTTACGAGAGGATTTTTGCAAGTCTTTACCTGATGTTGCACCTCTTTTTTTGTAGTAACGTATAATGCTTTCCCAAATACTAAAATTGCGTAATCTGTTTAATATTGTTATATTTGTAAGATTCATGAGCAACCCCCAGGAATTGTGAGACTCATTGATTAAATTTGGGGATTACAACAATCTCATACAGAAATAAGCTTTCCATTACTTAGAGAATCCAACCTTTTAACAAACTAATTCAGAATATATACAAAAGGAGAAGTAAACTAAATATAGAATTAGAAAGTTAATTCCTAAATTTCTGCTAACAATTTGACTGCTTCACAAGATATTCTAAATGAATTCAACTGCATTCTATCCTATTTCTAACTTAACTCTTCCATTGATAGCAAAGCTAACTCAATTATTTCCAGAACTAGTTCACTAAATTGATTACCACTAACCTAAACATATGGAGATTCAATTAAGGGAAACCCACTCCCTTTTGTAAAATTTAGAATCTTAATTTTTGAATGGCCACATTGCAATTTAAGAGTGATTACCTTGCATCATTTATCCTTAGTAAAATATCTAGAGTAACCTTGGTAAGCAACACTACAACTTTGGGAGAACAGAGGTCTGTAGTGCTTTGGAGCATAACCCAATTGTCAAAGAAAGAGCTAGTACTAATTTGCTAGGTGTGAGAGGTGTGAGTACCTCCTAAATGCATACTAATTTGTCATATGTGTGAGGAAGTGATTTTTTAATTTTGGTAAAAAATTAATGACGTATTTTTTATGTTTAGCTATTTCTATAAGTCCCTGTTAATTTTTTCTTAAATTTTCTAGAGGTTGAACTTTAATGAAAGTGGTTTCTAAACCCAAATTTTAATTGCAAGTAATATGGATATGATGGGTGTATATTGCATAATGTTAGAGGGTGTCATTTATGATTTGTGTTATATCAGGAAACCTACATCCATTTTTCAATAGTGCTCACAAGTGTTTGTCGATCCCAAGAGTTGATACACTCGATGTTTGTACTTCATGTATAAGTCGATGTGATCAGGTGGCGATGCTATTAATCAATCCAAGTATGCGTAAAGAGTCGATGTCGATTCTCATTATGCTACTCCATGCAATCGATCCTAGAGTTGATACAGGAGTCGATGCCTTCTTATGAAAGGAAATATTCGTTAGAATATTTTTATTGAGGGCGATTCTTACAAACCTTGGTGCCATGATCATTTTTATCTCCAGGTGCCTATTTCATCAATTTTTCCTATATATCAATTTAATTGCTTAATTTTCCATTTCACCTTTGCATTTGTTGTTGGGAATTGATTGTTTCAGGCAGGCCCGATCACCTTGCATAATTTTATTTTTTGACAAAAAAATGGCAGAGCAAATTTAGAGATTAAAATTACGTGAAATGACGTCAGTTGCAACTATAATGAAATTTGTGGCCCAAGGGGACCGGAGCCTCTGAGTTCATTATGAAGGATAGGTGGCTAGGATACACGTCTTTGGTATATTCCCCAAATTCGTCAAGCATACACATTGAATGCCAAAGATTTATTGTGAATGGGCAGCAAATATTTATTGCGAATCAGCAGCAGTGTGGGAAAACCTCAAATCAAATGCATAAGCAATTTTTCAAAATGTATTTTTGATGAAATTTTATATGCTATCATTTTATTTTTAGTTTTTACTATTTAGAAAAACAAAATTTTAATACCTGTTTCTAACCTCAAATTTTAATTGCAGATAATATGAATGCTAGGAGGTGTATATCGCATAATTTTAATGTTATTGAGTATTAATTATTGATTTATGTTATTTTTGGTAAGTAATTTTTAGATTTTTGTTAAATATATAATAAAAACTAATTTTTTCATTACTTAAATTCTTTAATAAAAAATTTATTAATGAAGAATTTTACCTTAAATTTATTAATGAAAGAATTCTACCTTAATGGTTGAAAATGTAACTCTTTTATACGAGGAAAGAAATAAAAATGAATAAAAAAATAGTTTGAAAAATAAAATTGAAATGATCTAGGGAAAAAGAGGATTGCTAATCCAATTGTATTGGCATCGTTTTTTTCCTAATCCAATTCTGTTGCCATCGTTTTTTCTTCATCCAATTCTTGCCACGCGAAAGGTCGGATGTGCTAATTATATATCAATCAATCGTACAATTCTCAATTGGTCATTTTCGGGCAGATAATCCCACGGAGGGACAATGTGAATCCGAAGAGAGTCTCTCTAGACAGCGGACCACGGAGCCGCATTGTTCCACCTATTCCACAATCTAGGAAATGTGTTCCTCTTTCCAATTTGACAAATCAAGCATCCGCCCAATCTAAGCGTGGCATTCCCCATAGCCAGGTGAAATCATTTTCCAATTTTGTTCAAATGGGTTTTCTTGGTTTTGGCATTTGTATTCAAACAATGCAAGGGTTTTAGGTTTTTTTAGGTATTTATTCTAATTTTACTGGGCAGTTTGCTTTTGAAAATTTCTGTTTGAAATTGTAAAAAAATGATTACTTTGTCTTAAAGGGATTTATTAGCCAATCAACATCTTCAAAATCCAGGACTAGAGGGACTCCCAGCGGCACAAGAGACTCTGAAATTCAAAAGGGTCCTGCAAAATCCTCTATTCCCAGACACCCTGCAAAACCCGATAATGTTAGTGTAAGGGTTCTAAGAAACAATGTGGCCTACAGTATCTCTGGTTCCTCTAATCCGAACAATAGGATTTCATCTATAGGGGGAAAGATTTCAAATACAATTGCTGCTCATTCTTCAATTATTACAGAGGCTCTACCCATCAACGGCAATGCCTTAGATATTGCTTCAATGGAGCATAAAACCTTGCAGAACCTGTACATATCAAAGGATCATTTAAATTCAAAACCATTGGAAGGTAATTTTATGAATAAACTCTTTTTTCTTCATCGCTTGTGTGTTATGTGACCAGAAACCTAACCTAGGGGATCATTTCTTGTTTTTGTTCCAAATCTTGTTCCCGCTCTATATTTGTCCATTACTAATCAAATTTATATGTATAATATGCGAATGACTGTGCAGAGCATAATTACATATCATTGCACTCCTCCTTGCACATTGACTTTAGGCACCCTTCCTTGGGATTTCAAAATTTTGACAGTATTTTGAATTAAATAGATAGACATCCTAATAGATATAATATGAATCTCTTACCAAGCCTATCGACTTGCCCCTTGGATACTTCTGATTCTCATTCCTAAGATAGAAGTTAGTTTTGAAAAGATGAAAATAAAAGAATATGCCATATCAATACAGTAATATACCCGTGTTTTCCAAATTTTAGATCACAGAAGCATTTCTTGACATGATGCACCCTCTCCCTTGGGCCAAAAGTGAATGAAATGGACCTCCAAGTCCAAGAAAAAAATCCCTACTTCAAATGAGGGAATGGCTTAGCATATTCACGAGAATACCATTTTGGAAATACACCTGGTGGCTAAAATGTAGTCACCACCCACTTAAGGTTTTTAAACAAGACTGTTATGAGTGAAAAAGAGAAACTAGACTACAATGACTGAAATATCATAATCAGATGGTGTGGGCTTCCAAGTCACGATGAGAGTTTGGGAACCTAGAGTTTCACCCACTTAAAATCAAAATCAAATCATTGACTATTCTCATAGGGTTTGCAGGGGAGATTACAATAAGTGCAGATGTAATTGCTAGCTTCTTGCCACGTTAGCAAAGATAAATTCATTCTGTTCATCTTCCACATCATGCAGCATAAACATTGCATGAACCAGAAAATTCTTGTTAGGAACATTCACTGCTTATTTCATCCTTTTTTTGTGTTTCTGGCTTTGAACTGTCCCCTACAACAAAAGCATACACCTTGTTATTGATCTCAACCCAACTGCGTCCTGGGCGTCTTTCTATTCTCCTCTCTTTCATCATTTTTCTCACCTTTTCTACATCAGACCACCTACCAGCTGCAGCATATATATTTGACAGAGCCATGTAATGTGTAGCATTTTTAGGTTCCAACTTGAGAACATGGTCTGCAACACATTCTCCCAGTTCTATATTCATATGTGTTATACAGAAACCGAGCAAAGATCCCCACACTGTAGCATTAGGTTTGACTGGAATTTTGTCGATAATCGTTTCTGCCTACTAGGATGTAGATGTCTATGTTCTCAACGATCCTTTTAGTGCTGTTGATGTCTATCTCCAGTCATGTGTATCTATCCAATCATTATTATTTAGCAATTAAATCTATGAAGGACACCTTCTAATGCAATCCAAATGTGGAAAAGAACAAATCTATACTCTAGAGGAGGGCCAAGAATCCCCTCAAGGTTAGGCTTTGTAATCAGAGCTGACAGTTGACTCCATTCACCATCCATTAATTGTGAGGTAGTACTCAGTGGATTTTCCACAAGGTTATTACTTGGAAAAAAACATAAGCAACACTTATCAAAGACAAATAAGAAAACTGGTTATGCCATAAAAAACAACAAGACCTTAAGAGTGAAATAGAATTTCAGCAAGACCTTAAGAGTGAAAAGACAGGTTGCCAATTTTTCCCATATTTCTATAATTCTTTAGTTCTAAGTTTCTTCTTTCCGATATTTTCCCCAACATTCCCGATAAATTCCTTTGCAGAGCCTCGATGATATATTTGTCAAAACGTTGTTTGCAACATTGGCTTGGATAACTTGGGAAAGGAATGGGTTATGGTAAGGGAATGCTGAATTGAAAGGAATGGCTTTAATGAGCTTGTATATGGAGAATAGAGCTGTAATCCTAATATTTCTTGTGTTTGATCTTGACTTTGAAAGCCAAATACTACCACACCAGGATTTTACTAAAGGCCAGATAATAAGTGACCTCTTTTTGCTTGCATTAGAGACTTGTCGAGACAGATATCCCGAGGGACTGTGTAGTGGATAAGGGATGGGCCTTTTCTTGTGTAGTAATGTGCTGATAGGAAGAGGTCCATGGTTGATTCAGATGGTTGAAACTGGCTGGGTTATGGTAGTAGAGGTTTGGCTAATTCATGAGCACCGTGGGTTGGATTGAGTGAGAAATAAATGGCTAATAGAAAGTCCCTTCACCCTTGTTGCCTCATAGACTGGCCTAAGGTTGGTTTTTGTGTTGGATGCCTATGGTTGGGCAGTGAATAACTTCGAAGAAACTAGTTTCCATTGACAAAATTTAAACAAGATAAGCTCTCTTAATTTTTCTTCTGTTATATTGTTTATTAAGTCATTCTTATTGTTCTTGCCATGTGTGTGTTTAAAGATAAGTAAGTCATGGTTCTTTGAGTGTTAAGCTCTTAATCTAGCATGAAATGCTAGTGTGATCATGTTGAGCTTGTTTTATAAAGATTTTCCTATGCTTATGCAATTTGATTACGAGATATGTCATTGTATATGAGAATTCTAATCAAAAGATTAATATTTGATTGGAATCATTGTATGGTTCCTATATAAAATGTGATATGATGGTCTAGTGGAGGAGAAGTTTCAGTGCATAATCTGGATCATGAATGTTCAGTTGACCTGTGTATGATTTCCATTGGTCATTTAGGATAATTCCTTTATATTTCTTGGGAATCTTGCCATAGAGGTAAAATTGGAAAAGGAGGAATTTTGGTACCCTGATAGCCAAGGATAAGCAGTTGGGTACGTTACAAGGGTTCTTGCCATTATGTCATGGTGGCTAAGGGGGATAGTTGTGGTGTTTTCCTCTTTGTTCTCTTACTCTTGTTATGTAAAACGTATTCCTTTATTACCTTGAGATTGCATTTATAGCTGTAAATCTAGGGTACAAAAAGAAATGGAAATCAACACAAAAGGTTGTTGCAAATAAAAAATCTGTTCTACATTAGCATTGAATCTCCTTAAAAATCGACAAGAAGAGGGAAAGATGACATTGGAATCCTTATAATAAATATCAAAAAACAAAAAAATGGAAACAATGCTAGGTTGGAATCAATCCCTTTTCCACAATATCTATGCTAATGGTGTTAAAAATGCTCAATCCCCCCTCATTAGCTCAATGAAAGATGCTGAGAAAATCCTTTGTTCTCAATTCCCTACCACTAGTTTTCAAATTGAGGTAAATGAAACTAAAAAACGGTATTAAAGGGTTATTAGCATGAGTAGGGTGATGGGCTCTTAGCCTGTTCTTTTATTGCCCCCAGCCAGAAACCTTGGCACCCGTCAAATGGGGATTGAAACCTACTCTCATACCAATGGAATGAACCAAACTGTTCCATCATATGAAAAGGGAAAAAGGCCATAATATAATGTCCAAAGAATAGAAGTAATATTTAATAAACGTTATTGATACAACGATCATTGGAAGATAGTCAAGACGACTGCTTGTATGGAGCCCAAGAGACGTGTTCATGTTGAGGGACCCAGCCCTTTGGTCTTTAATCACTATTATAGATAATACTCTAAAATTATGTTTATTATAGAGATTTGTACAGATGTTCTAATCAATAGTCTAATTTGGTTGCTTAAATAGTATTCAATTTACTTACTTGATGTTGCTTGTAAGAATTTCTGTTTGAGTGTGTACTTATCTGCAATAATTGTATGCAGGTCTTCAAGTCTTCTGTGGCACATAGTGGAGCTCCCTGATGATTATCGGAATTTCATGAATAATGAATATGATGCAGCTCCATTAACTTCAGGCATGTTTCAATTCTTTAAGATGACATTTTTAACATTCTTTGGTTGTACCAAACATGACAATTGGTAAGTCATAAAGGGATCTAATGTTATTTTAAAGAATGAACAAGGTTATGATCTCTCATGTATTCTAGATTTCATATCATTTGTTTTTGCAGTGGAAGTAAATCATCATATCATTTTATATTGTTTATTAAGTCATTCTTATTTTTCTTGCCATGTGTGTGTTTAAAGATAAGTAAGCCGTGGTTCTTTCAGTGTTAAGCTCTTAATCTAGCACGAAATACTAGTGTGATCCTGTTGAGCTTGTTTTATAAAGATTTGCCTATGCTTATGCAATTGGATTACGAGATATGTCATTCTATATGAGAATTCTGATCAAAATATTAATATTTGATTGGAATCGTTGTATGGTTCCTATATAAAATGTGATATGACGGTCCAGTGGAGGAGAAGTTTCAGTGCACAATCTGGATCATGAATGTTCAGTTGACCTGTGTATGATTTCCATTGGTCATTTAGGATAATTCCTTTATATTGCTTGGGAAGCTTGTCATAGAGGTAAAATTGGCAAAGGAGGAATTTTGGTACCTTGATAGCCAAGGATAAGCAGTTGGGTACGTTACAAGGGTGCTTTCCATTCTGTCATGGTGGCTGAGGGGGATAGTTGTGGTATTTTCCTCTTTTTTCTCTTACTCTTATTATGTACAGCGTATTCCTTTATTACCTTGAGATTGCATTTATAGCTGTAAATCTAGGGTACAAAAAGAAATGGAAATCAACACAAAAGGTTGCTGCAACTAAAAAATCTGTTCTACATTAGCATTGAATCTCCTTAAAAATTGACAAGAAGAGGGAAAGATGACATTGGAATCCTTATAATAAATACCGAAAAACAAACAAAATGGAAGCAATGGTAGATTGAAATCAATCCCTTTTCCATAATATCTATGCTAATGGTGTTAAAAATGCTCGATCCCCCCTCATTAGCTCAATGAAAGATGGTGAGAAAATCCTTTGCTCTCAATTCCCTGCCACTGGTTTTCAAATTGAGGCAAACGAAACTAAAAATCGGTATTAAAGGGTTATTAGCATGAGTAGGGTGATGGTCTCTTAGCCTGTTCTTTTATTTCCCCCAGCCAGAAACCTTGGCACTCGTCAAATGGGGATTGAAACCTGCTCTCATACCAATGGAATGAACCAAACTGTTCCATCATATGTTGTTCCATCATATGAAAAGTAAAAACACCATAATATAATGTCCAAAGAACAAAAGTAATATTTAATCAAAGTTATTGATACAACGATCATTGGAAGATAGCCAAGACGACTGCTTGTATGGAGCCCAAGAGACGTGTTCATGTTGAGGGACCCAGCCCTTTGGTCTTTAATCACTATTATAGATAATACTCTAAAATTATGTTTATTACAGAGATTTGTACAGATGTTCTAATCAACAGACTAATTTGGTTGCTTAAATAGTATTCAATTTCCTTACTTGATGCTGCTTGTAAGAATTTCTGTTTGAGTGTGTACTTATCTGCCATAATTGTATGCAGGTCTTCAAGTGTTTTGTGGCACACAGTGGAGCTCCCTGATGATTATCATAATTTCATGAATAATGAATATGATACAGCTCCATTAACTTCAGGCATGCCTCAATTCTTTAAGATGACATTTTTAACATTCTTTGGTTGTACCAAACATGACAATTGGTAAGTCATAAAGGGATCTAATGTTATTTTAAATAATGAACAAGGTTATGATCTCTCATGTATTCTATATTTCATATCATTTGTTTTTGCAGTGGAAGTATGTATACCTTGATTTTAAAGTGTATCCCTATCTGGTGACTCCATATTACTAGATATTATGATCAATCAAAATTAAGCACCTTTTGTGCCCTTGAAAGGAAATTTACCCATCATAAGGAATTTCCTGGAAAGACAAAATCTCATATTCTGTTTTCACGGTGATACCATGCATTCATATATTGCTATAGAAAATGCTTCAAAGGCATGAATTGTTGTCAATCACAAAATCAATTGCAAGTCAAAAAAAATTACCATTCTCACATAATATTGGGTTGTGTATATAATTTATCTCTATGGATATATCTTTTTATCTCGTACCAATGATAAAAAGGAATAGAAATGAAACCGTTGAAATAATGAACATTATAAATGTAAAATTACTGTGAAAACTCATCCTATATCAACATTACAAGGATTACTTGCATGTTGTAGCCTTGAAATTGGCCAGCACGTACAAAATTCAGTTGAGAATTATGTAGTTAGGTTTTCTCATGCTGGAAGAGTGGATGGATGTTTAATGGGACCAAAACAGGCACGGGTAAATTGCTCAAGGGGAATTTTTCCCAACTTCGGAACTAACTTATAAATTAGAAAAAAGAACTACCTGCAAGTCAGATTGTTTGAACTTTGTAAACTGTATTCCTTGCTGACATCAAATATCAAACAAAGATTCTTGGGTTCCTCTCATTGCCACTCCTATAATAGCCTCCTGGGCACCTTTTCCTGAGACTCCACTTAATTCTTCCACAGCAACACAATCCTCATAAGGCTCAATGAATTTTTACTCCACATTTTCTTTCTTATTTTCATGTACTAAAAAATCTAGCATCCCTTGAATCTGAGTGTGTTTAAAATATTTTCTCTCTTGATGAGAAGATACATCCAAGGTGCCATTGTCCATAGGAATGACAAATAGTCAAGTTAAAATTTTAAAACATAAAGAGTATGATTGTAACTATGGTAACTTTACATAGTATAAAGTTTGAAGTCCTCTGCCTATCATGAATACTGGTTTAATTTCTCATTTAAAGGTCAATATTTTCCTTGAGCTATTCGACATAAACACATACTTCGTAGAACTTAGTCCAAGTTTTTCTATGGCATATTCTCTTATTACAGGTGTCACCTCTTTTGCAGGTACAAGCGAGTAGAGGTTCTATCAGCTTTTACAAGTGTTGTAAGTATGTGTTTATATACTGATGCTTTTCTTTCTTTGTTAAAGAGAGCTGGATTGAGGCTGACATTAACATATATTAACAAAATCATTTAAGATTACACTGCAATTCCCATGCTTCCATGTAATTAGTAGAAACACATTATCAAGATTTTTCTTTCATGCATGTGCATTGAATGTGAATAATCTATTTCTAGATTTTTTTACTTTGGATTTGTGGCGGATTGGTTTAAGTGGGAAATTAACATCCAGGAATTGCATCTTGCAAATAATGGATGGTATGCTCAATGTTAGTTGAGTGATTTTTCTACCTGTTTTGTGGGTTTTCAATGCTACTTCTTTGTCTATGTGACATTTTGTTATGTGGATTCTCAAGTACAATGCTTAAGATTCTGTGGATTATCAAACTATGAATTGTTATTGATTTCCTCACATGGACAAAGTGGTTAATGGGACTGAAAGGAATATCAACAATATAGTACATCAAGTGAAGTAAATATATTTTGAGCAATCATTGATCATGAAACAATGTAAGATGACACAAATGAATTAAAATTAATAGTGTGTCAAAGTGGGTGCATCTTTCTCTAGTGTACCAAAAACTAACTAGATAGGTGCTAGGGTCTAGAGCTTGAAAGGTTCTCCACTTGGGAAGATTTCCTATGTGGATCTCTTCCCAAGAGGAGAGCATTTCAAGCTCTAGGTCCTAGGACCTAGAAGCTAAAAAAACATGCATTCTAGAGCTATCTGCATCAAGACATGCATTCTTACTAGAAAAAAAGAATGCTTGTCTCGATGCAGTATAGCTCTAGAAACAATGACCTCCGACAGTCATGTGTGATGAAGATGTCCCATCATGTCAGTCAACTATAGCTGTGAAGTTAACCTTTTACAGAACAAGCCTCCTTTGTAGCTATTCAAAACATTATATTACCAATATTGCACTCATTGTCCCACTTTATTCGAGTAATATACATTTATAAAATGAATTACCATGCTCCTGTGTTCAGATATTTCTCATGTTAATACAATGGAGACATTGTCCCACTTCATTTGAGTAATATACATCTATAAAATGAATTCCCATGCCTCTGTGTTAGGATATTTGTTAATACATTGGTAGTTTGTATCATGATCAATCAGAGACAAAATGAATGATTTTAAATTGCAGCTGCTGTTGTGATTTTGCATTCTGAGTTAATCTATTTAGTATACAAAAGTAGTTTAAAAAAATGAATATGAGATGCAAGACACAAATGCAATGGGTGTTTAATTAAACATGATAAAAAAGAATCCAAATGTTGGGTTTCATTACTAAGTTGTTAATCAAGAATGGATGACCTTTGGGCCATTGCTCTTAGAATATGTGTTACAAAACCTAGGTTAGGGAAAACGTTGGAGAGGCCAGAGTAGGACTTGGCCCAAACTGAGGAAAATTTCATCTGATGCACAATTGGCTGTGATTAAAACTTCTAGCAGTTGAGTCAGACTTATCTGCCACAACTTTGACTTGATGCCAGTTTAACTCGATGCATATTTTTTGCTTGTGCTAGGTTTTATCTGCAATCCTGGGTCAAACACAATGACCCAAAAGTTTCTTAAAAATCATTTATTATGAGGATCCCAGTTGTTCAAGGCTCCTCTGATCCTAAAACAAGTTCATCTCATTCACTTTTAGTGTCTCCAACATTAAATCTCCCTGCCTTGGTGGTGGAAGCTGCGACATCAAGGTTGAGTTTTGATCATGGCAAGCTGTTGGTCAATAAGGGTGGGCAGTCATCAACATTTATATCTAAAAAACATATTGATGCCAAACCTAATGCAATGAATGGAACATATATAAAATTAAATTCATGTGTAAATACCGCTGGGGAATATTTCCATGGAAAGAATGCCAGTTTAGTTGATCCTACTATGAAATGTAGGTGTCACATACCCCAATTTTGTAAAATAATGTAAATTATTTAATTATATTCCTAAGACATTATGTTAAATTTAATGCTAAGTAGGAAATTGATGACTCAGCAGAGTCAACAGAATTGGAATGTAATTCAGAATATTTTATTATTAATAAATAAATTGTGGACACAACAACATGGGAGAGCTGTTAAAAAGAGGTTACTGGTCAAACTAGTGGATGGAATTAGGTAGAAGGCAAAAGACAAGTGGCAGCATCCTAAAACACTTCCTAAGTTGCAGGTGGAAACTTCCCTATATTTGGGGTCATGATCCCCCAAGAAAGTGGGATCAGAGCAGGTGGCTCATTAAATGACAACTAACCCAAAAAGACCTAGGCAATCTTTTAAAAGTACCCAATGAAGAGAGCTGAGGCTGCTCAGATATTTCTAGGGGAGAATTCATTCAGATGAATGATATTCAGGAAATTCATTGAGGGAAAAGGGAAAATAGTAAGGAATTTGTTCTGAGAGGAATGCTGCAGTAACTTGATTTATTATAGCATTTTAGCTGGGAGAAATTACTGATAAGTTCTGGGTTAGTACTGAGTTTGAAGACTGGTATCTGACCTTGTTGCACCTAGTTCCAGCCAGGGAGACCAGAGCAAGCTCGGGCGTCCTAAGGAGTCATTGTTTGAGTGCTCTACAGGAGTTGGTAGGGAGGAACGGCCTCCCATTGCTATTGTTTTCTCAGTTCAAACAGGTTCTGTCACTTAACTATTTTTGTTTTAATGAATGTGACTGGAAGAATGTTATGCTTATATTATATGACAAAAGACTTAGCTGTTTTAAGTAATGTTAATGTTTTAGTTATCAGTAAATTGAATCTGTTGATGAAGATTAAATACCCACTGTGTTTTTCCACATCTGGGTTCACCAGACCGTACTCCAGCACAGAGGTAGAAGTATAGAAGGATGGTATGATGATAATATAAAATAGAATATGAATGGAGTTTCACAGTATTTCTTTGAGTGGTTTAGAAGAAATATCTTTTGTATCTGGAGTGGTATTAACCTATAATAAAGACTGTTAAGTCATTCTAGAAACATATAAATAAATGTTATTGTTTATTGATAGTAGTATGCTCGAGAAGAGAAAAATAACTTTTGATACTGTAGTTACTTCTTTATTGTTATTTGCTATTTGAATGAAAAAAATAAAAAAGGTATAATAGTCCACTAAAATAGAGTCACGTTAGAAAAGATGATGTACAGTTTATTACTTAAAGAATAAATCACTGCAAGTATATTATCCAAGCGGAAGAAAGAATAGCTAGAACATCTATCTATTCTTACAGGTACTTAGTTACTAGCAGAATTTACTTAGAAAGTAATATAATTTCATTATTCATCTCTGTTCTACTTAGTTAAATATAATAAAATGCATTATTGCTAACTTATACTTTCAAAATGTTAACAATATAGGACTTAGTTAGCTCTTTTACTTTCTTTATAATGTGATTTAAAAACAGACAATATGGGACTTAGAGAATATGTCTACAAAGTAGATAGAACAGTAACTATAATAATAATACATTAATAAAATACTAAGTGTATTTACGTTATGAATAAACATAGGATAAAGGTATTAGTCTTATATTACCACTTATAGTTCTTTTCTATAAATAAACCAAGTAAAAGTAGCAACAGAAGCTATAGCATTTACAGATAAGACAATAGTCTTATATTTTATTCTCTCTGTTATTTTATATTCTCTCCTTTAGATATTGTTGCATGAACTAAGCATGTCGATTATGTACTAATTACAGAAACACTATCTTTTTAAATTCAGTATTATGAAATAAAAAATTATAATTTCTATATCTGAAGAAAGAGAAGTAACTAATAGATATTAAGTACTCCTTATGGGACTTTAAGTGTTAGTTTTTTATTTAGTAAGCTATATATATAATAACCATGACAGGTTTTATAAAACACACGGATTATAAGAATGATATACAGGAAATACCTTAAACTAATTTACAAAGCTATTATGAAAATGAAATCAAGTATACTAATGCACTGTCATTATTTTTAACAAAGTGACAAAATTCTCAATTTATTAAGCTTAAGTAAAAACTTAAACAACTACAACCTCATAATCGAACAGAGGTATATTATAAGAAAAAGATAAATACTGTAAACATTATGTAGCTATCGAGCCCCATTTATCAGCTATAATATAAATAGGTATGCAAATTTCAGTGCTGTAACAGATACTAAGAGTATAGAAAGAAAAATAGTATTAACAACTATTATGATGGTTTAGTATGGAAACCCTGTAAAAAAAAAATTTATAATTACAGCAAAAATAGAAGTTTCGGGTTGCAAACCCTTTTCCAAAACAGGCTCATGGCCTCAAGATTTACTCAGTAAAACTATCAGAATTTGGAATGGCTTTTCAAATCCCTATGTCCCTATAAGTATCTGAAGAGTATGGCATTTTCACCACAGTTTTACTCACTTCTTACACAACACTTAAAATATAAAAGAAACTAACTTATATAATCTCGGCCGAAGCCGGAGCACCCTCACACAACCGAGGGGTTTCTTCCGCTAACCCCAAATAGCAAGCAATTAATAAGACAAACTGAAGTTGCAGGGTTACAGGCCTCTTGTGCCAACCCTCAATAGCCCCGAAGGAGACCCCACAAAGAGAAAGAGCCATGGTTTAACCAGGCTTACCGGGAACTGATGACGGTGGCTCAAAAACTCGTTCTAGGAACTGTGCAGAAGAAAAGGGCCGAGACCTGCAACCAAAAAGGAACAATAATATTAAAATTTATAAGCTGGATAAGAAGTATATTGTAAAGAACAAATAGTAAAAGATAACACAGATGGTTTTATAGATTCTTTACCTGGTTCTTTTTAAAACGTGACCACCAACAACAACATTATGATCACCAATGCGACAAGGTAAGCCTGTTGCAGAAAAGAAGAAGAAGGTTTACGCAGTAATACTCGAATGCAAAGCAACGGTACAAAGCTTCGAACCTCACGGAGGAAGAATATTTACTCAGTCAAGGGTTTAAACTCAAGATAATGTGACAGAGGAAACCAGCTGGAAGAACAACCCAAGAATGACCATCAGCAAGGCATGAGATAGAACAAGCCACATGAAGACAACGAGATGGAGGTTCACGCTGTAAAGGAGGGATACATCAAGGGTGCACCAGCACCTTTGCGGAGCGACAGGAGCCCAAGGAGAAGGAATGAATAGTGAACTAGGGTTTGACCATGCCCTTTTAAAAACATAATACACGGCCAGGGTAATCCCACGTTACCTTTAAAAATATTTTCCTGTGGTGGGTAGACTGATATAGTTCGAAGAGCGTGCTAATTAACAATGATTTTGAATCATTTCATACACCAAGATACTCTTAGCATAATGCAAGGTCAGCGTATCATTCTCACGCTGCATAAAAATACAATAAAATCATTATTTCCAATATATAACTTTGAAGTCATTAAGGTCGTGAAGACCATCATAACCAATGCTTGGTAATTTATGAAAATTATAACGTGATAAGATCAAACCCTCGTTTGTTATGATAGAGTTATTATTATAACTCCCCTTTCCAAGAAAATTTATTTATTCTCCATAGTTTTTGAATGTTTAGAAAAAAAGGCAACTTCTCTATAAGAGTTAAGGATCATAAAATAAAGCCTAAGTTATAGTTTTGCCGTTGAACATAACCAATTCTTAAGCCTCTTATTCATATCCTATACTTCGTTATATGCTTGTTAAATTATTAAGATCCATCAACCCTTGAGCGTAACACAAAAGTATATTTTGGAAGATCAACAAATGGAGATTAGAGTAAAAACTAATACACTGGTCCTTTTGACCATAACAACCTCAATGAATTATCTGTGTTGAATCAATAACAATATATGGTACAAAGATATAAAATAAAATTTGTAACTACTATGTGGTGACGGCCCTTGATTAAGGCAACATCCTTAATCATAATAGATAACATGGCAAAGTTAGGCCACGTATAGCATACAAATAAAATCATACTATGGATGGTACCGCTTAGTTGTTTTTACTCTGCCATAAAGAACCAGTAGAAAATTTATATACTTTACGACTATAATATGAATTAGTCCGTAATCATCAAGAACCATAAATTACTACTTCTAGGAAGAAGGCCAGTTATTAAATGTACCTTAACAAGCATTGGAATCTGTTAGCATTATTTTCTTACTGAGCTCTTCTTTTGCGGCGAACGTTTATTAAATACTTTAGAATTGCAACTAGTAGCAACAAAAACCTCTTACCTGTAGTCTGTAAGGACAGGAAATTTCTGCATTAGCTCGAAAGCTAAGTAAGCCCAGTTTTGCATGACAGTCTCACCTTGTGGACGAAAAGAAAATAAAGTCAGTAAACTGAACAGATTGTTCTATCACTCTATGCAAATGACAGTTGAATAAGCTGATAACCTTTAACTAAATTGAATGATTAGTTAAGTACTTTTATATTAATATTATGTAAATAATAAAAAAACAAATTTAAATTTTTCGGATAATTTGAGGTATTGACATGTGGTATCAGAGCATGGTTCAAACACTAGTCCTTAATGCAGCCCAACTAGTTTCCACAGGACAGTAAAAAAAAAAATGTACTAACCTGTATGTTGTTTTATGTAAAAAGAATAGAAAACTTCTTTTCTGAATCTAACAGGAAGGTATGGAGAAGGTAGGAGGATATGTTGAGGAGGAGTCTCCAAACACTGAGACAAGACAGATGTCTAGAGAACCTGTGTTAGAAGAGGTAACTGTTCACTCCTCAAGGCTGATGCAGACTATAACGGATTTAAAGATTGAAATGGAATCAGTCAAGAAGGACAATGAAAAGATTTTGAAGACTCAAGAAGAGTTGAATAAAATTTTGATAAAAAAATTTCAGACTGAAGGGAGGAGTAAAAGATTCGAATCTGAGGAAGCTAGTCATCAGAAAGGATCTAAAAATATGAAATTAGCTAAAGCTGAAAGCAGTTCAGCATCTGAAGGATTCGGGGAACAACAAAGCTATTACACTACTAGTGACAGTAGTGAGGCTGAGTTGTATAATAGAAATAAAAAGTACAGGCCATATGAAGAGATTTCTGGGGAGTTCAAAAAAAAAAAGCCCCCAATTTTTAATGGAGAGACTGAAAAAGGGGAAGAAGCAGAGTCCTAGTTATCCGGGATGAGAAAATATTTTCAGATATACAACTATTCAAATCAGCTGAAGGCAAGAATTGCCATCTATAATCTTTTTGGAAAAGCAGATATATGGTGGCAAGATCTGAAGAGAGTTAAGGGTATCAAGGAAAAAGAGGTTAACTGGGGTACTTTTAAAAGGTACTTCAAGAAAAAAATTCTGTCTGAACAGTACTATGAAGAGAGGGCTAAAGAATTTTACGAGCTAAATTTAGGATCCATGACTATGAAGGACTTAAACAGTAAATTCTTAAGTTTGTTGAGGTATGTACCTTATTTAGTTGATGAGAAACCTAAAGTACAACGGTTTCTCAGTTGTCTGCCATATTATATCAAGGACATAATTGAGTACGATAACCCTAAGACTCTAGAAGAAGCTATGAGGAAGGCAAACTTCTGTTTTGAACAGAACAAAAAGAAGGAATATATAGCCAACTGGAAGGCTAAAAGGAACAGTAATCAGTCTGAATTTAAAAAGAAAGAATTTGTACCCCGAAAGAATTTCAGAATTTTTGAAGAAAATGGAACAGATTGTGAAACAAGTGCAGAAAAATTTGAAGGTAGCATAGGATCGTCAAAAGATCCAAGCATATTTGAATAGAACTCCCAAAGAGTTCCAGGTGGGTGATCACGTGTTTATAAAGGTAAGACCAAAGAAAAGCTCTCTAAGACTGGGGAGCTGTGCAAAATTAGCACCATGTTACTGTGGTCCGTTTGCAATTTTTTCTAAAATTGGTCAAGTTGCATTTCAGCTAGCATTACCACCTAACTTAAAAGTGCATAATGTTTTTCATATTTCTGTTCTGAAAAAGTATGTTCATGATGCTACTCATGTAATTGATTGGAATGTTGTACAGGTAGAACCAGAAGGGGAAGTTCTGGTGGAACCGGACTGTATCCTCGGGAGGAGGAAAATTACTCTACGGAACCGCACAATTGGATAGTTGAAGGTGCAATGGAAGCACCTTAGACCTGAAGAAGCTACCTATGAACTGGAAAGTAAGATGCGGGAAGCATACGCAAATCTGTTCCAGGAGGTTGCAGAGGATGAAGAATAAGTAACATCGAGGACGATGTTACATTTTAAGGGGATGTGTATGTCACATACCCCAATTTTGTAAAATAATGTAAATTATTTAATTATATTCCTGAGACATTATGTTAAATTTAATGCTAAGTAGGAAATTGATGACTCAGCAGAGTCAACATAATTGGAATGTAATTCAGAATATTTTATTATTAATAAATAAATTGTGGAGACAACAGCATGGGAGAGCTGTTAAAAAGAGGTTACTGGTCAAACTGGTGGATGGAACTAGGTGGAAGGCAAAAGACAAGTGGTAGCATCCTCAAACACTTCCTAAGTTGCAGGTGGCAACTTCCCTATATTTGGGGTCATGGTCCCCCAAGAAAGTGGGATCAGAGCAGGTGGCTTATTAAATGACAACTAACACAAAAAGACCTAGGCAATCTTTTAAAAGCACCCAATGAAGAGAGCTGAGGCTGCTCAGATATTTCCAGGGGAGAATTCATTCAGGTGAATGATATTTAGGAAATTCATTGAGGAAAAAGGGAAAACAGTAAGGAAGTTGTTCTGAGAGTAATGCTGCAGTAACTTGATTTATTACAGCTTTTTAGCTGGGAGAACTTACTGATAAGTTCTGGGTTAATATTGAGTTTGAAGACTGGAATCTGACCTTGCTGCACCTAGTTCCAGCCAGGGAGACCAGAGCAAGCTCGGGGGTCCTGAGGAGTCGTTGTTTGAGCGCCCTCCAGGAGTTGGTAGGGAGGAACGGCCTCCCATTACTGTTGTTGTCTCAGTTCAAATAGGTTTTGTCACTTAACTATTTTTGTTTTAATGAATGTGACTAGAAGAATGTTATGCTTATATTATATGACAGAAGACTTAAAATTTTTAAGTAATGTTAATGTTCTAGTTATCAGTAAATTGAATCTGTTGATGAATATTAAAGACCCACTGTGTTTTTCCACATCTGGGTTCACCAGACCGTACTCCAGCACAGAGGTAGAAGTATAGAAGGATGGTATGATGATAATATAAAATAGAATATGAATGGAGTTTCACAGTATTTCTTTGAGTGGTTTAGAAGAAATATCTTTTATATCCGGAGTGGTATTAACCTGTAATAAAGACTGTTAAGTCATTCTAGAAACATAGAAATAAATGTTATTGTTTATTGATAGTAGTATGCTCGAGAAGAGAAAAATAACTTTTGATATTGTAGTTACTTCTTTATTGTTATTTGATATTTGAATGGCAAAAATAAAAAAGGTATAATAGTCCACTAAAATAGAGTTAAGTTAGAAAAGATGCTTTATAGTTTATTACTTACAGAATAAATCACTGCAAGTATATTATCCAAGCGGAAGAAAGAATAGCTAGAACTTCTATCTATTCTTATGGGTACTTAGTTACTAGCAGAATTTACTTAGAAAGTAATATAATTTCTTTATTCATCTCTGTTCTACTTAGTTAAGTATAATAAAATGCATTATTGCTAACTTATACTTTCAAAATGTTAACAATATAGGACTTAGTTAGCTCTTTTACTTTCTTTATATTGTGATTTAAAAACAGACAATATGGGACTTAGAGAATATGTCTACAAACTAGATAGAATAGTAAGTATAATAATAATACAGTAATAAAATACTAAGTGTATTTACGTTATGAATAAACATAGGATAAAGGTATTAGTCTTATATTACCACTTATAGTTCTTTTCTATAAATAAACCAAGTAAAAGTAGCAACAGAAGCTATAGCATTTACAGATAAGACAATAGTCTTATATTTTATTCTCTCTGTTATTTTATATTCTCTCCTTTAGATATTGTTGCATGAACTAAGCATGTCGATTATGTACTAATTACAGAAATAGTATCTTTTTAAATTCAGTATTATGAAATAAAAAATTATAATTTCTATATCTGAAGAAAGAGAAGTAACTAATAGATATTTAGTACTCCTTATGGGACTTTAAGTGTTAGTTTATTCTTTAGTAAACTATATATATAATAAACATGATAGGTTTTATAAAACACACGGATTATAAGAATGATATACAAGAAAGACCTTAAAGTAATTTACAAAGCTATTATGAAAATGAAATCAAGTATACTAATGCACTGTCATTATTTTTAACAAAGTGACAAAATGCTCAGTTTATTAAGCTTAAGTAAAAATTTAAACAACTACAACCTCATAATCAAACAGAGGTATATTATAAGAAAAAGATAAATGCTGTAAACATTATGTAGCTGTCGAGCCCCATTTATCAGCTATAATATAAACAGGTATGCAAATTTCAGTGCTATAACAGATACTAAGAGTATAGAAAGAAAAATAGTATTAACAACTATTATGATGGTTTAGTATGGAAACCCTGTAAAAAATTTTTTATAATTACAGCAAAAATAGAAATTTTGGGTTGCAAACCCTTTTCCAAAACAGGCTCATGGCCTCGAGATTTACTCAGTAAAACTATCAGAATTTCGAATGGCTCTTCAAATCCCTCGGTCCCTATAAGTATCTGAAGAGTATGGAATTTTCACCATAGTTTTACTCACTTCTTACACAACACTTAAAATATAAAAGAAACTAACTTATATAATCTCGGCCGAAGCCGGAGCACCCTCACATAGCCGAGGGGTTTCTTCCACTAACCCCAGGTAATAAGTAATTAATAAGACAAACTGAAGTTGTAGGGTTACAGGCCTCTTTTTCCAACCCTCAATAGCCCTGAAGGAGACCCCACAAAGAGAAAGAGCCATGTTTTAACCAGGCTTACCGGGAAATGATGACGACGGCTCAAAAACTCGTTCCAGGAACCGTGCAGAAGAAAAGGGCCGAGACTTGCAACCAAAAAGGAACAATAATATTAAAATTTATAAGATGGATAAGAAGTATATTGTAAAGAACAAATAGTAAAAGATAACACAGATGGTTTTATAGATTCTTTACCTGGTTCTTTTTAAAACGCGACCACCAACAACAACATTATGATCACCAATGCGACAAGGTAAGCCTGCTGCAGAAAAGAAGAAGAAGGTTTATGCAGTAATACTCGAATGCAAAGCAACGGTACAAAGCTTCGAACCTCACGGAGGAAGAATATTTACTCAGTCAAGGGTTTAAACTCAAGATAACGTGACACAGAAAACCAGCTAGAAGAACAGCCCAAGAATGACCATCAGCAAGGCATGAGATAGAACAAGCCACATGAAGACAACGAGATGGAGGTTCACGCTGTAAAGGAGGGATACAGCAAGGGTGCACCAGCACCTTTGCGGAGCGACAGGAGCCGAACGAGAAGGAAGGAATAGTGAACTAGGGTTTGACCATGCCCTTTTAAAAGCATAATACACGGCTAGGGTAATTCCACGTTACCTTTAAAAATATTTTCCTACAGTGGGTAGACTGATATAGTTCGGAGAGCATGCTAATTAACAATGATTTTTAATCATTTCATACACCAAGATACTCTTAGCATAATGCAAGGTCAGCGTATCATTCTTACGCTGCATAAAAATACAATAAAATCATTATTTCCAATATATAACTTTAAAGTCATTAAGGTCATGAATACCATCATAACCAATGCTTGGTAATTTATGAAAATTATAACGTGATAAGATCAAACCCTCGTTTGTTATGATAGAGTTATTATTATAACTCCCCTTGCCAAGAAAATTTATTTATTCTCCATAGTTTTTGAATGTTTAGAAAAAAAGGCAACTTCTCTATAAGAGTTAAGGATCATAAAATAAAGACTAAGTTATAGTTTTTCCCTTGAACATAACCAATTCTTAAGCCTCTTATTCCTATCCTATACTTCGTTATATGCTAGTTAAATTATTAAGATCCATCAACCCTTGGGTGTAACACAAAAGTATATTTTGGAAGATCAACAAATGGAGATTAGAGTAAAAACTAATACACTGGTCCTTTTGACCATAACATCCTCAATGACTTATCTATGTTGAATCAATAACAATATATGGTACAAAGATATAAAATAAAATTTGTAACTACTATGTGGTGACGGCCCTTGATTAAGGCAACATCCTTAATCATAATAGATA
>LPNX010633218.1:341358-404598 GCA_001517045.1 Pseudotsuga menziesii
ACATGGCAAAGTTAGGCCACGTATAGCATACAAATAAAATCATACTATGGATGGTACCGCTTAGTTGTTTTTACTCTGCCATAAAGAACCAGTAGAACATTTATATACTTTACGACTATAATATGAATTAGTCTGTAATCATCAAGAACCATAAATTACTACTTCTAGGAAGAAGGCCAGTTATTAAATGTACCTTAACAAGCATTAGAATCTGTTAGCATTATTTTCTTACTAAGCTCTTCTTTTGCGGCGAGTATTTATTAAATACTTTAGAATTGCAACTAGTAGCACCAAAAACCTCTTACCTGTAGTTTGTAAGGACATGAAATTTATGCATTAGCTCGAAAGCTAAGTAAGCCCAGTTTTGCATGACAGTCTCACCTTGTGGATGAAAAGAAAATAAAGTCAGTAAATTGAACAGATTGTTCTATCACTCTATGCAACTGACAGTTGAATAAGCTGATAACCTTTAACTAAATTGAATGATTATTTAACTGCTTTTATATTAATATTATGTAAAAAAAAAATTTAAATTTTTCGGATAATTTTGGGTATTGACAGTAGGAGTCATGAAGGTTTTAAAAGTCTATTGAATAATTCATACTCTGACACACACAAGGGTTCATCTGAGCTGGGAAGTGGGCACCTTGAAATAGGAAGAAGTGAAAGAACAAATGTCACTTCAGTGTCATCTGGTATTGTCCATGTTGGACTTTTTAAAGATAGCTTTTCAATCTATGTCCCTCAAAGAAATAATTATGTAGTTTGTAGATTGATATCTATCATAAATTTGTTTGAATATCATCATTGTCAAGAAATCACAACTTCTTAAAGGGTGCTAGCTCAATGGTAGAGCGCCTGCCTATAATTAGGCAGGAGGTTGGTGGTTTGATTCCTCTGTGCCCTATCATAAATTTGTGACTACATAAACGACTAAATTCACATATATATGACTATTAGTAGCTAATTTCCCATATCTTAGTCGTATTTAGCTTAGTCATTAATATGTTAACATCTAGTAGTTTATTTAGTCGTATATTTGGTCATTAATGGTTGCAATCAGTGACTAAATCAACGACTAAATCAGCAACTAACTCAGTGACTAAATCAGTGACTAAATCCATGACTAAATCAATGACTAAATCATTAACTATCAATGACTAAAACAATGACTAAATCATTGGCTATCAATGACTAAATCATTGACTATCAATGACTAAATCATTGTCTTTCAATGACTAAATCAATGACTAAATCAGTGACTACTAAGTCAAGATATTAATGACTAGTGAAATACGACTAACTATAAGATAGTGGAAGTTTGCTACTATTAGTCACCGACTCAAAAATAGTTGTTTATAGCATGATTTTAGTCATTTTTTTAGTCATTAATTTCTTATTTTCTACTAGTGTCTCCATCGAGTAGATCTGTTCTAAACCATAGATCTTCACCTCTCTCATTCTACACCATCAAATCATGAGCTAATTTAATCTTTACGTGCCATTCTATAATAGACTCAAATTATTAATCTTAGCCAAGTTTCATGTAACCTTTATTTTTTCCCCATCATATTTCTTTCACAAATTTTTCAAAATAGAGGTGCTAACAACTGGCTCCATCTGGGGATGATATCCTCCCTGCGAGGTATCAAAGAACTCGTAGACCAGGTGCATGTCTTTAATCTTTGTATGAAACTTCCAAACTTTTTACTTTTTAGCTAATATATTTTACTAGAGAAAAATGGTTTACCTCCTAAATCTTAGGGCCTTCACTACGGGCTTAAAAAATATTCGGTTCACCATATGTACTATTTGCAAGAAATCAAATATTTACAAACTATGATACAACTTTACCTTCCACCCTAGGATAGGTAGTGCTTCAAAAATATTCCATTGACAGGGTTAGTCTCCAGAGAAACCCCATTCGGATATTCCAAAAGAAATGCATTTTCCCCTCTGTGACCTGCAACAATATAAGGACTGACCCACATGTGATCGAATTTGCCATGTTTATCCTCTTTAGGAGCATCCCACTTCAACACCAGGTCATTAATCTGAAACTGTTCTTCTCTTACCCTTATATCAAAAGTATTTTTCATTTTTTCCTGGTGTGTCTGTTCTCTATCATAATCCCTGCTCCATTGTTCTTCTAACTCAATGATTTGGTTTATCCTTCTCTACTTGTGGTTTGGCTCTTCTTTTTGTTCTTGAAAATACCTCATAACCAGAACACCCAACAATGTTGAAAACACAACTTCAGTTCCATATACTAATTGGAAAGGAGACATCCCAATCAATCTTTTAGTACTAATCCTGTCAGCCCATAAAGCATATTTGAGTTTGGTATGCCAAGATCTCTTATTATCTTCTAACAAATTCTTTATAATCCTTACTAGGCTTTTATTTGAAGCCTCAGCCAATCCATTTCCCTGTGGATAATAAGCAGTTGAATGATTTAATCTGATATGATATTTATGACAGAAGTTAATCATCTTTTTGGATTTGAAAGCTGTTGCATTATCAGTCACTATTCTCCTGGGGCACCCAAACCTAGCCAATATGTTTTCTTCAAAAAATTCCATAATTACGGCCTCAGTGGCTCTCCTAGTGGGAATTGCTTCGATCCATTTTGTAAAATAATATGTAGTTGTTAAGATCCATTTATGCTGTCCTGAAGAATTAGGATTTATTTCTCCAATGAAATCCAAACCCCACTGCTGGAAAGGAGATTCTATTGTTATTGGATTTAAAGGAAGAGGAATTACCTTTCTTTTACCGTTAAAAATCTGACACTAATGGCATATGTTGGTTTCTTTATACACATCTGAAAAAAAATGTTGGCCAATAGTAACCTGCTCTCAGAATTTTATTTCCAGTCACCTTCCAAGAATGATGTCCTCCACAATCTCCTTTATGAAATTCTTTTACTGTATGCTGGGATTCATTTTCTAAGAGGCAATTTAGTAACACCCTTCTAGGGTCCTTCCAATAAAGATATCGATTTATAATACAAAACTTAGTAGCCTTCAACTTCACCGACCTTGCCCTTGATTTACTCAATCTTGCTGGTGCTTGTAAATTTCGAAGAATATGAACAATATCAGAGTACCATGGAGATGCAAAAAAGTCAATCGTTACTTCCACCTCTGTATCCAACTGATGTGACTGAGTAGATAAGAAATTGAGCTGTAAAGACTCACAGTTTGACTCTATCATCATTTTGGCCAATCCCTGTCCTTTAACCAACTTGGTAGGTTTAATTTCTATATCATACTCCAGCAATGTTGCTATCCATTTCGCCCTTCTTCCTTCTATATCAGGTTGTGTGAGAATCCCTTTAACCGCAGTGGTTGGAACATGAGCAATCACATGTGAGTGAAGAATATACACCCTAAAATATTTCAATGCTTTAACCAAAACGTATGCCTGCTTCTCCGTGATATCATATTTCAATTCTCCATCTCTCAACGTCTTGCTGAAAAATGCTATGGGTTTCTCTATACTCTCATTATTCTTCTGTAACAAAACTACAGCAATAGTATGTTCAGAAGCATAAGAAAATATTAGAAAATCTTTAGTGAAGTCTAGACTTACCAACACTAGAGCTTCCGAAATAGCTTGTTTTATTTCCTTAAAAGACCTCTTGGTCTTCGTTGTCCATTTTATTTCCTGACCCTTTTTCAACATATTTGTAATATTCATTAAGATTTCAACAAAACCGGACACGAACCTTCTTAAGAAATTCACTTGTCCCAAGAATGATTGTATTTCTTTTTTATTCCTTGGTTATCCTACCTTCAAAATTGCGGTGACTCTATCAAGATCAATCTTTATTCCATCTTTAGAGATTATGTGGCCCAATAATTTTCCCTCTCCAAGTGCAAAATTTGAATTCTTTAGATTCAATGATATGCCAAATTCCCTACACTTCATGAAAATCTTTTCCAAGTGATGAATATGCTCCTTATCAGAAATCAAATAAACTATGATGTCATCCATGTAAATTACCACAAATTTTCCAATTTATTTTGCAAAAGCAATATCCATAGCACGCTGGAAAGTGGCCCCTGCATTCATCAAACCAAAAGGTATTTTTGCATACATAAAAGTGCCCCATGGTGTAGTAAAGGCAGTTTTCTCTTGATCTTCAGGTAACACCTTAATCTGATTATAACCGAAAAAGCCATCCATCATTGAAATTCTTTCTGCTCCAACCACCTTTTGCAATATATGGTCCATCTTCGGCAAAAGATAATTATCTTTCATAGAGACCTTGTTCAAATTCTTGAAGTCTATACACAGTCTTATTTCTCTATTCTTCTTTCTAATAGGAACTAAATTAGCAACCCATCTTGAGAATCTTAAAGTCACAATAATCTTGGCATCAAATAATTTTTTAATTTCCTTCTCAATGAGTGGTAGCAGTTTTGGATTTATTCTTTTAAGCTTTTGTTTGAAAGGTTTTTCTCTGGGTTTTATGGGAATAGTATGATGTATTATAGATGTATCATATTCTTAAATATCTTCATATCTCCAAGAAAATACATCTGTATACTTCTTCATTAAGTTTACATACTCTTCTTTTTCTTTTACCTACAAATTTCTGGACAACTTTATAATATTTGGATTTTCTTCAGTACCAATATTCTTGTCTTCAACAGCATTTCCAGCAGGCTTCACTTTAGGATTTTAGCAACATCATTTTGATCAAAAAAAATTTCTAAAGGGATCAAACCTCTTGGTATAAAATGATTTTTCAGTTCGATAACATCTTTTCCTCCTAAGGTTTGTTAGGATATTTAGACACTTATGAGTTAGTTAAGATCAACTTGTGTAATATATCCCTTAGGTAAAAGTGTGTTTCTTTAGTATGCATTAGTATGCAATTGAAAATATTCTAATATGACGATCATGATATGTTCTAGACATAGAGTGATCTGATGGTTTAACTTCTCTAAGAGCATACCTACCATTGATTCGTGGCTTAACACTCGATTGGTCTATGATTTCTATTTAAAGAGCATATAGGGTCCTTGGCTAGTTGATCGATTATGAGAAGCTCATGTAACTTTCTTTCTTTTGCATAATAAATTGCTCCAAGTAGCTATTTGGCTGGGCCCGTGGACTGTTTCCCTCTCGAGGGTTTTAACCACGTGACAAACATCGGTGTGTTGATCTGTGATATTTTTATGTGAAGTGGTTTCTGAAGGTGTTCGGTATTTTGGGAGTACACTGTGTACCTGACCATGGAATTAGAGCTTTTATGAAGAACCGCTTTTGGTTCTGATCAAGATCTGGAACTGGTGTTGCCAAAACTTTAAAAGGGTTTCTGTTTCTGGATTTTCTGTGCATTTTTGGCCTATGGGAGTTGTTCCATTGTGTCCATAGCATCGTTTCCATTGGGAAATAGTTTTTTCTTCACCGAAAACCATTTCCGTTTGCTCCAGAAACACCCATTTCGGCAAATCTGAAGGAAAAGAAAGCAAGAACGGAAAACAAGAGAGAAGAGCCGGAAAAAAAAGGCCCCCTTCCTCTTTCCATACTTTTACGTACCTTTTAAAGTTAGCTCACTTGGTCCAAAGTTGCTTTACACCTTGATAAGTCTTGAGTTCAAGTCTTATCAAGCTACTTTTAGTGCATGCAATTTCTATTTTCAAGTTACTTTATTGTAAAAGTGCATCTCACATTAATAAAATAAAATAAAAGTGAGTCACTTAAGTCTTTTAATTTATTGCCGCACTATTTAAAAATTCACATTATTGTAAAAGTGAACATCACTTATTCTACAAAAGTGATTCACTTCAAAACAACTTTATTGTAAAAGTGATTGTCAAAAGTTGATCTTGGGAAGAGGGGGTTTCTTTTTTTTAGTTGGTCAAGTTAATATCTGCCATGTCATTATTGGGGACATCTTCAACATTTTCTTTGATCAAGCATAACTTCATCATCCAGAATCAATTTTCAGTGTCGTTTTTTTTTAAACCGCATATTTTTTCAAGCTCTTTGCAACCAGATAGTTAGTTTCTGTTTTTTCAGCCATTATTTTATAGTATGGCCACCCCTTGTGATATTATACTTACAAGTTCTAACTATTTCTCATGGAAATGTCATATGGAGGATGTTCTACGAAGTAGGGGACTTTTCAGGATAACCTCAGGGAAAGAAACAAAACCCGCTGATGATGATAAGAAAATTAAATGGAAAAATAGATGCGATGAAGCTCGTGGATTGATTGGGATGTCAATCTCTATTGATTTGCGATTCCACATATCTAGCATTGATGAACCTAATAAAGCTTGGGAAAAGTTGGAATCTTTGTTTGGTAAACACAATGAAATTTGGGGTCATCAACTTGAGAATGAGTTGCTTTCCTTGAATCCAAATGATTTTTCATGCATTCAAGACTATTTATCTAAGCATAAAACTATTAGACTCTTATGTGCAGAATGCAAGATTAAGAAAGAAGACAAATAATGTATGTATCATATTCTTTCCAAACTTGGACTTGCATATTCTATTTTTGTATCTACATTCTACTCCATGAAAGAATATTTGATTGCAGCTAGCTATCAAGAGCCTAGTCTTGAATCCTTTTGTGATTCATTAATTAGAGAGCAAGATAAGTTCATTCATCTTGGAATAATTAACAATGCAGATACATCTGGGAAAGCCTTATTGTCCCAACAGAAAGAAAAGTCCAAGCCTCCCAAGAAATAGAATTTTCGCAATAATAAGCCAAACAACAAGGGTCCCAAACCCTCTCAGTCATGTCTTTCTTTAAAAAATGACAAAGGATCCAAGCAAAAAAAAAAGAAGACTGAGCGTCATTGCAATTTTTGTGGGAAAGATAATCATGATGAATCTAAGTGTTTCAAGAAGATGGCAGCCTTGGAAGCAACAATGAAGAAGCACTACATCAGCATAGATTCGTCTTTAGAATCTAACTTTCATGGATATGCACTTTGTGCTTCCGGTTACTCTTATACTGCATCTTCTTCTTCTACTTCAAATGAATGGCTCATTGATTCTGGATCATCTTATCATATGGCTAAGGATCAAGCCATATTTTCTACTATGCATGAATGTAACACCAAACAAATATTTGTTGGTGATGATAGATCTCTAAGTGTTGTAGGATCTGGAACAGTTCCAGTAGAAAATGGTCATTTCAGTGATGTACTATGCGTTCCAAAAATTTCCTGCAATTTGTTATTAGTCTATCCAATTACTCATTCAGGTGAAGGTAAAACTATGACGTTTACACCTCACCAAGTTGTAATCAAGGATTTTAAAAATCCTCAAAATGTCCTTGCTACTAGAACTGTTGATGATATTACCAGGTTGTACAAATTTAACAACTTTGGGTCATCACCTTTTCCTTCTGTTTTTGTTGCTCATAGTGATAACTTGAGCAAACTTTGGCATGAGCGATTTGGTCACTTAAATTATCTCTCATTGCAACAACTATGTAAAGACAATATGGTGACTGGTATTTCACTGGTATCTTGCAAGGATGGTGTTTATTTTGGTTGTGTACTCGAAAAACATCATCGGGACAGTTTTGACAAACGTGCCTCTTGGCACGCCTTGGTTCCCTTGTAGCTTGTGCATAGTGACTTGTGTGGCCCTCTTCCATCCGCTTCCTTTTCTGGTTTCAAATATTTCTTAACTTTCATTGATGACTACTCAAGATGCACTTGGGTTTACTTCCTAAAACTTAAGAGTGAAGCATTTAACATGTTCTTGGCCTACAATGCCCTTGTTGAAAAACAATCTAGTCATCAAATTATTAAGTTAAGATCTGACAATGGAGGAGAATATGTTAACAACAAGTTCACTAATTTTTGCACTGAACAAGGAATCCAAAAAAAACAAACTATTCCATATACACCACAACAAAATGGTGTAGCTAAATGGAAGAACCGCACTTTAAAATAAATGGCTAATTGTATGATCCAATCTAAGGGACTAAGTCTTCAATATTGGGCTGAGGCCATAAATTGTGCAAATTGCATAGTTAATCACACACCCACTAAATTTTTACAAGGTATAACATTGGAAGAAGCATGGAGTAAAATTAAACCAGATGTAAGTCACTTTCATGTGTTTGGTTGTAAAGCATGGGCTCACATTCCAGATGAAAAATGAAAAGCATTGCAGCCTAAAAGTGAAAAGTGCATATTTGTTGGATATTCTGAAGATGTAAAAGGTTATAGACTTCTTCAGCCACATTCTCATGATATAATCATTAGAAGAGATGTTAAATTTGATGAAAATCTCTTGTCCTACGAGCCTAACTTGGCGGGTGTGCCATCTTTGGCCTACGAACCTGATTCGGCGATTGTGCATTCTTCTTCTTCTTCCAACTTCCTTGACAGGTTTCCAACTCCAGTTTCTGATGATGATACTGAGGATGAAAATCCACCTTTTCCTGCTCGTGTTCCTCCAATTGCACTAGCACCAATACTTCCTCTATGGGTCCGTTCAACATGTGAAGCAGCTAGTGATCTTGCCGATGATCCTAGAGATCAACGTCGAACACGTTCTCAGTTTCAGTGAGCCTCTTCTCTTTTGGCTCAAGTTTCCAAGAATCATGATCTATAAACTTTTGCAAAAGCTTCAGTAAATCCAAATTGGGATGCAACTATGGATGAATAATATCGTTCCTTAATGGTGAATGATACTTGGGATCTTGTTCCTCTTCCAAAAGGAAGAAAACTTGTTAGATGTAAATGGATATACAGAACTAAGTATGCATCAGATGGAAGTGTTGAAAGACTTAAGGCAAGGTTAGTTGCCAAAGGTTTTTCCCAAGTTGAAGGGATTAACTACAATGAAACCTTTGCCCCTGTAGCAAAAATGAACTCCATTCGCCTTTTTCTTTCCCTTGCAGCCTTACATAACTGGGAACTCCATCAAATGGATGTCAATTCTGCCTTCTTACATGGTGATTTACATGAGGAAATTTACATAGAACAACCTCCTAGATATGTTCAGAATAACTCTATCCTTGTCTATCTCCTTAAGAAATCCTTATATAGCCTTAAGCAAGCTCCTAGAGCTTGGTATGCCAAAATGGATAGCTTTCTCCTTAACATTGATTTTTCTAGATGCCATTCTGACCCCAATGTCTATACCAAGAAAGTAGGAAACCATCTCATCATACTTTTTCTTTATGTTGATGATCTTATCCTTACTGGTAGTGACCCTAACCTTATAACCCATGTGAAATCCAGTCTTAAGCAAAATTTTTGAAATGTGAGACTTAGGACATTTGCATTATTTTATTGGTCTCCAAGTCTTGCAAACCAAAGAAGGAATCTTTCTTTCCCAGTCTAAGTATGCTTGTGACCTTCTTCGTCGCTTCCACATGGAAGATTGTAAACCAACCCCTTTTCCCTTCCAGTATGGAGTCAAACTTTATGCCACTTGTACTTCCCCTAAAGTAGATGCCACCTTGTATCATCAACTTGTTGGTAGTCTTTTATGCTTGACTCATTCTTTTTCTGCCCTTTCCTTTGTCGTTGGTCATGTTTCCCGTTATATGAAAACTCCTCATGAAAGTCACTAGAAAGCAGCAAAAAGAATACTTTGATATATTCAAGGTACAATTCAGTTTGGGATTCATTACAGTATGGGGGGAAACATTTTTTGGTTGGTTTCACTGATTCAGATTGGGTCGACGATCCTGATGATCGAAAGTCTACTACAGGTTATGTTTTCAGTCTAGGATTTGGACCTGTCACTTGGGCTTGTAAGAAACAACAAGCTCTTGCTCTTTCTTCAGCAGAAGCAGAATATCTATCCGTAGTTAATGCCAGTCAGGAAGCTTTATGGCTTCGACAGATCCTTTCAAAGTTTAGATTCGAGCAGCAGCAGCCTACTCCACTTTGGTGCGACAATCAAAGTTCCATCAAGCTTGCCAAAGATCCTATTCTACATCAGCGCAGAAAACACATTGAGCTACACATGAACTTCATCATAAATCTTGTTCATGATCGTTTTATTGAAGTGCTCTATTTCCCTATAGATGATCAAGTTGCAGACATCTTCACCAAGTCTCTTACAGAAGCGAAGTTTTCTAAACTTCGGTTTATGTTAGGAGTTCAGGAATGTGTCCTTAAGGGGGGATAGGCTAAAATTCCTCCTTCGTTCTCCTAATAGTGTCACTTTTGTAAATCCTTCAATCCTATCCCAAGTTGTTCTTAAGGGGGGATGTTAGAATATTTAGACACTTAGGAGTTAGTTAAGATCAACTTGTGTAATATATCCATTTGGTAAAAGTGTGTTTCTTTAGTATGCATTAGTATGCATTTGTAAATATTCTAATCTGACGGTCACGATATGTTCTAGACATAGAGTGATCCAACAGTTCAACTTCTCTTAGATCATACCTACCATTGATCAGTGGCTTAACACCTGATTGGTCTATGATCTCTATTTAAAGAGCATATAGGGTCCTTGGCTAGTTGATCGATTATGAGAAGCTCATGTAACTTTCTTTCTTTTGCATAGTAGATTGCTCCAAGTAGCTATTTGGATGGGGTCATGGACGGTTTCCCTCTTGATGGTTTTAACGACATGACAAACATCGGTGTGTTGATCTGTGATATTTTTGTGTGAAGTGGTTGCTGAAGGTGTTCGGTCTTTTGGGAGTACCCTGTGTACCCGAATAAGGTTCCCTTCAATTTTTCAGCACCATTATTTTCTCCTTCAGTGTAATGTCCCCGGTTTTGACCCCATTTGCATGATGTATAGATTGAAATTAATCGTGGTGAGGAGCCAAAGGAAAAAGCCCCACCATCAATTTGGTTGTGTATGTTTCAGCAATGGGATAATTGCCGATGGCATGTAGTGCTATCTGGCACATTTTAATGTCGCATCATGTAAACACGCACACCAAATAAAACTAAAACCACAACCAGCTACGACAGTGCAACGTTGAATGAAAAGGGCATGGTTCCGAAGAATAAGGGGTGGGGGATGTCAAACTGTGGTTATGGGAAAAACCCATGTTTTACCACCTTTGTTGTTTGTCACCTTTTGTCTCATCCAACCTTGTCAACCTATTTAATGCTATAGCTGGTGGTTGAGGAGTGATGGCTGAGTGGCTGAGGGCATTTATTGTGGGAGAAAACGTGGGTAAAGAGGCAAGCAATTCCTCCATCTTCCCCACGACTCCATTCTCCCCATGGTCGGTGGTTTTCACGTCGTGTTGCTCACCCTCACGCACAGGTTGTTCATCTTCCTCATGCATCGGTTTGTTCGTCCTCCCGATGGCCTGTTGATTCGTGCACAGAGGTGAGGTTGTTTCCCCTCACACATAGGTTGGAATCCTCAAGCAGGGATCGGGTATGTTATCCTTTGTATTTTTCTGTTGGGTGCAAGCTTTTCCTCATGCACAAATAGTTGAGGTCGATTTCCCATGTTGTGAGACGTTCTCACGGATTGAGTTTTGGGGCTGCTGTCTTCCCCATGTTTTGTTGGCTGTGGTGTCCAACTGCGTTTTGGGCCACTGGGTATTTGTGGTGAGTCGTTTTGCTGATGTGGTCTGCGTTTGAGTCTCCCATAGCTATGCTAGGAGTTCTATTTCTTATCCACTGTGGTCTGTGGATTGTTTCCCTCATTTTCATTACAAGTTTAGGCTGCTGAAGTACCTTGGTTTGGGTCGCAGCTGAGTTGTTTTGGCCACATTAGGGCCAAGAACAACTTCGGGTTGCCTCAAAGGCTTGAGCCCTGCTCATCGTTTTGGTTTGGGGTTGTCCCTCTGTTGTTTTGCTTCTTCATAGAGCCGTGAAGGGATTGTTTTGCTGCTGGTATGCAGTGGTCAAACCTTGGACTGTGCTGGCTTGGCCGATTTGTTGATGGCCTGATAAACCTAGCGGTGTCGGTTTGGCTATTTGGTGCCCCCTTGGCTATGTGTAAGCCTGCAATTGTCCCCTTAGTCCTTGAGGAATCATGCCCAGCTCGGGGGTGGCAGTGTTGCTGAGAGATTGATGAGCATGCTGGCCTATGGTTGGGTGGAACGTTGCAGCGACGTAGCTGGTTGCGGGATTCTTCCTCAAAAGATAAGTAATGCTGCTAATTCATCTCTGCAATTTACATCCATTGTATATGTAATTATGATGAACATGTTTATGCTGGAAATGTATGTGTGTTGCTTCCGCTGAATGTTGATTCATTATGCATCTGTGTATTCTTGTAAGTTTTAATTCCAACATTGATTTTCCTGTTCATGTTCATGGGGCTGTTTGCCCGGCTGTTTTTGGTGTTCGTTGCGTTCTCTTCTCCGGTCTGAGGGATGGGGATGTGACAGTATGGTATCAGAGCTCCGGGTTGCAACAGTGGGCCTCTATGGGCCATGAAAGTGCAGGAACAGATGGAGAACTTCTTCTTGCCCAACAAAAATCAGACTGGAAACTTCAGAAAAACGGTTTAAGTGTTGAGCAGTCGAACCACTGGAGGAAGTGGAATTTTGCCGTTGCGGAAGGATTGGAGAAGTGCACTTCCGCCATTGCGGAAGGACTGGAGAAGTGAACTTCCGCTGTTGTGGAAGGATTGGTGAAGTCTCTCGTCCACTGTTGCGGACAGCGAAGCGATTCTGCGTCCGACATAAAAGTCATCCGACCGTCGACGCCACAGAAAGGTTTAAAATTTGTCTAAGTGTTGGAGTAATCGGAAGGGAAAGAGGCCCGTCAGCCGCCGTTGCAGAAGCAAAAATCATTAAGGCTTCCGATCCAAAAGTCAGCTGACGTCCAACGTGAAAATTGTTCTCTGTAAGTGCCGATCGAGAGAAGTTAAGGTTTGGCGAGCCGCCATTGCGGGAGCCAAAGTCATTTGGCTTCCAATGTGAAAGTCCACCGACGTCCGACGTTCAAGTTGTTGCAAGCGCCGAATCGGAAGAGCTGGCGAAGTGGGCGTTCACCGTTGCGGACAATTTGGTGAAGTTTTCCATCCGTCGTTGTGGAAGCCAAAGCCATTTGGCTTTCGATGTCAGAAGTCCACCGACGTCTGACGTAAGTGCCAAATCAAAAGGGTTCGGACTTTGGTGAGCCATCGTTGAGGAAGCCAAAGTCATTTGGCTTCCGATGTAAGAAGTTAGATGACGCCCGATGTTGGAAATTTCTCCAAGTAAGAGCAGACGTTGGAAGGTTTGTAGCTTTTGAGAGCCGCCGTTGCGGAAGGTTTGGAGCTTTCGAGAGCCGCCGTTGTGGAAGGATTGGATCTTCTGGGAGCCAATTCAGCAGAGGGAACAATGGAACAAGATCCAATTTTGCACGAAGGCATTTTGGGATTTTCAATGGAATTTCTAGCCAAATTCGACTGCCTTCTAGCAGGGTTTTCAAGCAGTTTTTCAGTGAATTTTCAAGGGCTGGAAAATGAGAAAATGGCAGTGATCTAATGTGCAAGCCCCCTTGACCCCTATCGTCCCTTGAGACGGTGATTCTTGTGAAAAGAAGATTCTGTTTTTTGGGAAATTTAGTAGAATCCAGAATTCATAAAAGATGAATGGTGCCATGGAAGTGAGGTGGCTGAAGTTAGCATTCCAAACCAAAATGCAGATGTGTGTAAAATGCAAAGGTTTGCTGAAAGTCTTCATTCTTAGAAGGGGTGTGGTTTTCACATCCGAGGTCGGAATGATGCATGTGAATAGGCGTTGGAAAGCTTATCCAGCAAAAAACAAGGATAAGTGACCGAAATTTGAGCATGAAGCAGCAAAGTACTAATAATGGCCGTTGTTATCAAATGGACAAATCTGGACAGTTGCATGCCCAGGGGCAGTAGAGACTATGAAGTCAACCAGATGTTGTGTGGAAAAATAAATTCCATAAGAAGATGAGGGATTTGAAAGGGAAGTTTTCATTAGACCCTATCTTGCTGATTTTAACTACATTTCCTACGTTTATGCTTGAAACGCATGAGGACATGTATTGCATGCATAGGATATTGCATGTTGGTAAGAATATTGGAATATATATATATATATATATATATAATGAACCACTAATGATAATCATTGTTTTGATGTTGGCATTAGTGGACAAACCAACGATGACATGGACCCAGATGATTATGTTGATGATGTTGATGAATGAGACCAGCAACCCTATGGAGAAGGGATAAGGCAAATGAGTCCATAACAAAAGTTGGTGAGCAAATGTTGCAATCTCCTGCAAAGGACCAACCAAAGTGGTCATGTCAAGGGTGTAAGTAAGACCCGTGCAGGTAAGAGTTTGCTTATGACAAATTCCATGGATTGGTACAGGTAAGAGACCTCATACCATGTGGATGTTGGAATATAGAAAGGCGTCATGCCTATACATGTTAATGATATTGATTATAGTAATGCATCATATATGAGGTAGTCATGGTTAGGCCATGGTATGGTTGAATGCATAGTATTCCTAAATCAATGCAAGGTAGCGTTGAATGGACATGCATTAAGAAGATTTTATGAATCTTGTTGTTATGCATTGAATGTATGCATATGAAGGGTGTGAGTGACTGATTGCATAAGTGTAGGTGCAATGCTGCGATGTATTGCATGAATGCATTGAGATGAGTGCATGTGATATCATGAATAACTAACAGCTGAATTAATGAATTAATGATAATTTTGGAACTATTTCGAAGGTTGTTATGAATGCAGGATAGTCACGATCAATTGGATGCCAGAAATGCTCTATTGAAGAGCAAGGTGGTATGAATGATACGCTTGTGAAGTAAGGGTATATAAACTTTCATTTAATTGCATGAATGATATGACTATACCTTGCAATGTTAGTATGATAAGGATTGCATGAAGTAAATGAGCTTTGATAATATTGATGTGACTAACAGCTGGGAGTATTTGAATTTTATAAATTCTAAAAATGATTCAGTGATGGTTGTAGCAATGAGATAGCATATGCATCCATACTTACCAAGTGTTTGGTTGATGGAAGCTCATGTTTCAGGTAGATTATTTCGAGAATGGCATTGAGAGGTAAGACCCTGACCAATGCTGGAATCTACCATGTAAAAGAGGTTGTTAAATTTGAATTGTGAATTTCAAATATTGCTGACAACCACTAGTCACTATTGGCTTGCATAAGCTTGTGTTTGGATGTTTGAGGCTTATGTTTCAGGTAGATTATTCCGAGAACGGCATTGAGAGGTAAGGTCCTGACCAATGTAGAATCTACCATATGATATGCATAATAGGTTGTTTAAATTCGAATTGTGAATTTCGGATTTGAGAAATTGCTGACAACCACTAGCCATTGTTGGCTTGCATAAGATTGTGTTTGGATGTTTGAAACTCATGTTTCAGGTAGATTATTCGAGCATGGTAGTGAGAGGTAAGACCCTGACCAATGCCAAAATCTACCATTTATGAGAAGAAGTCTCATGGTTGTGAAAATTAGTTGGTACGGGTTGTTAAATTCGAATTGTGGATTTCGGATTTAAGAGGTACTAATGAATACTAATCATTGTTGGCTTGTGTGAGATTGTGTCAGGAGGGACACATGGTAAGTGGGTATTCATGTTATGATAGTAAGCATAAAATTGTAATGGGCATAGTAATGCTGCTTACAAGAGACCCACATTTGAGGGTACACACTGCAGGAAGACCATGTGTGATGGCTTGCAGAAGCCAAACTTCATGGGAAGGTTTTCCCTTACCTTGGAAATGGGGTTTGAGTGAAACTCCCTTGGACATTTTGAAAATGTCTCATCTGCACTGCATGTTTGGTAATAACATGAGTGAGATGGTATGGGTTATGTCCGTAAGACATGTGTGGATATGAACTATGTTGGGAGCAGGGATGGGGGCTTGGTTTGCTTAAACCTAGTGATTGGAAACCACACAAAAAGAGCTAGAGGGCTGAATTTCTTCTCCACAACCCCGGGATAGCACTAGAAGGGAATGCAGGGCCTGAGGGACTATGTAGCAGAGAAAGGACTGATTCCTTGTGCTGGGTGTGTGTGGGTGTCTTAGAAGTCGGGCTAGTTCTGGTGTAGGTGTTCCTAGCTCTGCAGTGAGCTCACCATCTTAGCATTCAGCCTTTCCCAACTCCTTGATGGTGCCTGACCGATATAAAAGGAATACTACAACGGCAAATGGATAAGTGTTCTGTAACCCTTGCTATGAATATGCATGTTTAATTATTAAATTCTATATGCAGAACATGTTTTGATTTAGTATCCATTATGATCGAATGATATGAAATGTGATTACAGTTTTTGAAGCAATGACGCTGATGAGTTGCTTGTATTGCTTGTGTTGCTTGTGTTGACAGGTAAAGGTAAATGGTAAATGGTTGTTGTGAGGGGTTGTGGAGTAAGGGTTATTGTTGATATAAGTGTATGTTGATATAAGTGTATGTCGGTATAAGTGTATGATGGGCTGTAATATGCCTAAGGATCCATATTAGATCCTAGACCTAGAAATGGTCATGATAAAGTTCCAAGCCCAGTTGACATGGTTATGTACTGGCTGGACATTAATTATTTGATGTTGTGGAGTAGCCGGCGTGCTGACCTAACATCTAAGTCCATAGGTGATCCCAAGGCTTGCAAAGCGAAGTAGGATCCTTTGGACGAATGAGGGAATGTGCAATACAGATAAGTATTGGATTACTTTGCTTATGAATATACATGTGTATATGATTTGGATATGATGTTTTAAGCTCTTGTTTAAGAGGTAAAATCAATAAGAATAAACTAAACATGTGAATCTATTCAATGTTTGGATGTAGGTATTGCTGGAAGTGAGGATTATGAGAGCATCCTAAGGGTGCATGTGGACATGTGACGGTCGTGGAAAGCTCAGAATGAGCGGTAATGGAAAAGGTGCTAGTAAGATGGGGGAGTCTTAGCAGCCGAGACAAACCATGTGGAGAGACTCCATGGTTTAGAGGTCTGGAATAGACCGAAGACACTAAGTGTCATGACCAAGAAGGATTGGTGCAACATTCACGGTGAAGTGAAAGAGGCTAAGAGCATGAAAAGCCACAGTGATGGTGTAGGTTCTAGGATGGAACAAAATAAAGAGGGGAAAAACTCTTACTGCTCTCTCTTGCCTTCTGATTATAGATATATATATGTGTGTGTGTTTATGCATTGTGAAAACAAAGGATTGTTGAATGCATGTATGATTGAGAATGAAATGTGTGTAATTGCTTAAGCAAATTTGTGAATGCTGGAATAGTTAATTCCCTGCCCAGGAATGGACATGAGTGAGCTCATGTGCCTGTGGGGGAAAGGCATGAAAAATATGAAATTTTCCTTAATGGAACTTGGACTTTCATGCCATTTGGGTAATTAACTAACTGATTTTGATGTCTATATTATGCTTGGTCTGATAAAATTTCAATGGTGCATTTCACAGGTGAGAAAAGTGAAACCAGGTGGTGCACGTTGATTATGGAAGCAGATCAAAAGTTGTTGGACTTAGCTGGAAGTCTCCTTCGAATGATTGCCAAGACCCAAGAGGATCTTGCGGAGATGCTCAAGATACAGAGAAGGCAGAGTGAAATGAACCACCAGATTTTGCAAGACTCTATTGGTTTGCAAAGGGAGGTGAAGAGCCTTCTAGGAGCAATCGGCGAGGGACAGGAAGGTGGATCAGCAATGGGACAATTGTCCAAGCGACCTGATAAGAAATGGTCCAGGCATGAAGACTCAAAGGAAATTGAGCAGGTAAAGATGAAGCAACCAGTGAGATGCTGGAGATGCAGAGGACATCATTTACGCCGGGACTGCCCAATGAGGGAACATGATGAGGGCAATAGCCACAAAGTTCCTAGGCTTCGGGATGAGCTGAAAGCTGAGAACCAGCAAGAAAATTTCATGGAAGCCGAGAGGCTTGGTTGTGAACGTTCAAAGTAAATGATTGAACGTGGGAAAGATCTGCAATTTGAAATTTTGATGTGCAGTTGTATATATGTTGTATATATGTATTGGAACACCGAGGACGGTGTTATTCTAAGGGGGAGGGGAATGTAATGTCCTCGGTTTTTACCCCGTTTGCATGATGTATAGATTGAAATTAATCGTGGTGAGGAGCTAAAGACAAAAGCCCCACCATCGATTTGGTTGTGTATGTTTCGGCAATGGGATAATTGCCGATGGTATGTAGTGCTATCCGGCACATTTGAATGTGGCATCATGTAAACACGCACACCAAATAAAACTAAAACCACAACCAGCTACGACAGTGCAACGTTGAATGAAAAGGGCATGGTTCCGAAGGATAAGGGGTGGGGGATGTCAAACCGTGGTTATGGGAAAAACCCATGTTTTACCACCTTTTTTGTTTGTCACCTTTTGTCTCATCCAACCTTGTCAACCTCTTTAATGCTACAGCTGGTGGTTAAGGAGTGATGGGTGAGTGGTTGAGGGCATTTATTGTGGGAGAAAATGTGGGTAAAGAGGCAAGCAATTCCTCCATATTCCCCACGACTCCATTCTCCCCATGGTCAGTGGTTTTCACGTCCTGTTGCTCACCCTCATGCACAGGTTGCTCATCTTCCTCACGCAGCGGTCTGTTTGTCCTCCCAATGGCCTGTTGATTCGCGTGCAGAGGTGAGGTTGTTTCCCCTCACGCGCAGGTTGGAATCCTCACGCAGGGATCGGGTATGTTATCCTGTGTATTTTGTTGTTGGGTGCAAGATTTTCCTCACGCACAGACAGTTGAGGTTGGTTTCCCATGTTGTGAGCCGTTCTCACGGATTGAGTGTTGGGGCTGTTGTCTTCCCCATGTTTTATTGGCTGTGGTGTCCAACTACATTTTGGGCCACTGGGTATTTGTGGTGAGCCGTTTTGCTGCTATGTTCTACATTTGAGTCTCCCATAGCTATGCTAGGAGTTCTATTTCTTATCCACTGTGGTCTGTGGATTGTTGCCATCGTTTTCATTACAAGTTTAGGATGCTGAAGTACCTTGGTTTGGGTCGCAGCTGAGTTGTTTTGGCCACGTTAGGGCCAAGAACAACTCCGGGTTTCCTTGAAGGCTTGAGCCCTGCTCATCATTTTGGTTTGGGGTTGTCCCTCTGTTGTTTTGCTTCTTCACAGAGCTATGAAGGGATTGTTTTGCTGCTGGTATGCAGTGGTCGAACCTTGGACTGTGCTGGCTTGGACGATTTGTTGATGGCCTGATAAACCCAGCGGTGTCAGTTTGGCTATTTGGTGCCCCCTTGGCTATGTGTAAGCCTGCAATTGTCCCCTTAGTCCTTGAGGAATCATGCCCAGATCGGGGGTGGCAGCGTTGCTGAGAGATTGATGAGCATGATGGCCTATGTTTGGGTGGAACGTTGCAGCGATGTAGCTGGTTGCGGGATTCTTCCTCAAAAGATAAGTAATGTTGCTAATTCATCTCTGCAATTTATATCTATTGTATATGGAATTATGATGAACATGTTTATGCTAGAAATGTATGTGTGTTGCTTCCGTTGAATGTTGATTCATTATGCATCTGTGTATTCTTGTAAGTTTTAATTCCAACATTGATTTTCATGTTCATGTTCATGGGGCTGTTTGCCCGGCTGTGTTTGGTGTTCGTCGCGTCCTCTTCTCCGGTCTGAGGGATGGGGACGTGACATTCAGGTTCTTCATCGTCTTGGAAATTTTCACAATTATCGTTTTCAGCATCAATATAAGTATTTACAAATTCTCCTGACAATTCTAAAAACCTTTTTATCTGCATGTCATATTCAAACACCTGTCGATATTTAGAATTATCAGGAATAGATGGTCTGTTCACAATGTCCACTTGGTATTACTTCTGACCAGCACTTGGGGTTTTGAATTTTCTAGCAGCTACAGCCAAAGAATCAGCTACTGTATTCTCATATCTAGGAATCACCTTAACTGTATGCTCTGTAAAAAATTTACCAATCGTATCCGATAATTCATTCCTATAGGCTCTCATTCAGGGATATTTGGTTAGATAACTATCATTCACCTGATTTATTACCAGCTCTGAATCCCCTAAAACTCTTATCCTCTATGCTCCCAAATCTTTTAATGCATGCAATCCAAGTAATAAAGCTTCATATTCAGCTACATTATTTGTGCATTCAAATGTTAATTTATATGATAGATCTTTAAATTCCCTGATAGGAGAAATTATGTACACACCAACTCCAGCACCCACTATTTCCATAGATCCATCAAAATACATAGTCCACAAACCTTCTCTTTTTTTTTTGCTTCCAAAGCATTTTTTCTATCACTCTTTCCTTTTTATTTTCTTCAGGCTTCATCTGCGATGTAGATTCCAAGTTACATGGGACAGTATCATTAAAGAAAATAGAAGAACCCAAATCAGTATCAATAGCATAAATATGATGAATTTCAGGTTTATCTTAATTGATCACTACATAAGGGGTCCTTTTCTCACTATACAGCCTCTTACTCCCATCTTGAACAGATATAGTAGCATATGACATATCCATTTGTAAACTACCTTTGAACTTTGAAGTCCAAGATCTTGATAACAACATTCCAAACTTCGGTGGAATGTCTGCCACTACTACATCCATTACTATTGTTTTAGATGGAAATTTATTCAAAGTTACTACCATATCCTTAATTAAACCAAGACATTTCACCCTCCTAGAATCAAAGGAATACAAATGTTTGTAGGGTCTTGTCACTTCCAATCCCAAACTTTCAACTACTCCCTTTGGCATTAAATTATGTAATGCACCTGAATCTAACATTGCATTATGGACCACCATATCATGCACATTCAAACTCAAACAAAAATGAGGAACTTCTTCATTATATATACTTTCAACTTTCGACCCAAATGAAATAGTAGGATTGTCATCTGTTAACTCTAAAATGTCTGACTGAAATTCTCCTTAACCTCTGACCATTTTTGTTATGGTATCTCTATACTCATTATTTCTCAACAATTCATTGAAAGGAAAAGAGATTTTCAACTTGGAAAGTTCATTCTGTAAATTAAAATTAGAATTAACTTTCTCTACATCTATTGGTGCTACTTGTTTTATTCCCTTTTCCTTTTGTATTTCATTCTCAACTTCTTTATTTACAACAGACTCTTTTTGTATTTCTTTTCCTTTTTATATGTTCAATGAACTAGTGGAAGGCTGATTTGGATTTAGCCTCCCTTTATTTATAACAACTTCTCTATTTCTCAATCTAATCTTCCTCTGTACATCATCCATAGCATGCAAATAACCCCTCTGATACTGTTCTAACTCCCTTTCAAATTCTTCATTTCCATCTTCATGTGCAAACATGTTATGTTCTTCTTCAGTAAGATATATTTCTGAATCTAATTCCCCAAACAAATGAATTTCATTTTCAGTAGGATCTTCCTCATCAACAACATAATTCTCAGGGAATGGTAGTCGAATCTGCTGCTCTTCTTGATTCCTGGGATTCCTCATATCTCTTTGCCTATTTTGTGGAAGCATAGGAGGATTTGGTCTTCTAAAATTTGGATTTCTAATTTGAGGATCAACTTATTCTCTATTGAAAGTTCTGTAATCCACAGTTAATTTATCCAACAACTTCTCCGTTGTCTTTAACATCATTTCAAATTTAATATCAGTAGCATAAGAAGAAGTAGAAGGCATATTTTCTTCTTTTTCCCTCCTATCAATGTCTCTGTGTTTCATTTTCCACTCGCCATTATATTTGCTTCCACTTCTAAAGCATCTGTAAACATAGAAGCAAGACTAACTGATTTTCTTTCCCTTAATGAAAATGCAAAGTCATTATCAAAAGCTTTAGCATAATGAAGTTTAGCAGCAACTGCAGAAGGATTTATATCATCTGGGATGTAATTATAAACTCTCATAAACCTACTTGAAAACTCATGAACAGATTCAAGACCTCCTTTTTTGAGACTATTATATTGGGACAAAAGTTGCAAAGGATTCTTTTTGTCATCCCACCTTTCTAAAAATGCATTCTGGAAAGCTTGAAAAGTTAATATAGATCCGGCTGGCAAATATTTAAACCATTTCTTTGCTTCTCCTGATAAACTCTGAGCAAACAACCACATTTTTACATCTACATAATCAACTTCCTCCAGGTCAACAAAATCTTCAAATTCAGCCACATGTCATTTTGTAGATATGTCTCCTTTTCCATCGAACAGAGAAATTCTTTGGGAATAATTTTGGGGAAGGTCATGCAATACAGCAGGTAAATGCAAAGGAGCAAATCTAGCTACCATTGGCCTAGGTGGATTCAAAGGTATTGAATAATTTTGAGTATTTTGAATGGCAAGTGTTTCTTCAACTTTTGCACACTATTGTAGATCTCTCCAAAGGGAATCAAGTAAATAAGATTCTAATCTACGGGGATTAAATTCAATGTTTTTAAAATCAGATTCAGACTTAGACTTCAACAAACCCTTTCCAATATTAACTTCCCATTCTTGATCAAAGATATTATGAGAATCCCAAGAAGATGATGCACCAAACAGAGAAATATCTCTTTTTTCTTAAACAACTTTTATGGATCTTCCAAACTCTTTAAAATTTCAGTATTAGAATTACCTCGTGTATGTATTTTTGAAGCAAGAATGACTTCTAGAATTTTGAAAAACTTTTAAAATGGAATCGCCAGGGAAAATCTAAAACCTTCTTTACTGACAAAAATTCTTGTTTTCCCACAGAAATCTTTCCTTGATCTTTAAAACTCTGTCATTTTTCCCAGGGTAGATTTGCACTTTCGCCCCCAGCAACAGAGCCAATTTGTTATCACTCAGAATGTACCCAGGTTGCAAAAGGTAGATCCCAAAGGTAATGGAAAAAACCACTTCAGAAAGAAACTGGCTTTTCTTTCCCGGGAGGGATCTCTCAAATATAAATTTAACAAGGCCAGATATAAGAATCAATACTTTAACATTATGCAAATGGTTGAAACAATACACATAACCATTGGGAAATGGATTCAAATAATTAAAGATAACACAAAGCTCTCATACATAGAATTTCAACAAAGGCAAGATAGCCATCTAGTTACAATCATTCACTGGTTTCAAGTGAATAAGGAAGAAGCATGAACAATCCATCAATATAGAGCATCATAAGATGAATTCCATATTAACTTTAGCAGAAACATTATGAAATACTTGAAACGATAGTCAGAGCACAACAAACATGAATTCTAAACTATTCAACACTATGTTTCAAATATGAGGAAAACAAAATGGAATGTAAGCACTGAGAAGACAATCACATAGAAAGGAAAGGCACAGAGTGTAATGTAAATGACACAGGAATCTCTGATGATCAACTAGAATTTGGATTTGTTATTTCAAAAATAATATGTCCTCAAAAACATCTATCCAACATATGGGTTCCAACCCCCAATACATCAAGTAAATTCAAATATATACATAAATAACTTATTTTCCAAAAAGATCAATAACTGAATAATCTGTTAATCAATTTTTTTTGTAACTATATCCCTAACAACTAGGAATAAACTACATGGCTGATTTTGATAACAGATTATTTAATTATAATCAACTTGGTGACAGCAAGGTCTGAATAAGTAGATTCCACGACACGAACCACCTATTTTTAAGGATGAAGAATATATTTGGTCTTCCTGAATCTTTTAATAGTCCTCTGTTGTTCTGCACCTGGAATATCATACTCTGTCATTTATCTAATAGATACTTCCATATCTACATAGGCCTCATAAGATACAGTGGGAAAACCTCCTCTAATGATCAGAAACTTTTGCAATATTTCAAAATCTTTTGTTAATTTGTCAATGACAATTTTCCTAGTTAGTCCTTTTACCAAGTCATCAAAATTGGAATGGTCCATGCGGTTTTGTACTAACAGGCTATGATGATGTTCCTGGGAAAATAGTATTCCCTCTTCGTCCCAGAGAGAAGGGAGGCCATCTTCAAACAATTCTTTAAAAGCACACCTGAAATCATTCACCCGTGAAGACATTGCATTCGCCTTATCGTGTACCACCTTCATAAGTTGATGTTTGTTAATGAATTTTTTCCATAGTATAATAGCCACTCTATATTTAATCCCTATCTCCTGCAATTTTTGATGTGTTATGGAATTCAAGAAATCCAGATCATTCTGAACTGTATTTAAGAGATTCTTCTCCATGGTTTCATTTGCCAGTTTTAATCTCTGAGTGGCTAAATTAACCAATGCATTTTGGTCATCCATGAAATTTAGATAATGTCTAAACTTAGTAACCTCTACAGATAATGTCTCCTAGATTATATGCTTAGCTCCTTGTAGAGGGGGTTTTCCTATATTCCTTTCTTTCAAGTCATTAAACTTTTTCTACAATTGACTTTTATCATGTAATATTTTATTCTTACTTTCAACCATTTTAGCCATTTAGATTTGACCTTCTCATTTTCTTCTTTCAATTCCTTGATTTCCACCTCTTTCGAACTCACCTTTGACATTGGTACTAGCAAATCATCCGTAGAAAATTCACTTAAAGGATTTTCAATATTTACAAGAGATAAATTTGTATCAGCAGGAGTCTGGATCATCAATTCTTCCATAATTTCCTTTTTTTCGTTCTGCTCTTTTTTCAATTTTGAAATTTGTGTCATCAATTCAATTCTCTCCATTTCCCATTTGCTCTTTTCCTCCTGTAATTTCAAAGTTTTACCCTTATATTCCATCATCTCTTGATAAACTTTGTATTTCCCTTCTTGCAATGTCAATAACTCTGGGGACTGATCGATTTTTGAATTTGGTATTTTCGGACTCTTTTTTAAAACCTGGATGGTATTATCTTTCTCCTCCAAAAGCTTTCTAGTGGCCTGTGCATGTCCTGGTTCGCTTGCCGAATTTATAACGTCTTCCTGCAGCTTCTTAATCTAGATTAAATTTGCTTTATTCTCTACCTTTTCGTGTTTCAACTGGACCTCCAATTTATCCACAAGGGCTTGCAATTTTTTAATTTTTATAATGGCATCTAATAAATCTGAATAAATAATATCTCTTGTCTTCTTGTGGAGTTGTATCTTGTCAGGTACACTAATTGTATCCATCCTTACCTTCATCTCAGATACTTTTTCTCATTTACCATAGCTAATTTTAAGGTGTTCCTCTCTACGTCCCGAGTAGAAATCAGTGATGCCATTTGGTTGCCTAGACTTCTTACTCGAGGAAATAGATTTTTAGTCTCCTCCAAAGACTGCATTTGTTTTTCAACATAACTTGCATGAACTCTGCTTTGGATTTAAAAACTGAGTTGGACTCTGCACTATTTTCACTTGAAACCTGATCATCCTGAGAAAGTGTTTTAGTCTTTTTATATGAACTATTTTCATCTACATACATATTTTCAATCTCAGAAAGACTTATTTTAATCAAAATAGTAGAATTTCTGGTGCTTGAATTGCTGTAGTCAATCCACTGTTCTTACCTTCTTTACTTTCTGCACTTTCTCCAAAACAAAACAAATTGGCTATTTTTTCCAATCCTTCAACAACCTGATGATCAAATGGTTTGTTCTTATTTGATTGTTTCATTTGAGAAATTATATGATATGGATCATAATTGAGTTTTTGTTCTCTCTAGAAATCGATATTCTCTAATAAATTTTACACAATCATCAAGGCACTTTTGTTTTTAAAGATTAATGGACCAACTTTAAGGGGAAATTTGATATTAGAGGACTTCTTGAATGCTCCAAAATGCTCCTCCTCTGCATATATTCTTTGTCTCATGAATTCAAGTGCAAAGACTCTAGGGGTAAAAAAAATAGGTAGCCTGTATGGTTCCCCAGTGAAACCATACACTCTTAAAACAGTAAAGACTTTGTCACAAAAACCAATCCCCAATTCTGTCCTCTAGGTGTGATTGCATCATAAGCTTCATTTATTCTAGTACTCTGGGTAATACCTCATCAAACAGTAACTTGTACATCTCTGACATAATGGAATTTACAAACTTGAACATATTGATTTACTTCGGAAGATCCGAAGAGAAAATAGTGGAGAAGAATTGTAATTCTGTTACATTTGAACATAGCAACATGTTCAACAAGTATGATTGGTATTTGAAAAACTTGACCTTGGAAACTTGACTAACTGGATATGAATGACATCTGCCAAATATTCATATAAATTGAAACAATGGAATGAAGAGGTCTCAGAATTAACTGAACTCATTTTTAATAAGAAACCCAAAACTACTTCGTTCACATGAACGTCATCATCTAGACCTAAAATTTGGCAGACCGAAGACACAACCAATTGCATTTCTTCTTTGAAAATATGAATATTATACGGCAAGAAAAGACCCTCTAACGACTAACCTTCATTAAGAATACTGGAAAGAAACTCACATCTAATCTTAGTTTTACAACCTTTGTATACTTCAACTAACACAGACTCATTCACAGACTCACCATTGTCAGGGAAACTATCAGGAAAATTAAGCACTCCATGAATAGTTTTTGCATAAATCTTACATAATATCTTGGATGCGGACTGACTCATGATGACTCTCTCAGAAGGTGAATAGCTGCTTGCACACCATTCAACGAATTCAGGAAATGGTAAAGTCTGTTCAATGGCGAAGTAGTACGAAAAATACTTGCAGACACTCAAAACGTCACTTCCCTGTAAATTATACTGCCACAATCTTTCTTTAGAAACTAATACATTTCCTACTGACAAAACCGGTTCATACACATTCCTGTCTCTATCAACAAGAAATTCCTCTCTTTCATCCAGAACTTGGTTTAGAACTCCTAACCCCTGATCTCTCTCCATAACAGACAATGGCAATAATTTTCTAAACGGAGTTTAAATATTTGAAGCTTACCTATGACTGTAACTGCGAACACGTAAGGTTGACTTCGGAAGGATGGTAGGCTGTCTCCTTCGCTCGTCCATAGCATGCAAATAAAAATGATTTTTAAAAAACAAGTCAACCTCACCGTTATATAATAGTCTATTCTGGAGGCTCTACCAAGTGAGTTTCTTTTAACCGCTTTCCTTTGAGGAATGCATTCTGATCCGCTACGTGTACAGTAGTTTATATTCCACTACCGCCTTTCTGTTTCAATCATTGTGCAACTTTGTCCTCTGGAGCCGCTAACAACCATTGATGAATCTCCGCTTTTTGCTTTAGTTGTCGAATTAAAATTGGATGTACACACTCTACTAGCCCTTTCCTATTTTTAAAACGTGCATCTTTATTTTGTGAAGTCTTTGCTACCATAGATTTCACCTATTCTGATCCATCACCGTCGATCTTCGTGCTTCGTTAACCACATCCGTTTCTCTGTATATCCCGTGCATCTCCATAGAGCAGATCTATTCTAAACCATAGATATTCACCTCTCTCATTCTACACCATCAGATCATGAGCCAATTTAATCTTTATGCGCCATTCTATAATAGACTCAAATTATTAATCTTAGCCAAGTTTCATGTAACTTTTATTTTTTCCCCATCATATTTCTTTCACAACTGTTGCAAAATAGAGGTGCTAACAGTAGTGATGGAAAATAAAATTGTTAAGGTGAATACATAAGCAATGGAGAATGGGACTTCGACATGAATGGATTTTTAGGGTTTTGAAATGAGGAGAGTGAATGAATCTACCATAGTGCAATTGGCTTCTTGAGAGGTTTATTTTTAGCAACAATTGGTATGACGAGTGTCTAAAAATAATTCTTGGCATGTAGCAATGGGACTTGAATTATGGAACATTGGTATGGTTTTCACATAAATATCTCCATTTTTTATGTGCTCAATTCATTTTAAAATTGAGAAAAATTCTTCAAGAGTCACTCATGCATGCATTGACCTTCTTCTTCCAAGGACCTGCAAAAACCTAGCACTTGCTTGCAATAAAACATGAGATGACGGAAGAAGAGAAATGATTGGTCTCTCTTCACCTAACACTTATGAAAAAAACAACAAGAAATTACTTATAAAACAAATCCAAAGGAAAATCAACAAAGCAAAATCCATTTTATACCTATGAGAGAGCAATGTCCGTCTAGACTCACCAACAGTATTCTGATCATAACTTCTTCGTTCCTTGTCTAATTTGAGTGATTCCAAATCCAAATGAAAGTAAATTCACAGGTCTATTTTCCTTAGAAATAGGTTTTTAAAATTCTATGTAATGATGTTCCAAATCACTCAATAACAACCTGCATGACAAGGTGTTTTTTTGAACTCTTGACTAGAACAACAGTCACGGTTTTAGGCTTAACTTTTCATTTAATAGAGGATTGAGGTGATTCCAATTGGAGATGAAATTATATTCATGTAGGTATCTCCATTAGAAATATGTTTTGAATCCAATAAGAATTGATGGGTCAAATAGGCCAATGAACAGTCTAGGAAACAAAGTTTCAAGAATGCTGATTTGTGATAGGCAGACGGTATTTTGGTCATAAAATTTGCATACGATATAGGAATGGAGTGATTCAAATTGAATTGTAAAATATATTCATAGGGGAATATACCATTGAAACAGGTTTGCAATATATGTCCAATAAGGCATCCAAAAATTGACTGTCCCAGCTCTATTCCTAAATTGCATGCTTGACACCCCATTAGTATTTTGGCCATAAATTTTTCGTTTGATACCCAATCTTAAAAATTAAAATTGTTTTGGAAACTAGATTAAAATGTAAACTTGAGATGTAAATAGGTTTTAAAAATAAGTCCATTTGGTCTCTAAAAAATGGACAGTCCCGACTGTGTTTCAGTAAAAGTTTCAAGCCAAAAGATCACCAAAAATTTAATAAATGAAATATGACCCCCAAAAAGTTACAAGAATAGGTGTGAATATTTTTAATGATGTAAATTTAAATATAAAACAAACCCATAACAAAAATTTCAAACAGTGAGCACCCAGATTGACTTACACAGTCTGTTGCATCCGCAACTGCAACTCTTAAAAAATGACATAATGTTGAAAACAATCATGTGTATTTTTATGGATGTGTTATATATAAGTGAAAACTAAATACATATCATGATGTGCAACACACACGTATCTCAAATTCATAAATTCTCACCTACAAGATAGTCACAGCTGGGTGTTGCAACTAACTGTTACAACAGGCAATAATGAGTCACAGCTGGGTGTTGCAGCTCATTGTTACAATTGACAGTAATAAATCATAGCTGGGTGTTGCAGCTCACTGTTGTAGCTGACAGTAATCAGTCATAGCTGGGTGTTTCAGCTAACAAATTCAAAGTTCAAGCTTGAAGGGTTCAATAATCGTTGGGTCATTTTCCTCTGGATCCTTCATTCACCTTCTCAAATTACTGTAATTTTGTTTTCAAGAAAGTTTGTTTTTTTTGTAACAGAGAGACAGATTAAATTTTGAACATTGAAGACAAAAATTATTTAAGAATTTTATTCAAATAGTCAACAATTCCAAAGCATTCCTGAAAACATCTCATACCCATTCTTTATCTTTCTACTTTTTGATCTTCTAGATTGCAACAAGGCACTGGAAGAGAGCATACTTATTCGAAAATAAAAACTAAAAACAAAAGCATGGTTTTATTCTGTTACTCTATCCTGCCCTATTCTACATGGAAATATAAAAAAATGTTCAAGTGTATGCATATTTCCAATGGAGCCACTTTCAAAGAAGTGACTCATGTAGGCTCATACTCCCAACAGAAAAATATAACTTTAGGAATGCTAGGATATGAGAGATCAAATTTCCTTCAAATGATGGTGCCAAGAATTGGTGAAGTATGGAATGATGTTGCAGACCAATGACAAATTGAAACCAAGCTTCAATATAGTCTTTGTTCCCTTGATTTCTCATGGATGTGACACGGAGAGGCTCCTTAGTAAACTGATCTTCCTCAATGGATAAGAGATTCATATCTAATGATGTAAAGGATGCTTCAATTTTTGGTTCCAATGTCTGTTCTTCATCAAATATTACATGTGTCTTGTTGATCTTGTTTGCTTGCTTATAAGGACTATAAGAAAATCCATTTGCAAATCTTGGATTTAAAACATGTTCAGGACTCATATGGATTTGCTTTAATAATGCACAGTCATTTTGCAGCGGTGTAGGTGAGGTAGAACAAGAGGGAAAGGTAGGAAAATTTAGTAGTTTGCCATTGTAAGCATACTGTACTACTTTATTATAGTTAGGGTGGAGGGTGGATTGGATAGGAAATTGTGTTGGATACCAAGGAGTTTGATGAGAAAATAGATGTGGCTGATGTAGAGGATTGATTTGTGAGGTTGATATTGAAAGGCCAAGTTGTGTTGCAGCATGAAGGAGAGTGGCCAAGTGATCATAAGATAGGCCATTCCAACCTTGTGGATAAGGTAGGTAAGAGTTAAATTGAGATTGCAACAGCTGCCATGGTGGAAGAGTATTCAATGATTGAGTATGAGAGTAAGGAAATGGAGGGATAGAATTTTGAACCATACATGTATGCCATGGTTTCCATGATTGTTGCAATGAGTTGGATGCAACTCCCAGATCTCTTTGATATGTTTTTTTCATCCTTGGTAAAGAGGGACAATGATCTGTGGAATGATTCAAATCACATATGCCAAAAATTGTGAGACTATCGAAAGGACAATCCATTACAAGATGTTTCTTCTGACACTGAGGGAAAACTATTTCTTCAAATTCCTCATGCTTTTCCTTAACCTGCAAAACAACCAATTCTGAATTTAGTGAATCATTGATATCAGCATTAGAATTTTTAAATACATTACTAATTTCAGCTCGTAAAACTCTTGTTTTTGCAGCAGATTTCAAAAATAAAGATAAAAGTTCCTTAGAATTCTTACCGGTCTTGAAGTTTCCTCTTGAATACCTTCTACATAACTCACAAATATCATCATATGCTAACTGAAATACATTACCTATTTCCATCATATTTAATATTTCTAAATATTCAGCTTGGATTCCCTTGATTAGAAGTGTTTTTAAGGTCTCCTTCCCAATTTTCTTTGTTTGGATCTTTGGAGGTTATATTGAAAGCGTTCTATGTATTCCTCTAGACTCTCTTCTTCTCCTTGTGTCAATTCAAACATTTCTTCATTGACCCTGCAATAATCTTGATACCTTTTCAAGAATACATGTTTCATGTCTTCCTAACTTTGTATATAATTCCCATCGAGGCTCATGAACCATCGAAGGGCTGTTCCTTTTAGAGTAGGCGAAACACATTCAAATTCTGATCATTAGAATAATAACCATATCCTCTATAAAGTACTTCAAATTGAAATAAAAATGCATCAGGGTCTTCATTTTCCAAACCGTGAAAATTTGGTAGAACATGTGGGGGAATTCTTTTCGCTGGTGCCACTCCTCTTGAATTTCTGATGGAAAATTCGAAGGTAACTACTGTCAACTTGTTAGTAGAATGGGTGGTGCTAACAACACCACTAAGGGGAATGATAAGATTTATGCTCCAAGGATTGAAAATGAAATAAAATTGAATTAAAAGACAAAAAATTCACACTCAATGCATCTACTTTAACAATGCATCTACAAAACAATGTCAGATGTACTTTTGCACCATTGATAACTTTCCAAGAAATGATGCCAAAATGTTGGGCCCACTATATGTCAATTAATTAAAACTTAACATTTAGAGTGCTAAACATAAATTATCAACCCAAGGAAGCCTTTTATTTCAAATCTATCGTGCAAGATCTATGCGAGCACAATTTATACTTCACACTGTTGATCTATTGGTATGAAATAAAAACTCATTATAAACTAGATCACACCTTCTTGAAAAGAAAACAAACCTAAATCCTATTTGTAAATCCAACTATAAATATAATCACACTTCAACAAAATCAATTCTAATGAAACAATATCTAATTGCATACATCTAAAAGAATTACTATGTTGGCCAACGATCTATCAAATGAATTAACAACACAATGAATATGACACATCTAATGAATGAAAGCATGAACGAAATAATAAGAAAATTTAAACAATAACACACCTACAATCAACAATACCAGCATCCACTCAGGGAAAATGGCCCTTCCTCCATTGAGCAGAGCTGGATCTCTACAATGAAAGTCTACAACTCTAGAATTAAGAAACTGTGAGCATGTATTATCAGAATGGAATGATTACAATAGATCTGGATCAAATCCTACATCATAACATTGCTTTCTCTCCTTCTCCCTCTTAGTGAGATTGATTATATATTTATACATAAAATTATCTCATGGAAATAAGGAAATCAATCCCCAACTTGTGATTTGTAACAGCTGAAACACAGCCGTAACTGCTAACAACTTTGAAACCAGTTGCAACAGTAAATCTCAAAAATACCCTCTCGAAGAACCATTTATATATCACAAACTGTGGCTTTTTTTGGCAATTTCCTTAAGAGTTAGGTAAATGAGGTTATTATGCACAAAATCCATGTCTTGGATTTATGAGATTCGTTTCCATATGCCCACAAATTGAGACGTGAATCAAGGTGTTCTTATTTGGTATGCATTTTTTGTTAAGGCTGTAACAGCTAGCCGTGAGTGTCATGTATGTGACAAATCACTCCACAAACCATCATTAGTAAAATTATGCATAATAGTCTTCAATTCATCAAAGATAAAATAAAATAATCATTATTAACTATTTAAAGAATCAGTGAAAGTAGTATGGTGTTTTGCGCGTAGTTACAACAAATTAATGGAAAATGGAAAGATAAATGGGCGATAATGGGAAGAAAATGGATGAAATATATGTCAATAAGTGATCGAAAAATGGACAAATCCATGGCCCAATAGCTTCCATAATAGTTTTAGCCTCTTGGTCCATGCTTTCAAACTTAGTTGTGATGTCTTCAATGGAGGCTTTCCTTTTCTCAACCTGCTGCAATGGCATCGTAGGTTGCACCAGGGCGTTGAGCATCAGGTTAGTATCCTGAAGCTGAAAAATATTTTTCCCCAATAATTTGGCCTTTTCAACTGGGGTGAGTTTAGCCATGTTTTCAAAAATGTGCTGGAAGGGTTCAGAAACATCCTCCTCAACTTCGCCGCACCTAGCACACATTTATGCATGTTCAACGATCAGGCGGTCTTGCAAATTTTTCAATTCTGTAATCTCTTTAGCAGCCTTTCACTACATCTTAGCCTGTGTCATCTTTAGGGTGTCTATTTATCGAACTTTTTCTTCTGCCAGTTGGACCCAGACTTGATGTAGCTCATCTTCCTGTTTCTACAGCTTTTCTACGACGCTCTGGTACTGGACATATCCCTCAATCAGTTCTTTCTATCGTTCCACCAATTCTAGGGTAGAAACATGCTATAACTCCACTAACGCCATAGGGGACAACTTGTTTAGGTCCAAATACAAGATCTACATCGGTCACAGTAACTGGTGAGCTTCCTCATTTCCTGCGTCAATCGCAGTGGAGGCAACTTGCACGTTCCTGCCTTAGGGCTCAATGCTAATCGATGGGATATCCTACATCATGGGTCGCACATATGTATTCCTAGAATTAATGCCAAAAATTGAATCTAATCGATCTCTTACCACACCGAATTCTTCATGGTTTGACTCTCATATCACCTTTGTCGCATCCACAAATGAGTCAGTGACCACTTTGATAAGCAAAAACAATTGATCCTCCATCCCCAGCTTGGTACCACTCCCTGCTTCATATTCCTAGTGCCATTTGGTGCAAGTATCCTCTTGCATGAGCTGCATTGCATCCTCATGGTCTGTTGATGACTTGTTGTCGAAGTTGTGAGTGCTCAGGTCCTTCTGGGTAGGCTCTTCTGGGGCATCCAGTGGTTGTTCTCTAGATAATTCCTCCTGACTCACTAGGTTTCACCACTCCGTCAACCACTCTTGGTTGATGGCATCCAATTCTTCTGTTACGACTTTGTATGACAATGACAGCCACTACTTATCGGGATCCCGCTGTGCCTGAATGTAGATAGATTGGGGCATGATGTCAAATCGAAGGATCCGCTAATATTTGGTCACAACGCAAGGAGAGACTCAGGGAACAACAATGGCTACGGCTTTCAATGCTTCCCAATAAACCCAAAATTGAATGGCATAGTCCATCTGTCAGTTTGGCTCTTCAACCCATCATAACTTTGGATACCTTGCACCTTATCACACCTTTGCTGCATCCACTGCCATCGGTTGATAGTCTTTCAGTTCCATCCAGGAAACTAGTGCAATAAGGATCAGAAAATAACTATATGAAAATGACCTCCCATCCTAAGCAGCAAGCATGTCTTCTAGCAACTGATTCAGCAAAAATAGAGACCAATTCATTTGCACCCCCTCAGCACACTTCTGGGCGTAGGCTTCAACACCCGAATTGCATTGTACTGGTTGGTTTCCTTGAATGACCTTGCTCTCCAGAATCCTTGTGCCAATGTGCACCGCCTATGAGTTAATTCTATCAATGAGATAAGCACAACCATCACGATGTAAACCAAAGTGCTCCTTTAGCTTCTTAGCAATCTTTTTGTCAGTATCTCTCCCGCGGATATATTGCATCAGATCTTCCCCAACCTTCAGCAAGCCTGTGATGCTTGCAATCAAATCGACATTAACTAGGATCAGTGTATTCAACCAAAGTGTCCCTCCATGAAAACAGGCCAACAGTTGCTTCATGCACACATGGGCTTCATTCAAATGCCAAATATGAGGCATATTGATGAGCCCAAATAATCCAGATTGATCTAATCCACCCGCCCACTGTTGAGGAATCTGCCGAGTTGGAGCACCAAGCCCTATCAGGATTGACTGATAGGGCTCATCCCTGACATATTTGAGAAATAGTAGGTCATGTTCTTCAAATTTCAACCCGATTAACACAGGGATGATGTTGACCGAACACTTCATCACCTCCAGCAACGGCATAAATTTTTGTGGGTACTTCTGATTCTTTGACGGCTATCTCAGCTTGGCTCCTGGATGTGTAGGAGTGACATATCCCAAAATGTCATGAGCAGATGCACCCCAAGGTTCCACAGACTCAACAACTCCCAAGCTCAAAGGCCCAGTCTGTGCAATGCCTTCTCCTTGCACTCTTGCTGATGTGTGTGTTTGCCTCTTCTACATCGACGTCGGACTGGACCTCTGAGCCTGCCACTTCTACTTGGAAATGTACGATGAACCGACACACATACTCATAATTTATTCTTCAACATATGTGGGTCGAATAGGAGACTTGTAATCACTTGAAATCTCAATGGCGTCGAGGTCGCTCAGCATGCCTCACGCCTCAACCATTCAATCCTGAGAATGCACTCGACAACTCTAACCTGCAACACTACAACTCACTCAATAGCTCACACCACACTGCACAATCCCTTCTCTACTTCACACTCTTCTCACTCAACTAAACAACGACATCCTTACGCATTCCTTATGTTGTTTTATAGCCACCTCCAATCAAAAATTCATCATTGCCAAATCTATCCTCACCAGTATTGCTAAGTCTGGTATTAATGATGCCAAATCCACCGACAATCCTACCCTTCAAATGGCCAGATAAATCATTAATGTAGGTCACTTCAACAAGCGTCACCGGCCAACTGGTTTAACTACCTTCATTTATTAATTGATTTGACCAACCCATGGCTCTGCAACTGTGGCAAGTGGTCAACTAGTTATTGCTAACAACTTGAACCTTGCGCAACCTCTCCCTAGGGCTCGCCTTGTTGTTCCGAACTAAAATATTCATTTTTTTTAGTGCCTCAAGTGGTGTGCATCACTAGCTTTAACCTATAGGGATTTAAGCGACTCCCATTGACAAGCGTTGGTAAGACTGCACCATCTAATTGTTGTAATTGAACTGGACTGCTAGAAGTAATGGAATGAACAAGATAGGGACCTAACCAATGCATTTGTAAATTACTTGGATGCTTGATGAAATTATTGTCATATAACAACACCAAATCTCCTGTTGCAAACTCTTTTCTCTTAATGTGGTGATCATGCCACACTTTCTATCGATCCTTCACAACCTGCTGGTGGAAGCCATCAATAAAATGGTCTTCTTCAAGTTGGATCAACTGCACAATTCGTTCTTCTAATGCTTCTGCATAATCCATGCCCGTAGCTGTGGCAATGTGTAGAATGGGAACAATATACTCCATGGGCATGACTCCCTCTTTCCCATATACTAGCTTAAATGGTGTCTGACTGGTTAGCCATTTACAAGTAGTGCGATAGGCCCATAGCAATGCTAGAATTTTTAGGTCCCAGTCATCGTGGTTAGAATTACATACCTTAGTCAATGCAATCTCCAATAATTTTGTTGAATGCTTTGATGGTCCCATTCGCCTGCGGATGGTATGGTGTAGTCCTCTTATGTTGCACCTACAACTCCTCAGTTAGCACTTTCATAGTTTGGTTGATGAAGTGGCTACCCTAGTCACTCATTAAGATCCTAGGACACCAAAACCATGTCACGATGTTTTCAAAGATGAACCTTGATGTTGTCGCAACGACTCAATCCACAACTACTGCAGCATCTGCCCACCTAGTGAGGTAGTCGGTTGCAATAATGATGTATCTTGCACTAGTCCTTTTCCCTGGTGGATTAATAGGACCCACAAATTCCACAGCCCATTTATCAAATGGTTGTAGAGTCACCTGCGGTACCAGTGGCATCTCATCCCACTGCGATGTTTACCAACATGCTGGCAGACGTCGCATCTTTTCACATAATCTACGACATTGTTATGCAAAGTAGGCCACCATAGTCTGACCCGCAACACCTTCCATGCAGCAGCCCAACCTCCATAGTGACCTCCCTCAATTCCTACATGTGCTTCTTCGAGAATGGGACCCTGCTCATGTGGTAAAATACATCGTCGCAAGATTTCATCCGATCTAAGCTTATATGATTGTCCCATAATTAATTGAAAATCAGAAGCCTTTATGACCAGCTACTTCTTTTTCCCAGTCGGCATGTCCTCTAGGGAAACACTAGTGGCCAAAAACTGAATAATTGGTGCATAATGATCATCTACGATCTCAACATGGAACAGTTGCACATATGGTAATCCATCATCAATATTAGTCGGTTCTTCCCCATTCTTGACACGAGACAGATGATCGGGGCCAGTGTTCAATCGCCCTGGCTTCACAACTATTTCAAAATCAAACTCCTAGAAGAGTAACAGCCATCGACAGATCTTCCCCCCCAACACAGGATTATTGACCAGGTATTGCAAAGAATAATGATCAGTGAACATCTTGAAATGTTCACCCAACAAGTAGTGTCGGAATGTTTGCAGTGCATAAACCATCTCCAAGCCTTCCCTTTCCGTCATTGTATAATCTCATTCATCAAAAGATAGCTCTCTACTGGCATATGCAATCGGGTGATCCAGGTCGCCCTCACCTGGTTGTGCAAGAATGACCCCCAGCATGATAGAAGAAGCATTGACATGCACATGGAACTCCTTATCCCAATCAGGAAAAACTAGTATGGGAACAGAGGCCATCTTGGCTTTCAAAGTGTCAAAACTTCCTTAGCATTCCTGAGTCCATTCATAGGATGCATCCTTCTTTAGTAGTTTCTCCATGGGGGCAGTAATTGTAGTCTATCCTTTCATAAACTTGCGATAGTATCTGGCATTCCCCAATGTGGCCCAAAGCATTTTGACATTAGTCAGTGGTGGTAAACTGGGGATTAGCGCAATCTTCACTGGGTTGACCAATAGACCTTATTTACAGACAATGTGCCCCAATAGCATGCCAAATGGTGCACAAAAAATACACTTTTTAGAGTTTAAGGTGATATGATGTTGGAAACACCTTTCTAGCATGAGCCTCAGGTTGTCTAGATGGTCCTTAATTAGCCCATAGACAATCCAGTCATCCATATACACCTGCAAGAAATTTTGAATAAAATATTTAAATACAGCGACAACTACATGAGAGAATACAACTGGTGCATTCTTCATCCTAAACGACATGACTGTATATTGAATACAACCCCACTCAGTGACAAACGTAATCTTATAGCAATCCTCCTTCACAATATGGATCTGGCGGTATCCCGAGAAGCCATCCATGAAAGAATACATCTCCTGGCCTCCTACACCTTCAAGAAATTCGTATGTAAAAGAGGTCGGGATTAGATCATGTACACATGCATCATTCAACTTCCTTAGGTCGACAAAAATGTGTATTTCCCCTGTCTTTTTATCCTGAACCACCATAGGACTTACCCACCCGGATTCTTCTATAGGATCGATGATCCTGGCATCAAATATCTGGTCAATCTCGGCCTTCACACGGTACTTGTATTGTGGATTCAGTCAATATGGCCTCTATCGCATCGGTTTGGCATCTGGTTTCAACATGATTTTCATTTCCCCCAGGTCTCCTAAAATTCCCTTCATCTCCGAAAACCATGTCAAAAAAGGTCTTGGAATTCATGTAGCAAGTCTGTGATCCTATCCATCATCTCATCATCCCAGTAGTCTCTGACATTGGAAAATTTTGGGTTCTCTACCGACCCAATGTTAACTTTCTGAATCTTCAATGGCCGACTCATCGAATTCGTCGGTATGTCGGGGGCTGCGACATCGTGGCTTCCTTTGGACTCTGGAATATTAAGATTCTGCAACTCATCATCATCTTTAGGTTCCCCCGACAAGTTGTAGCATGCCATCATGGACTGGATTGAACAATGTGCATGTGGATCAACTGTATAGGAAATAGGGGTGACCTTGAGTAAGACATCATGGATTATTTGCAAAGAATTGCATACCTCTAGGTTGATGTTTCGAAACCTAAAATTTTGCACAAAACAAATAGACAACTCTTCCCAAGTGGTGATAGTTCTGCACAATTCTGTCGCCACATGCCATGATCTCGGCATTTATTCAAGAGTGTGAACGAAAGCGTAGACCCATTCATCTCTGGGTCGCGATGCCCATAAAGTATGGCACTTGATTAAATGACTAGTGGGATCGTTTCATCTGTCATATCTCCCAGTATGATAGACCTCTAAATCGCCAAAGCAGACCATTATCAATCTGTGGCATTGTTCCCAATCATGGATCATCTGTTTGTGTGTTTCCCACCATCGAGCCGGAGTAGCCTTCAGTGCTATATCTAGAGCCAGTATCCTTTGCGGTTCAAAAAATTTCTCTTCAAATTCATGAAAGAACTCTGATAGTCCCAGCAGTCCTTCATAAATGGGAAACTCAACAGTCTCAGTTGCAGCATGCCAGAGAGACTATGTAATCAACCCACATTTCCTAAATGATACTTCATGCAACCAATTCTACCAATTTTCTAGAGCATCTTCAGAGTCAAAGGACACGAAACTTGCGCTACGCCATCAAAGTTCACCATCAACAATAGGATGGATATAGTCTTCTCAGATATGTTATAAGTGTGATCCCAACTTCTCCTAACTTCATCCTTTAATGGTTCAATATATTGTCATCCTTCCTGAGGGTCCATAGGAGCAATGAACCTGACATCTTGGTTTTCAAATGTCATAACTCATTTTTTGAAGTTGATAACTGCCATGCTATCATTATCCCATCCAATCCCTAGTAGCGCGGGATAGGAACCATCGTCTTCTATGACTTCTATCACATCAAAGTCAACATGTGTTTTCATACCTTCAATGTCGACAACCAAGTTTGAAATGCAACCAATGGGCTGAACCTTCACCTGATTTGCTAGTCACAGCTGTACCGGTGACCATCCCAATGTTGGATTTCCCATCAATTGTCAGGTTTGCTTGGTCAGAATGTTTACATCTGATCCAAGATCTAGAATAACTGAGTCAACCTCATAATCTCCAATCTAGATATTCATCCTCATCTCCTTGCCTGTCTTCCTTTTTAGCAAGGAATTCACAGCAGAATCCTTCATTGTCTTGTCCGGGTGATGCAATAATGTCTCAAGTTCGAAAAGGATGTCAGAGTCCCTTTCCAGCGATAGAAAACTCTCAAAGAACTTATACAAGGTACCATGCTACCACGATGGTCCTACCTTTACAGATGGATCAAAAGCAAATGACATATCAACAATTGATAACTTACCTTGATTTATCTCGATTGAATTCTTTGCGTCAAACAAGGTCTCTTTATCTATTGCAATATCAAATGTGACCTTTTTCTTACCAGCAAGCCGAACTCTCAGCTGTGGTCCATCATCTCTAGTTGTCGCACCAACGCAAGTGACGATCCCAATGTCGACATCCTTCATTCATGGTTTGGCCTGAATAGTGGTAATTGTCGATCCTTTATCAAAGTTCAATGGCGTGTTCTGATTCAATGGTTGATTCATTGGTTGGTTCTGAGTCTGAGGCGGTTTTTGAGTCTAAGTTTGCGGTGGGACCTGTTTCTATATTATCAATTGGTTTTATACTTGGAATGTAGGCTGATTCTCATTTTTCATGTCCTGTAATTGAGGAATATTCCCTGCCTACTATTTTGCAATCAACTGAAGGAAGATTTCAACATTATGATCACTAGTTGCACAATATGTACACTACGCATGAGGGAACTCCCTCTGATAATGCCCAAATACCCCACAAGTGTAGCACTAGACTGATTCATGACCTTGTCCTCCTCCTCGACCAAATTCTCCTCCTCTACGTCTCAATCCTCCACAAAATCCTGCTCGGACTCCTCCTTATTGAAAATGCAGTTGGGCCATCTGTTGTTGCGGTGGCATTAGTTGTTGCTGGACATAGTGCGGGGCTTGAACATATTGTGGCTGATTATACTATAGTCACGATGCCTGCTTATACTATGGTTATACCACCATTTGTGGTGAAGGTGCAAACTGCAGATACGATATAAACTGTTGTTGCGGTTGCATGGGGAGAAACTGCAACAGAGGTGGTGGTTTATTTGGCACTTGTGTGGCATGTTGTACTACTTGTTGCTATACTTGCGTTGTTCGAGGGTCCTCACCTTTCATGAAGTATGAATCGTACGTCCTTTCTTGGAGCAAATCATAAGCTTGACATTTTTTGTCATCATGTCCGACTGATCGAAAAAATGTATAGTACACATTTTCTGCCTTGGTAACCATCTTTTGCATTTAATCACAATTCTCATGTTGATGCCCATAGACCTGACATATGTGACACCATGGTACACCAGCACAGCTCAATAGATTTGGGGCTCCTGATAACAAATAATTTCGAAACGTCGGACATGTGTCCTTGGTATGTCCATTTGGATGGAAATGGGTCCACCAAAGATCATCATGATCTTCCTTGGCCTTTTTGATATCTTGCAGTTGGAGCATCAAATTGGCCAACTACACTTGAATTGGGCTCATTCCGATCGCAGATTATCCTACTGGTGATTCCTCCAATTTCATCACGATCTACAGAGCCTCGCTCTATGTCGCAATCTTTTGCTGCATTAGTGGCTATCTGATATGTGGGACAAGCACAACGATGAACCATTCCTTGTTGTGAACATCGCTCATCTGAAAACTGACCCGAGCCATCAATGTCTTAAACCATTGATCAAAGTCCCAAATTGTCTCATTGGGGAACTATTTGATCTCCTTCAATTCAGTAATATACTGAGCCTCATATTTTGGCTTCTTAAATTCTTCAAATAACCCCATTTGGATCTCATGCAATGTCTTCGTGGTACCTCCCTGAGGGATCCATGTGAACCTCATGAACCATTCTAGCGCACAACCCCTTAGAGTAGTGGCCAACTGACTTTTCTTAACATCATCATCGATATTTTGTCGGGAGGTACATATCGCCACACATAAGAACCAGTACTGCTCTAGATCATCAGTGCCATTCCCATTGAATATTGGTAACTTCATTTCGTTTCCCACCATTCTAGGCCTTCTTCCTCCTGCTGGTGCTCTATTACTAGACTATTACTGACACTTCAGGAAAGTTGATGCAAAGTGTGTATTTTTTCCTTGAGGTGGACTAGTGCACATAGGTGTGGGCATGTTACTATTGGGGTTTGATCTTATTGTCCGGGCATAACCTGGGCCTAGTTGTCCTCGTCATCACAAAAAGGTCACTTTGTCCTGTGTGGTTTCTCTTCAATGCGTTGCACTTTGATATTAGTAGGACCTCCTCCTGTCCTCTACCTCTTCTCTTGAAACCTTGTTCCTCCCCTTGTACAACCAATTGTTTCCTTGACGACCTTCACATTCTCACCAGAACCAATGCCCATCTACCCCTTACCTTTTCATGTATCTCCCCCTTTCCATCATGGTGCCTACATCCTCCGCACACCAGAGTTCCACTACTCTTGGTCCATCTTTAGAATACCTTTTTCACAGACCAGTTGCTTAATGGATAGCTGCAGTGACAACAAGAAACTTCCTCGCGGTCCAATGAATAACTCGATTTTTGCTTCGCTAAGGGATGTATTGGTTTCGATTGCAAACTCGGTGATGTATCCTTCTAAGATACTATCGAACCATGCTTCAACTTCCTGCGATGCCCTATTATTGGTTTCTTGTAACTCCTAAATCAAATATGGGGTCCAAGATGTTGACTCTCCTCCTTGAAAGTTTGTCTTCTTCTTAGTGAAATTTGCCAACCATTCCTACAAGAGGATAGGAAATTCACAGTAGAACCATTTGTGAGGACAATTGTTGATATAATTGTCCAGCCAGTGGCCCATTGACAACTTCGAATTCTGATTTTTGGCTTCAAAAAACTCTCACAACTTTATATCAAACCACCCTTCGATCTCCGATTGAGTTGGATGCCAAAACATATCCTCCTCTTAATAGCAACTCAGGTACCACACAAGGCCAGACTAGCGTGATGGGCAGAAGAATAACTGCTTTGAATATTTCATATGTTATTTGACCAAGTTTTGTTGTAATAGGTCAATAGCGGTTATAAGTTAGTTAGAAGTGGACCCTCAATGTAATGGTGCAAGCCTATTTATAGATCTAGTTTTACAAGTATATAGTACCGAGCAAGAATAGGAGAATCGTATTAGAGGATAATTGGGGCATAAGATGTAGTGCGATTTGGTTTTGTGAGGAATTTCCTATATATCTGCAATTGATCTGGGTTTTCCTGATGTATGCAGTCTCAGGTTTTGGATAAGAATTGTGTAATGTGGTTCCTTTGCATAAGATTAATATGATATGGGAATTGTGGCACAAATCTTGTCTGTTATCATTGTTGCAATCTAATCTGTTATGATGTTGTGACCCATTCTGTTATGATGTTTTGACCTATTTTGGTATAATATTGGTGTGATTCAATCTCTCTCTGTTATATCGATGCGATCTATTTTTTTGCTACTGTCTGTTGCACTATGAGTAGATATGTTTAATGGACAATGTTGCTATATTGTGACAACTGTATGATCCTATAATGATTGCATAAGTTCTGAATACACTCTGCAAGTTGAGGAATTGGTGTAAATTTGACTGCAAGCTTTGGATCTAGCAGTTATGGTGTCCTTTCGTCGGATCCCCATATGCTCCATCCCCACTGCCAGAAACTTGGTTTCGACAACTCTCCCTTGAATGCCTCGAGTGAGACCTCATCTACTCCGTAGACGTTGTTGGGAAAGGTAAAACCTATCCATGCTGGTGCTCAAGGAGATTGCACTAGTTGGCATTGAAAAAGTGGGAACCCCTGTTGACGGGGCTTTGTTGGTGAAACCCACCAACAAATCCCCGTCGACAGGGGTTCCCGCTCTATCGAAGCCAACTAGTGCAATCTCCCTGAGCATCGGTCCGAATAGGTTTTACCCTACCCAGCCAAATAGGTATCACCCTAGGCATTCAAGGGAGAGTTGTCGGAACTGATTTTCTGGCAGTGGGGATGGAGGATATAGAGATCCGATGAAAGGACACCATAATTGCTAGATCTAGAGCTTGCAGTCAAATTTACACCAATTCCTCAACTTGCAGAGTGTATTCAGAACTTATGCAATCATTATAGCATCATACGCTTGTCACAATATCGCAGCATTGTCCATAAAACATATCTACTCATAGTGCAACAGAAAGTAGCAAAAAAATAGATCACATCGATATAATAGAGAGAGACTAAATCATAGCAACATTATACAAAAACAGGTCAAAACATCATAACAGAACGGGTCGCAACATAATAACAGATTAGATCGTAATAGTGATAACAAACAAGATTTGTGCCACTATTGCCATATTATATTAATCTTGCGCAAAGGAACCGCATTACACAATTCTTCTCCAAAACTGGAGACTGCATACATTAGGAAAAGCCAGATCAATCATAGATATACAGGAAATTCCTCACAAAACCAGATCGCACTAGATCTTATACCCCAATTATCCTCTGATGCGATTCTCCTATTCTTGGTCGGTACTATCTACTTGTAAAACTAGATCTATAAATAGGCTTGCACCATTACATTGAGGGTCCACTTCTAACTAACTTATAATTGCTAAAGATCTATTACAACAACAAATTGGTCAAATAACATATAAAATATTCAAATCAGTTATTCTTCTGCCCATCACACTAGTCTGAACTTGCGCGGTACTATGTGATGTTGCACAGCTACCGCAATGCTGCACAACTCACTTACCAAAACCTCTTCCAATCGAGTCAGAACTTGTACACTTTGGAGCTATCATCAACAAAACCTTTTTCTATGACTCTACCATTCTAAATTTCAATGATCTTGACATCATTGGGACTGAAGACAACCTTTTTAGGAGACCTAGTGTGAGTCATTTGATAGCCTAACAAGACATTGATTGCAAGACCTAGGACATACGAAACATCATTAAAATAACCATGGTCAAGATCTATTCTACCCTTCCCTTTATTTTTAGTTTTAGATTCATCTCCCAATATAAGTCTAGGACCATTCAAATCATCAAGAGAGGAGCAAATCTCCCTTGTCGAAACCATATGTCTTAAAGATCCAAGATCAATGATAAAGGGAGAATATCGTACAATGCTTGCAACCAGGTGTTATGGAGAGAAATTCCTATGGATTGGGGTACCACAACAGACAGCTTGACTCCAGAAATCAATCCTTTCCAATATGAAATATAAATTAAATGTCTAACACTAAAGGATCGGACCTCGTACCTTATTCCGGATGATTGAAGTAGATCCCCGTTGAGCTTTCCCATCTTCAGCTTGAATTGATATATGACTTCCTCAACAACAAGTAAACAATACAAGCATACTATATATCATGGTGTTAGATCTATTCTAGCATATATAATCAATAATGTAAAATCATTTGACATAATCCCATGGATAAAATATTCATTCAAATGCACATCATTGGACAGGAAAAGATAGTTCTTATTAATATAAATTAGAGATTACAAGATACAACCTCTGACGGCACGTCTGTGAACTGGAGAAACTGAATCCCCCACTTGGGCCTCCACCACTTCAATCTTCCATCTCTCGAGAGCAAGCTCACAAGCAAAAGGCAAGCTTGGGAAGAACACAAAAGTGCTCCAAGGGACAAAGGGATGCAGACTCAAGCATTAGTTTAGGCAACAATGGACTATAGTTTCTTTGCTCTCAATTCTCTCTTATGCATTCAATGTACCAAGGGGTTCCTTACATAGCTTTCAAAGGGATAATGAAAGGTCGAATCTGAGCGATCTCAAGGCATATGGAAGGACAGGAGTCAAACGAGTCGGATCCATGTCAAGGAAAACTCCAAAAGGATTTGGATTATGCACATATCCTGATGTACGCGGTTATATGGGTCAAACCCGCGTATGTACGCAATTCTAGGGTTAAAATCCGCGTATATAATTTTTCATATGTTTTTAGGGATGATCAAGGAAACATCAAAGGACAAAAAGTGGTCCATAGGGGCTAATGAGTCTGCAGCAAGACAAGGGAAGGCCATACAGTGTGTGATTCACCTAGAGTTGTGAAATCTGCTATAATAGATGGCCCCTAATGTATGAGATCAGAGGGGTTATACGATGGCTGAAACACATTATAAGTCCATCCCAAAACTGGAGTGATGAAGGATCCCAAATGGAAGACCAGCCACCCAATCAGCATAGTACAATAACACAACTCTGCATATAACTGCAAGTACATATAGCAGTCTCGGATACATAAGAGTACAATGGCCATGAATAGGCATGAAACATGATATCACATATGTGGTCATCGCCACGTACAATATACATAGATCAGAATATCCATGATGAAGATAAACAATGGACCATGATCTCCAAAATGGCTGAAGATATATAATAGATCAAGATCTCCATAGTGGCTGGAAATATCTAACATATACTGGAATCAAGTCACAAGAGCTGAAATCTCATGAACACTGGCACGATCAAGGAGGTAGCATATAAGAGATGCCACCAGTCTGGAAGGTCTTCTACACAAACCGCTACGAGTACATGTCCTACTATGTGAATAGAGGTGTCGAGGTCGAACATAGTAGTCCATTGTCTGATTACCGGTCATTGATGTAAACCGTTAACAGACGCGAGATTACCCATCGATAATGATAATGGGAATCAAGGTACTAGAGTGCAAAATAACAAGTGTGAATAGATGTGTTGAGGTCGAACACTTGAGAGAGTCCATTGATCAGGGGACATTGATGTATTCCCAAGAAACTATCGATGGCGAGAGAACCTGCCACTGATGACTGTAAGTCTCAAGGCACTCAAAAGGACTCTAGATTCCAATCCCATAATAAATGATTTGAAGTCGATGGGATGAAATCCATTGGAAGGAGGGAATTAAGGCATCCCCAATCATCCAACACGAGGTACTCAACAAAGCTGTATAATGTGGAAGGACTTGATCATAAGGTGCACAAACAAGTAACTGTACCGGGAATGGCTGACATGCAAAGTCAAGATAACTGAGGAATGGCCGACTCAGGTTTCAACTTCCTTCAAACAAGAGCATAACGGTGTATGGTGACTGAATGAAGGCAGCACAGACTCGATATACAAACTGGGACATCTCTGTGACATAGGAGGCATCAACCCAGGATCCATAGGGACTTGAAGCTTAACCAAACGGTGGAGATAAACTCAGATAAATGAGTACAGCTCTTAAAAGTCAAACTATAACCCAACCAATGGATGTGATATACAGTGCTCTGTTCGAAGGCAACATGACTCAACAACTATCAAAGATAATATCTTTCCTTGTCCGACTTTTTGGTTTTTTTATTTTTTTGGACTTTTTCAGTTATTTGAAAAGCTTGAAAAAAGAATAAACTAGCTTTATAGTTACAAACTAGGAGGAGACGAGTGTCATAAGGGCAAACAAACTAGTTTCAAGCAGTGGAATATACCTATGCTCAATGCAAGGATACATGTGTAGGATATTGACACTCAGGGGAAAATCCCCTCTCGATAAAAAGGGAATCAAGCTGCAAAGGATATAAAAAATGGCTCTACATGGCTAGACATGAGACAAGCTCAGACTATATGGCTGAAATGCAATGTCAAGGGAGCCGGGATAAAGCTCAATAAGGCAGGAAAAGCTCATGATAATGCATTCATAACTTGACATAAGGGATTCCTGATGGAAATCAGCCAGCATAAGATCAAGAGGAGTATGAGGCTCTTGCGAAATGTCATGGTGGTACTATACAACGAACTCCCACACCCTAAAGGAGAAAATGTCGGCATGGGTACCAAATGCAAATAAGGCGCTAACTAGGGTACCCATGTAAGGTGAAGCTCTACCACTCGTATCATGCCACTTCTAAAGCAGCAAGAAGGTTCTGTGACATAATAGAGTGGGTTCGTACCTAAGGACATGATGATATGGTCATAAGGTCATGCAAAATGAAAAGGGTGGTGAACCTAACCTATATGCCAATTTAGACATGATACCTGAGATCGGCATGAATGGGTCAATCCAATGGTTGAAACAGCACTGAAAAAGGTCTTGCACATCACCAATTATGTCAAAAATGGTCCAAAATGGTTAGAAAATGTCAAAACTATAGGAAAGGGGGTAAAAATTTTCAAATATTTGAAAATTTTTCTATTAATAGTAAAAAATATAAGTCATTTGAAACTTTTACCCATTTGAGCTCTGATTTTCAACGGCAAATTCCAGGAGATCCAGTCGACGGAATTCACAACCATTTCTTCCAGGTATTTACTCATGCTCTCCTCTTACATTTTGATATAATTTTTATAGATTTTCATGGTTAAATGAAGTTTTTAAGCCATCCCAAAGTGTGCGCTGCGGCCCACGCAGATATCGAGGTTTTTACCGCATATAGGGCTAGCTATACATGGAAAAGGGCCTCAAACCCACGTACATACGCGGTTGTTTGCAAAACAGTCGCGTATGAGGCTGCGCATATGTTTTTTTACTAAACTAATGGGCAAATTTCCAATTTTTCTTGCAGGATGGTGCTAGAGTGGAGAGAGCATGAGCATGTTGAAGTAGAGGAAGCAGTAAGGGTCGATTTAATGGCTCAAAAAGCTTTACGTGCATGCGGACTCTACAAGTTTTGGTGTCTTGGTGGTTTGAGAGCCAAACCAAGACTGCGGCAGATGCTGGTAGACTATTGGGATCCAGACTCGGAGTCCTTCCATATAGATGGGATTTCCCTCACCATAGAGGTGGAGGACATATACTTTATCACAGGTCTTTCTAGACGAGGGGAGGTGGTGAACCTTCGTTCTCGAGGTGGGCCAGGAGGTGGCCTTACTATCAATTTGTACATAGCCGTGTACTGCTACCCAGATACTGAGAAGGTGGGGAGTCAAGTCCCCACCAATGCTATACATGTGCTGGGCCTAAAGGCCATATTACTGACACTGGGTAGGATAGCAGTCTTAGCATCACTCCATCAGGCCTCGCGGTCGCTGATGTTCTATGCGGTGGGGTGTATGAGACCCACCATCTATGACTGGAGTACAATACTACTAAGCAACATGAAACACCAGCTCAGTGAGTGTAAGGCATCCAGGGTACGAAACTTCGGGTTTAGTAGTATTCTGAGCACGTTTTTCTTTGAGCATGTTCCAGGATTGAGCCCTAGAGTGGACATTCCTCTCCACGAGGTTCAAGATCCGGCCCAATCGTGTTGGGCATATGCTATGCACAAACTGGGGTGTGGTAGGGTGGCCAACCCATATCCAGCTGACTTCTTTCCTTGGTGGCAATGACAGATAGTTTCCATAGATGACTACCCCTATGTAGGGATAGATTTCCAGGGGGATCCAAACATGCCATTGCCACCAGGATCGGCATATGGTGAGATCGGTAACGAATCTCAACCCTTACTCTTTTTAAAAATTTTGAGTTATTTAATTTTTTTGTATTTTCCTGATTATGTGGAATCAAAAATACATGTTTTTGTGTGACAATACATAGTGAAATCTACCGTTTATGTGCAAATGTGGGACCACGACGACTAGAGGGCTTCCCTTGTCATAGATGGAGGGGAAGAGGAGATGAAATCACGGGTGTGGATGCGGAGCGAACGCTCTAGAGCATTCATACCAACTTTGTGAGACTGACTCATAGAGTTCCCATGGCACAAGTCGAGGATTTGCCTAAGGCCATGCAGCGATAGGTGGTGGGTGTACCACGTGCATGGGTGCGTTTGTTTCGATGGCTAGCTAGAGCTATAGTGAGGTTCCATGATCACAACCCTCCTCCTCCTCCACGGGATTAGAAACCTGGGAGTGTATATGTTTTGTACGATTGTGTATTATATGATGGTGGCTTTAAAAGCCCCAATTTTGTATTATGACACTATGTATTACCACATTTTTTATGTATATAAAAACGTTTTATGGTGATCGATTTATTTATTTACGTGTAAAAATGTGTTTATGATTAATTTATTATGAATGAGACAAATTCCAATCTAACACATAGTTAGCATATGATTTAGCAACTTGATTATTATTTCTTGGAATGTGCATATATGTTATATTGTCAAATTGTCGTTCTAACAATCTCACACGTAAGAACCTTCTCAATAACGTTGGATCTCTAACATGGTACAAACCATTGAGCTGTGACACTACTAACTCCGAATCAAGATGTACCTCAAGAGATAGAACACCATGTAGAATGTAATCCTGTAGAAGCTCAATAACGACGCTATATTTAGCAACATTGTTGGAAGATGGCCATAGACATACACCTCCTAAAGACAATACCTGACCCATAGGAGTATAAATCACCCAAGCAGCAAAGGCTGAGTGTTGAGTGTGATGGCTTGCACCATCTGCAAATCCTATGTAGGTGGAAGATTCCATTGACATCTACCAAAAGAAATGGAAACTAATCACAAACCCGATCACGATAAAAAATACCTAACTTTGCAAAGATGTACAATAATATACAACAAGAATCCTTGGCTAAATATCAAGCATAGTATTTTTTGAGATAGATCCCATTTCTAGGATCCACCAAAGCTATCCCTTCGTAATCCACTAACTCATACGCACCCTTATCTAAGACATGTTTGACCACGTAAGGACCACGTCACATAGGATTAAACTTCCCTACCCTCAAGGGTTCTTTCGGTTGATCCCACAAGAGGACCAAGTCTCCTTCACTAAACACTCTTGGACAAACAGACTTATTGTACTAGACCTTAACGCGACGTTTATTAACCTCTAGAGCCACCAATGCATCCTGACGCTGCTCATCAAGTTGCTCAAGGTGAACCAAATGCTCCTCTAAAGGTGAAGTGTCTGGTAAGAGTTCCACAACTAGATTCAATGAAGGAATCTCACATTCAACTGGCAATATCGACTCCACTCCATGTACAAACTGATATGGAGAAAAACCAGTGGCAGTCTTAACCGCGGTTCGATATGCCCACAAAGCAGGATATAACATAATGTGCCAATTCGTCTTGCTTTGTGCGATGGTTCATTGGAGAATGGATTTGAGTGATTTATTCACTGCCTCAACCTTTCCATTCACTTGAGGGTAGTAAGAAGAGGAGTTCTCTTGCTTATACCCTAACTTGGATGCCAACTCTTCCATCATACGATTCTGAAAGTGCAATCCATGGTCAGTGACAAGCTCTTTCGAAATCCTGAATCGAGTAATAATTTGGTTGAATACAAAGTGAGCAGCTGTCTCACCATTGTATTTTACTGTAGGCATAACCTCAGCCCATTTCATGAAGTAATCAACAGCCACTATAATATGATGGTGCCCACCAGCCGAAGTTGGGTTGCAATCCATAAAATCGAGCCCCCACTTAGTGAAGGGACCAGTAGTGATAATGGGATGTAATGGGGCAGGTTTCGAGCACATATTACGTGTGAACACCTGGCAAGGGTGGCACCTCTTGACCGCATCAAAACAATCTTTAAAGATCGACGGCCAGAAATAACCTGCTCTCAAAATATTTTGAGCTGTAGAAATCCCAGATAAATGACCACCACACACCCCTTTGTGGCAATCATTCAGCACAACCTCAGCTTCATCATGAGTTAAACAACATCATAAAATGGAATCTACCCCACGGTGGTATAAAGTATTGTCCACTATAAGGTAGTTCTTAGAGATGTGACGTAATCGTCATCATTCATATCACGAGAGGTGAGTAGGGGTCCTATATGTTTGTAGATATACTCTGATATCCTCATACCATGGGTGTAACATTGAGATTAAGAATATGTGTTCATCGACAAACGTATCTTCACAAACCAACTCCTCGTCCTCGCTCAGAAAATCCGAAATAAGCTCTGCAAAGATTAAAGATTTCTTCGATTTTGCCGAAACAAAATCGAGATCAAATTCTTGTAGAATGACAATCCATTTATTATATTTTCCCCCAATCATCCTTCGAGTGAGGACAAACTGAAATGGATTGACATGGGCCACAACGAAGGTCTGGAAAAGGAGAATATAATGTCTCAAACGCTGAACTGCATGTACGGTAGCTAAAGCAATCTTCTCGACATGAGAATAACGAATCTCTGTGTCAATAAGGTTTCAGATCAGGTAATATATGACATGCTCTTGGAGCTCCTCATCCTCTTGAACCAAAACCATACCAATCATCTCTAAATATGCGACCACATATAATAAGAAATTACGGCTATAGTCTGATGGACTAATCACTAGGGTCAATGCTAGGGCTCACTTAAGTGCATCGAAGGAATCCTGGGCTCACTCATCCCATTCAAAGGGAGTATCCTTCTTCAAGAGACGCATGAAGCCTCTAGTCAAATTGGAAAATTTGACAACAAATATTAGTAAGAAGTTTTCCATGTCTTGCAAACACTGAAGATGATGAATTATTTTCATGGGAGACAACTAAAGTATTGCCTCAACCTTCAAAGGGTCGACTCGTATACCCTCTTTTGAAGCAATGAATCCTAACAAATGACTTGAATTCACTCAAAATATGCACTTATGAGGATTTAATCTAACTAAATAGTGCCGGCATATTTCGAATACCAATCTCAAGTGATAGGGATGACGCATTCTCATACAAGAATGAGAAGCGAGGTCATCTAAAAATACTTCAATAATAGACTTGAGATCATGGAAGATCAAGGTCATCGCCCGCTGAAACGTAGATCCGGTGTTTTTAAGGCCAAATGGCACTTTTCGATATGCAAATGTTCCCCAAGGACAAATAAATGCAGTCTTGTGTTGGTCCTCAGGTTTAATCTAGATCTGATTATACCCGGAAAAGTCGTCCATGAAGGAGAACACCTCGCTACTCACACACTCATCCAAAATATGATCTATAAATGGTGTGGGGAAGTTATCCTTAGGACATGCACGATTCAAATCATGGAAATCAATGCATATGCGGATCGCTCCCTGCTTCTTATCCACCAGAATGAGGTTTGAAACCCACTCCATCAAGGGAATGGGATAGATGAAACCGACTTTCAACAGCTTCTCTATCTCTGCCTTAATGGCGGGTGCTTTCCTAGGATTCATGGCATGTAAGCATTGTCTAACAGGCTTAGCGTTGGGGTAAGTCTTAATCTCATGTTTGACAATTCAAGGGTCAATACCTAGCATCTCATCGTAAGACCAAGCAAAAACATCATGGAATTCCTTGAATAGCTCGGTATATTCCAGAATCTCAGCATGGGAACATTTCGCCCCAATATAGACATTCTCTATTGTGCTAGGATTGCAAGAAATGTTGATAGGAATTGTTAACAATATGTTCGCCATGTTTCCATCAGCCATCGGACCAGGAGAACTTAATGGAACCACAGGATTGCCAACTTTTTGACTAAGAATCTCCTTGAAATCCTCATGCTCCAAACGGTCAAGCTCTAGAAGAAAGTACGATCTATGATGAAGTTCCTCCCATGGTGGCTCAACTCCCAACATAGCCTCGATAATCGCTTCCTCTGAAGGGAAAACCGTATCAAGGTAGTTGTGGGCATGAAGAGACTGTACTGCCCATGCCGGCAGCACATAGGGGTCTTCCTCCTCCGTCTGTGAAGAGGAAGAACAAGGCTCTGTAACACTCTTGAGATTAGCTTGATAAGCTATCATAGCTACAGCCAATGGCACGCTCGTCTCGACGGGCTCCCTCGAAGTACTCGGTGTAGGAAGAATCCAAGGATCTTCCATATGGGTCGTGCGAAAAGAGACCGAGGTCGTAGATGTCGAAACCTCATCGAAACAAGATCCTATCATGAGGATCGATGTAGGACAACTAAAGCTTCCCATGAGGGATGGATACATGCCTACACCCACACTCCCAGTTTCCAGCTAAGAGTGCTCAACGATCGAGATCGAAGCTCCCGAAGATGCGGTAATAGACGGATTCTTGAATTCCATTTGATCAATCGTTACAATCTTCCCATTATGTGGAAAGCATACAACGCGGCACAAGGAAGAAGCAACGGCTTGCATACTATACATCCAATTCCTACCGAGCAAGAGATTGTTGTCAAGGGGCGCATCAACCACCTTGACCTCTATCGCAACGGTCTTTTCCCCCAAACAGAATTTAAGGGAAGGAAGGATACCGTGCGGACTAAAATATCTCCCATCAAATGCAGTTAACATAGTCGTTGATTTAGATAGCTCAGGAGAACCCAGACCCTTCCAACAGGACAAAGAAATCATAGAAGCCACAGCACCCTTGTAAATCATAGTATGCTTGATGATCATATTAAGACACTCTATGTGAACCAAAAGAGACACATAGTAGGGAAAGCGAGGTTGCAGTCCTAGGGTTTCAAATTTGATCACCGGGGAAGAATCATCTCCATTCACACCAAGGGCAGAAAGCAATGCCTTCCTTTGTGAAGGACAACTCTTAAGCACTTCCAATGCAGACATCGCACAAGGAGTGTGGCCCAAATCCACAACAACTAAATAATTTTGGGTGGCTTGGGAATATGGATTATGCCCCAAACGCTTAAGGAGTCCCTTAGGAATGCGAGGTGCAGCCTCAGGTTTATCTGCAGGTTTCTCAATGCGCAAAGGATTTCCTGGTGGATTAGGCTCTTTTCCTGTGCTGGGTTGTGACGAACTATAATATTTTGCACGAGTCACAACTTTTGCAGCACAGACCATGTTAATGCACCCACGAGCACTAGTCTCTGGTGGATTATCATCACTAGACTGGTCATGGGACTTCGATTTCATATTCTGGTTATGCGGTAAAGGGTTTGTTAAAACAGCTGGGCCTTGTGCTAAGAATCTCGAAGCTTCATCAATCTGCGGGCACAAGTAAGTGAGGTGATCGTCCTTACATAACTTCCAAGGGAACTTAACCTTACGTTTCGCTTGCTTGTCCCCCCCAGCATTTCTACCGTTCTTGTCATTTCTACCATTCTACCCTTTTTTCTATTCCATCCACGCTGCTGGTTACCCTTCTGGTCCAATGATTGGACAGAAAGTACATTCACCATTTGGGCGAGTTGAGATGAAGCTGTAGCTTGTCCCGAAGCAGATTGGTTGAGCGACAATTGATTAACTTGTTTTGCAACCAAATCTACAGGTTTCGCACTTGCACAACCCACAATGCCATCAGCATGTGGTTTAGGTTTGACTTTGGGATTGAAACTGGAACAAGGAGCGTTGGGAATAATCTCATACAACAAATCATACTGAGCATAGATCAAGTCCAGTTCCTGCACCCTAAAAATCGCTTGTTCCTCATTCTGCACTCCAGATGTGGAAACATCCTTCATTGTATATGGCAATAACGACTTGAGGAACCACTCGAGAAGGAACTCTGGTGGTATAAAGGATTTAATTAATCTCTTCTGTCTATGCCACTCTTGAATATGATCAGAAATATGGGTGGCTTTATCTTGCCGAAATGTCGACAAGAGTTCAGTACCAACGTCATAGTGCACTGGTAGCTGGAAGTGATTAAGAAAATTCATCGCAAGGTCATCGAACAAAGTAAAAGTGCCCCTAAGTAGCTCTATATACCATTTCGCAGCAAGCCCTATGAGGGTGCGTTGAAATAGTCACAAACAGACTAAGTCCTGATGTAATGAATTCGAAGCGCACCATAGGTGAAATGTAGTAACGTGTTCGCTCGGATCCTCTCCCGATTTTCCTTCGAACTTAGGTATGTCCAAAGGAATCTTGGTAGGGACAGTCAGCCAAGCCGGGTCATGAGCCACAGGATCGTTCGTAAGTCTTGATAAGTTAGGAAGATTAAGCATCACAAGGAAAGGGAACCTAGGATGATGAGATCGATGGACCGCTCCCTGATTCGTATAGGTTTGGTTGCCACCATGGCCTTGGCCATAGTGACCTCCTCCCGTATAACTCGTATAGGGTGGCATGAAAGCACCATAATGAGGTGGAACTTGACTAGTAGGAGCTACAAATCCATAATTAGGAGAGTAAGCAGGTTATTGATACCCGCTTCCATAAGGTGAAGAAACCTATCCATACTGTGTCCCATAATAGGGTCCATAGGTCATCGCATGCGATGTCCCATGAGACACTCCGTAGGTAGGAATATAGGCTCCAAAAGTAGGAATATACATATCGGAAGTAGGGATATATGCCGCAGAAGTAGTAGTCTGACCTCTAGAAGCATGAACATATCCTCCCGAAGCAACGGGCAGTATGTAAACTTGAGACACAATCGGTCTAGTAACCGTAGTACGGACCTGACTCGTAGCCATGTGTCGACTCGAAGGACCACATGAATAAGGTGGAGGATGTACATTTGAAGAACTAGGGGCCGAGGATGAAGGAATCTGAGTAATAAGATATGTACTACCACCTATCATCACTTGTCTCGGATCTGGTATCCTAATAGGGTCGCTAACTCTAGACCTAGGAGGGATATAAGATGTAGCTTCCACCACTGGGACGGAAGGTGCAATGTGACTAGTGCTCCCAAACCTCTCCACATGGTAAGGAATGAGAGTTCCCCCAGGCATAGTGTCAAGCTTGAAGTCAGATTCGACGTGAAATTTCAAATCATGCATAGGAAAACCAGCCATACCATAACTACCATAGCTAGTAGTGGCAGGTTCAAAATGAGTCTTGGCGTCCTCTGGCATGCCATACCGATAACGCTTCAATGGGGAATCAGCCCTAGAGTGAGTAGGTCTATCATGCATGGATCCTATCTTAGAAATGACAAGACCTAACTCAGCTAAGTCGGGTAAAGGATCGTAAGTAGGAGTAAATTCCCCATTGTCTACATGAATGGGAGGAGGTGGTTTAGGAATACCCTCTAAAGAATCCCCCATGGTGTGTGAATCAATGTGTGACATAGTCTTCCTAGACTGTCTAGGTCCCTCTCCCAAAGGAGGAGGATAAGTACAAGGTGGAAGTCCTGCTAAACGATGAGAACGGTGCAGAACCGCACTCGAATCCATAATGACTCAAAAAATAGCAAAGACTCTCTATTTACGCAAACCCTAGGCCAACTATCATGCACAGAGCAATCACTACCAAAATCTAAAGCCAAATGCAAGCAAACAAGGGATGGATAAGTGAGCTCCCAAATGAAGAAGGTATGTCTCACCTAGGAGAGGCTTGAGACTCCCATACACAACAAGAGGAGGTACGTAACCAATTATTGTGGCCCTCATATTCAACGCATAAAGCAACTGTGCTTCCGGACCCCAACCTGGCCGGGACACCTACAGAATAACCTCTACAAGTACCCCCTCGATATCCTAGGTAAGGCCACCAAAGTCACCTCAATATAATCAATGCTCAGGCGGATAGTCACAGGCGGGATTGATCATATGGACAGGGTAGAAAAGCCCGAAACTCTCGAAAGAGCCCCCAGATACGAATACAATCCTAGAAATATCTTCGGTGCTACTCAGTTATGACTAGGGGTCATCCCAATCAATAACCGCTCACACTGCCTCGTGCTTAACTCCCTTTTGAGAGGAGGATCCTGAGAACAATGGTTATACCAATGATTTCACACACTCACCTGGATAGACACCTAGATGTTGTTGTTTAGTGATCTTGGAGAATTAAATTACAATGAACTATTCCAAGATCCTAAAACCTAAGCTTGTTGGTGCACCCTAAAAAAGAAAAGAGTGTAATTCATTTTATTTAGCATTGATTTTAGTTGGCTTTATTACTCAAAAATAGGATATGGTCATGCAACTAGTGGTGTTATGATGCAACAAGAAGTAAAATGCACACCTAACAATCAATGCAAATGCATTGTGTCCATGAAAACAGGGTATGGTACTACGTGAAATGCACAATTCTTCTTCAAATGATAAATGCAAATTTTCCTATATGAAGTCCTAACTAGTACTCCAAAGCAAATCTAGATCTAGTGCAAGTAGAATGCAAAGTGCAAAATGCAATGCATGATTATAAGCAAATGTTTTTGGATTTTTTGAAAATAAAAGAGATGCAAAAAGAAAAAGAATGATTCTATCACCCTTAGACTTTGTAAGAACACCCAAACAACACTCAAGCAAAGCACTAAGGTAAAATAACTCTAATGCACTAATCTCAAACAAAAAATCAAAAATGCCATGACAAGAACTTTCCTAAAAAAAATTTAGGCTAAAAAAAACGTTTCTGGTCAGAAACAGAGGTCTAAACAGACTGAGGCAGTGCCAAAGGAGACTCAGCAAATATCAGAATTCACCCAGCAACCAATTATCTTCCCTAAAAAGGCAAAATCAAGGGCATACGCGACTGTTTGCAATAAACCTGCGTGTATACGTCGAAATCGCAGAGGAAACTGCATGTATACGCGACTATAAATCAAAAACCTGTGTACAAGAAGAAAAGGTGCATAAAACCAAGGCAAATAGATAGGCTGAGACAAAATTCACACCAATCAGACTCTACCAAGCATACATGCCCCCAGACCCAACATAGAAACAAGAGAGAAAGTGCAATTCAAATACATTGAATGCCGAGAAATCAACCCCCAAAGGACAACTACTAGGAACTCCCCAATGGAGTCGCCAATTCTGTTACGAAGAGAAATTCCTATGGCTTGGGGTACCACAACAGATAGCTTAACTCCAGAAATCAATCCTTTCCAATATGCAATAGAAATTAAATTTCTAACACTAAAGGATCAGACCTCGTACCTTATTCTGGACGGTTGAAGTAGATCCCTGTTGAGCTTTCCAATCTTCAGCTTGAATTGATATATTACTTCCTCAACAACAAGTAAACAATACAAGCATACTATATATCATGGTGTTAGATCTATTCTAGCATATATAATCAATAATGTAAAATCATTTGACATAATCCCATGGATAAAATATTCATTCAAATGCACATCATTGGATAGGAAAAGATAGTTCTTATTAATATAAATCAGAGATTACGAGATACAACCTCTGATGGCACATCTGTGAACTGGAGAAACTGAATCCCCCACTTGGGCCTCCACCACTTCAATCCTCCATCTCTCGATAGCAAGTTTACAAGCAAAAGGCAAGCTTGGGAAGAACAAAAAAGTGCTCCAAGGGACAAAGGGATGCAGACTCAAGCATAAGTTTTGGCAACAATGGACTATAGTTTCTTTGCTCTCAATTCTCTCTTATACCTTCAATGTACCAAGGGGTTCCTTATAAAGCTTTCAAAGGGATAATGAAAGGTCGAATCCGAGTGATCTCAAGGCATATGGAAGGCCAGGAGTCAAATGAGTCGGATCGATGTCAAGGAAAACTCCAAAAGGATTTGGATTATGCACACATCCCAATGTACATGATTATATGGGTCAAACCGATGTATGTACGCAATTATAGGGTTAAAAGCTGCGTATATCATTTTTCATATGTTTTTATGGATGATCAAGGAAACATCAAAGGACAAAAAGTGGTCCATAGGGGCTAATGAGTCTACAGTGGGATAGGGGAAGGCCATACAATGTGTGATTCACCTAGAGTGGTGAAATCCGCTATAACACCAGGGCATGAACTCTCTCCTTGTCTTAAAAATTTGACCCTCCTTCCTTCATCTTTGCACCTTCAAGAAGAGAGATGTTGTGCTTTTCAAGGAGTTGAGTCAACATGTCAATTTGATTCTTCATACAGGAGCTCTCTGGGTGAAATCCCTTCCCATAGTATGCACACTTGCTCATCTTACCTTTACCTTTCTTCTTTTGGGAATTCTTCTTGAAGCTTGAAGACTCCTCATGAGACTTGGACTTGTTTTTATTTTGATCAGTATGCTTCTTTGGATTAACCTTCTTCTTCACTTTGGACTCCATATTTGAATCTCCAGCAACCAAAGCTTGTATATTATAAGGTTTAATGGTTCCCATCATAACGAACTTGTCTTGCTCTTGGGCCAAGGATTCCATGAACTTTGCAAGTGAGGGAATCTTCCAATTTTGAACTGCCAACTTGGTGGCATTGAAGGTCGAAAAAAAATTGAATAGTCAGGGCCAAGCTTAGAAAGTATGTCCATGACTAGTTTCTCATCTTTCTTTTCAATACCACACTTCTTTAGCTAAAGAGAAAGAGATTTGAACTTGGAGAAATAGACTTCTTAGGACTTGAAGTTGCTTGGACACCGTGATATAAGTTCATTCTCTAGTTGATGCCCTGTTGTTTCACTTGTCTTGACAAATAAAGTTTGATCCTCCCATACTTCATTTGGTGATGCAAATCCATGTATATGGAAAATAAGGTCTTTGGAAATACTTAGACACAATATACCATAAGCCTCATCCCTCCTCTTTTGCCACTTGATCTTCTCTGCTAGTGTATTAGGCTCAGTTTCAGTTTCCATGGTCACCTTGAAGAGTTCCTTGCTCCTCATCAAAATCTCCATGTGTGGCTTGCATTCAAAGTGATTGAATGGAGTTAAGATGATATGGTGATATTGATCCATTTATTTAGCAACTGCACCTTGATTTAAATGAATTCGCTCCCTGGTAGAGTGATGATCGATCTTGCAAGAGCAATAAGAGAGTAGCAAAATAGAGCTAAAATGGATCTAGTACCATGTGGAAATTAAGCCCATACTTAGTAAAATTGAACTCACAAAAAATTGCTAGAAGACATGCAAAGATCCACTCAAAATTAGAGACTGAAATTGGTGCATAACACTAACTTGAATTGAATAAGTGTACATCAGTCAACCTTATAAAAGAATAGGATATCCAAATATATAACTACATTATAGATTTGAATGCCTAAGGAGGCAAGTTGAATCCTCACAATAGAAGTATTACTAAAAGTCAAAATCCCCCCTAGGTGCATAAAACACTTTCCCAATTAGTTCACGAAATCCATGAATTGGATGAATAATGTATGTCAGCTAATAATTGATGTAAAGTCAATAAACTCATGTTTTCAAGAGAGAAAAATATGGAGGATAAGTTGGGAAAAAAATGCAGTTGCTATGTTACTATCTTTCACCTTTTTACCTTGAAGTTGTTGAAAAGTAATCTAAGTATGTATAAGGAAGGAATGCACACTTACTAAATTGGAATTTTTTTATAGTTGGCAGAATCTTATCCAAAATCTATGAATGGTGCTCTTGGATGTAGTTATGGAAAGTTTTGTCCAAGTGGTGCAAGTTGATTCCAACTAGCTGGTCTAGAACCTAGGAAATTAACCATAAAGATTAATAAATGTATTCAAAGTATGGGAAGGTTTTTTTATTATTCTAACAAATAGGTGGTATTAGATAAGTCTTGTGGAAAGGAAGTCTCATAGGAAGGCTATGGAAGCTCTTTGTTGCTTCTTGTTTGAGGCAGTAATGAATTAGCGAGCTCAGAAGTTGTTGAAGGGCTGTTCACTAAAGGGTTGGTTGTCGAAAGTTGTAGAAAGTGTTGGTGTGCACGCAGTTGGGTGTTGGGAGTAGGAATGGTGAAAATGCACCCGTATCGACCACATGTGTCCAAAATAGTGTGGAATGGAAGTATCGGTATGTGGATACTAACCCTTTCTTCTGCAATGTCAATATGTGGATAATGTGTCTTCTTCTATAATATGAATATGTGAATACTAAGTCTTCTTCTACAATATCAGTATTGGATACTAAGTCTTCTTATCCAATATCAGTATGTGGATACTGAGTCTTATTTTGCAATATCAGTATGTGGATACTGATTCTTCTTCTACAATATTGGTATGTGGATAGTGAATCATCTTCTTCCATATCAGTATGTGAGTATTGAATCATCTTCTTCCATATCAGTATCTGAATATTGAATCATCTTCTTCCATACTGGTATGTGAGTATTGAATCATATTATTCCATATCACTATGTGAATACTAAATCAGATTCTACCATATCATTATGTGAATACTGAAGCATCTACCTTCAACATCACTGTATGAATACTAAAGTGACAACAACAACATCACCTTTCACCTTATCAGTATGTGAGTATTGAATCATCTTCTACCATATCAATATCTGAATATTGAATCATCTTCTTCCATATCAGTATGTGGATATTGAATCATCTTCTGCCATACCAGTATGTGAGTATTGAATCATCTTCTACCATATCAGTATCTGAATATTGAATCATCTTCTTCCATATTAGTATCTGAATACTAAATCATCTTCTTCCATATCAGTATGGAATACTGAAACATCTACCTGCAGCATCAATATATGAATACTAAAGTGACAACAACAACATCATTAGCATGTTAGTGCTAAAACCTCATCATCAACAAATAAATGCTAAATCATTATTTGTAAAATTAGTAAATAAATATTGAAGAAAAAATCATCAACATTAGTATAGAAATACTAAAACTACCTCATCATCATTAGTATGGGAATGCCAAAACTACCCATCATCATAAGTAAGGGAATACTGAAACCACCTCATCATCATCAATATGGGAATATTGAACCTGCCTCATCAACATCAGTATGAAAGTGTTGAACCTCCCTTATCAACATCAGTATGAAAATACTGAAACTACCTCATCATCATCATTATGAGAATACTGAATCTACCACATCAATTATCAATATGAAAATACTTAAACTACCTCATCAACATTAGTATGTGAATACTAAATCTACCTCATCAATATAGCAATATTGAAACCACCTCTTGCACATTAGTATGAGAATATTGAACCTACCTCGTTAGTATAGGAATATTGAAACCACCTCTTGCACATTAGTATGAGAATCTTGAACCTGCCTCATCAAAATAGGAATAATGAAACCACCTCTATCCCTTTGGCCTTCTAGAGAAGCATCATGGTGGGTTCTCTAGTAGATCCACCTAGGTATTTTTTCTAACTTACTAACTCTTTCGGTCCAACAATCCTAGTTAGACAAATTCCTTAGAGGAAATTTCAACTCAAAATGGGCCGCCTAAAAAAATTTAATAAATAATAATTAAAATAATAAAATAACATTTATTAATTTTGGAGGAAGAAAAGAAAAAAGGCTAATTTTTTGTTTGTATTTTTGACAATATCCCTGCGTTTTTTCTCAAATTTCGATCGGGAGAGCTTGTTAGATGAAGAATTGAATTCCACATCCAATGAGTACCCACTCGGCATACTTTTGACGGACCCTAAGCCCTGAAAACAAGAAATACCTAAAAAAAATGTCATGATGATGTCATCATCACATTTTTTTCAAGTATTTCTTGTTTTTTGGGTAGCGGGGTCCATAAAAAGTATTCCGAGTGGGTACTTAGTGGATGCGAAATTGAATTCCCCATCCAATGAGATCTCCTAATCAAAATTGGAGTAAAAACACAGGGAGATATGTGGAAAATACAAACAAAAAAGTAGTTTTTTTTATGATACCTATCCCCAAATTTAAATTAAAAAAGTGTTTACGACCTATACGGTATTTCAAATTTAAAGCAATTTCATTGGCTAACACATGATGACATGGAATTTGAATTAGAGTTAAAAGGCCCATTTTGAGTTGAAATTTCC